>MNCI01034933.1:0-99556 GCA_015680685.1 Gnetum montanum | reverse complement strand
ACATCTTTTCTCAAAACTGCCAGTCTTTTCTAAGTTGGCCATAAATCATTGATCGATCCACCTTGCCTGATCTAAGTTGGCCATAAATCATCCATCTACCCACCTGCCTGAGTCATGTCAGGATAACTTTTTGTTGATGCATAAATTTTGGTCATGCCAACACTGGAAAAACTCGTTTGAGGAGACTATTGCCTAGGGCACCTCCCGTATGGGTACGGAAACCCGGGAATAGTCTCAGCTGGAAAGAGCCATGTGACCAAGTGATAGAGAGATAGAGAGAGAAAATACAGATAGAGATAGAACAAGGAGAAAGAAATGGACATCCAACGTCCAAATTGCTGTGAAAATAGAAGAAAATTTGCTGACGCTCAACCGTCTAAATTGCTGCCGACGCCCAACCGTCTAAATTGCTGCCGAGGCCCAACCGGCTAAATCGCTGCCGAAAAGAAAATCTGGAAGAGAGAGGGTTTAGTCCAAGGCTTCATGACCCTGGCCTCATTGGCCTAGAGCTTTCTGACGTGACTTCTCCTCTCTGCCTCCCCCCAACTCCATCACCTTATGGCTTTTTATAGCCAATTTTAGGGTTAGGGTAACCCATCTTTTTCTTATTTTTTATTTTTTTATTTTTTTATTCTTCTTTCTTTTCTTTTTTTTCTTAAAAAAAAAAAACAACAAAGGCCCCATGCCAAGCATGGGCGTGTTGGTATCTAACACTTTTATAATAAATCAGCAGATTTTGGTGCGATTTCTAGGACTTTTAAATATGACTCAGCCTAACTTGCCTGTACATGTTTCCTGACCATTTAAACACTTTCCCAGCAATTCTAGCTACCCGTGTTTTTTAACCCCGCAAACAATCACCGGTTCAACGATCACTCGCAGCATTGAATTTTACCCTGACCTGAGTTAAATTGGAGGCAATTTATACCACCAACTTATTTTTAATGAAACTCCCATGATTTTGCAAACTCAATTGCAAACTTTTGAGTGCGACCGACTAGATATATTCATAAAGGTAAACATCACAATTATTTCCAATGCTGCAACGGAAAAACATTCCAATGAAATTTCTGATTAGCAGAACCAGGCATAAAGCATCAAATTAAACTACACACAAAGTTCTTAATGTAGACCATCAGAATTATTTAAAACGAAAGTGTACACTCACACGTGGTAGTGGTGTCGATGATGGAAATAGCGGAGAGCACGTCCATGGGGCACCTGCGACGCAGGTCGTCACCGGAAAAACGCGACTCTCGCATTCTCATCTCAACCACGCCAGCTATCCTCTCCCGCACCTTACCGCCGCATGAAAAAAAAAACAGAAAAAACACCATTCCATACACCATCCATCTCTGCAAAATCAACTAAACAAATACATTCTATATATGCTAGGATTTTGGAAAACATCATTAAAAAATTTATTCAGAATTTTTGATAACACTGTTATATTATATGTGACTAAAGGCCAACTAGTAAAAAACAGGATTAAAATAGGATTAAAACGTATCATATTATTTTAGCTCATTTTATTAATAATCATACCACTAAATTAGTTCGTAGGTAGTGCATCTCTCATAAAAATCAGTTCGATGTTATAGGATGGAATTTCTATTCTTTAGAAAGGTTTGATCTTATTACACATCGCGGGTCTAAGAGAATAATAATAATAAAAGCAAGCTCCGAAATCCAACCTTGGCAATGGACTGGTCGAGCCGACGCTCAGGGCCAACTCGGAGACGGCGCATGGCACGCCAGAGAGGGGCTGGAAGGACAAGTCGCAGCGTGGATAACTGCAGGGCCTCATCAAACATGCGCAGAAACTGCGCAGTGCCGCCTCCGCCTGAAAACGCAGCAGCAGGGTCCACGCCAAGTCCGGCACGAGCCATGATAAGCAGAGTGAAAAGCGCTATCTGTTCCTGCAAATCCACCCCTTGGACAAATAAATGGGCTACAAACACTAGTTATGGGAACAGAAAGATAAGAACTTATGCCTAAAGGTCCCATTTGACTAAGGCCCTCTCTCTCACTTCCTACTTCCCTTTTCTTCTCTTTGTGGAATAGTGGTTGTTCTGTGGAAACACTCTCATGTCTCGAGTGGGTGGATCAGTCTTAGAGTGGCGATGCAAGGTCACTAAAAGTAGCAAGTTTTGGTTTGGACTAAGGATGGAACTTTCTGAGTCATTCTAAATACAAATTTCATAAGGGACCTCAATTCAGAACTCCATTCCACCTTCTCTATCATCCATCCATGCTATCATAACTCACCTCACTGTTATGTTCTATGTTATGCTCTATGTATTGGTTTGATATGTTGGGATTCTTTGGTAGATTCTTTTGGGTTGGTTCTTAACTTTTCATGACCATTAATTGACTATGGGGCCCATGGACTCCTTAGTTGAGGTTATGCAAGGACAAAAAGGCCATGAGCCTACTATGGTGAGGATCCACTTTCATAGCTCTTGGTCTGGTTGATTAAGGTTCCTTACCTTTAACATTGCTACAATCCTAACTTTCGCATATTTCATTGAGTATTCCACTAAGTTCTCCTTAATCTTTCATTTCATTCATCCACTAAATCAATTTTTCTTCATTTTTCCAAATTTATGAACTTCAACATCCTCTTCTAATGTCTTCATATTGTTCTTGGTCCTTTGAGCTTTCATTTGACCATCAATTTCATCCAAAAATTCCTTGTATTTTGAAAATTTGACCAAAGTCAATGATAGTCAATAAGTACATTGACGAGGCCTCGTCGAGACAATTGACCATGTTAATGAGGCCCAATCAACAAGGCCTTGTCAATGCATTGTGTACATTCTATATATACCACCTAGCACTTAGGAATTTTTTGTCATTTTCTCATAACACACAGGGAGTTTTTGCACTTTTTCAGAGCTCAAAACCTTCCAAAGTTCATAACTTCCCAATTTTTTGTCCAAATCATTCTATTTTTTGACCCTGCACTTACCAAAGGTAAGATATTTATTGTGGGGGCCACAAACCTTAGGGTTTCTGATGACAAATTGATGAAATTTTTTGGAAATTTTTCTAACTCCCCCAAAGGGTTAATAACCTTAACAACATATAAACATAACTTTTTTAACAGTTAACCCTCCCAACAAATCCCCATGATGATTTATTAATGATAATACATAAATAAAAGGACAATTAGATTAATCAACTTAACCATAATTACAACTTAGCCAAAGTGTAATAATCTTTAAGAGATAAGGTATCCCAATTGTTTTAAGGTTACACAATGATTGCTAATCCATGCTCTCATTGTGACTATAGATGGTACCGAAATAGAAATGCGCATAGGAAGGAGAACCCTCGCAACCATGGGAGAAGTAGCCTAGAGTTAGAAGGGACCAACAAGAACAAGGCCAAGAATTAGTAAAAGCAACCCATGTAATGGGACCTCTTCATGAGGAGCCCAAAGTAAAATTTTTTTAACAAATTCTAGAAGAGGAAGTGCCAATAGAATAATCCCAAAGAGGAGAAGTGACTAGACCTACACCAAGGCTTGAGGTCACTTTGACTCAAGCCTATCTTGATATCATTAAGTCCTGAGAAGTTCAATGATTCATTCGTCAAGAGATCAACTTTAGGTCATTATTGGACAAAGCTCCAAAGAATGTCAAGACACAAGTACAAGCCTCTCCCATGTGGCCAATAATCACATCCAATTGGGAATGGTACATGGGAGAGACATATCTCTTTTCGAGTAGTTGAAGGCTAGGGTCCATTGTAAAAATCAAGGACATTCAAGTGTCCTACTTGGTAGAAGCTATCGCACAAGTACTTGGCTTGCTGGACACTAGAACATAGCTAGCAGAATTGTCCACAAAAGATGATCCTGAGGCCAAGAGGAAGTGAACCCAACAAAGGTATGGGATTGACTATAAGGAGTATGGTGCACTCACATCGATGGAGTGAATTTACTTCAAGGTTGTAGCCTATCATCTCAATTGAATGGTGAGGCCAAGCAAGGTAACCATCTTCTCTGCCAGAGCATGCACTGCTCTAAGTAGGAAATTTTCCATCAACCTTCCTCAACTGATCTACTTAGAGATCGAGAAATGCTTAAAGGAAAATGAACATGGAAGAAAGACCTAGCCCCTTTAGTGCCTCATCTAGAAACTTTACAAAAGGGTAGACATTGTTCACTATTTCAATGATATCCTTCGGCATGTTGCTTTGGCCTCATGATTAGAAATCATGAACAAGAAAATGCCAACAATGACCCAAGAAGAGGAGTAGCTGCCACCACCACCCACTTAGGAAACAACACTAGAGGCTCGTGTAGGCATTAAACGTCTGCACAAAATCTAAGAACAACTTTTGAGTGAACAAGAGCAACATGCAGGAACAAGTGGGGTGGATCCATCTATGTATCGGCTAGCAATGAGTCACCTTAATGAGGTGGCCTGAACAGTTAGCCAGATGGAGAGGGATGGTTCAATCTCCTCTGCCCAACGAATGTAGCTGCCTAGAAGGTTGGATCCCAATGCTCAAGAGGTGATGGTGTCATTATTACAACACCATCTATTTCTAGAAATATTTAGGAATGTTGCCACTNAGGAATGTTGCCACTTTCTTGATGTATTTGGAGGAAGGCAAAGAGGCAACTATCTTGGCAATGTAGCACCATGGGCAAGATACAGCAGCTAAAGTGGTTGCTAATCATGTCACTAAAGCATTGAATGCACCTATAGCATTTGTACCAAATGTATCTACACTTCAAGATGTGCAGATGTCTGTAGGCATGATCAATAAAAACTTAGATGCAGCCCAACATGAAAAGTTGCTGGAACAACTAGTGGGAAGTAGGTAACCGACTTTGGACATCTTTGATCTTCTGGAAGACATCACTATGATCCAGTCAAAGTTGCTAAATGCAAGGGGCAAATACATTATCTTGGAGAGGAAACTTGACATGGCCCAAGAAAGAAACCAATACTTAGCCATGGATGTTGCTAAACTACGTGTTTAACTTGGAGATCCTACGATCCTCAGCCTAGTAGTAACAAGAGATGAAGCTTTAAAATAGCTTCAAGAATGGTTCTAGAAGGCTGAGGAGGAGGTAGTTACAACCATATTCAAATAGTAAGTGGCAGAAGCCAAAATGTATGTCATTTAGAAGGACTTCAACTAGATGCGCCAGGAGAATGAAACCTTAACTGCATAGAATTATCACCTATGAAATGTTAACGCTCAAAAGGATCAAATGTAGGAATTCATTCATCAACAGTAAGAGTAGCTTGCTAGGGTGAAAACCAAATTGAGAAAACTGGTCATAGAGAACTGAAATCTATCAATGAAGGAAGTATGCACCTTGTGCTAGAAATCCACCATTGAGATCGCCACCTAGAAGAATGAGGCTTTGAAGTTTGAAAAAGTAAAGAATCACTACAAAGACCAAGTTGGCTTACAAAAGGAAGTTAATGAGAAACACATTCAAATGGCAAAGGTGAAATTGAATGAAGCCCTCCAACAACTCTAACAAAGAAGAGAAATGTGATAATCCATCGTTGATGGGATTGATGCCAATAACAAAGCGGAGATTCTTTTGAAGGAGTTGCAAATTGAGAAAATGATAGAGTATATGGAGTTGGCCAATCTTTGATATGAAAACCTGATAATGTTGACTACTAGATGACTACGGTTAATGTTGGAAAAATAAGTGGCTAGCTTGTATCTATTATACAAGGAAAAGTTCAAGCATCATAATGACACCAAGCAAAAGCTTGAGACTGCAAAAGTTGAACTTGAAGTTCTTAGAGCATAGTTCAAATATCAAAGATTGATCATTGAGGACTTAGCCAAACATATGAATGACCACCAAAAGCTAAAAGACATAGTTAGCACATTCGACATTGAAAGAAAACAATTTTCTACTTGGTTCTTCAATGCTAAGGAGCTATTTCCATCAATCACGTGTCCTTAGGATGTGCCCATTCCAACATACATCAATGAAGCTACATGAATGGTGCATGATCCCAAAAGTAAGGAGGAAGAAATGAAAGCACTGCTGGATGCATTTTTCCTCCTACCTGAAGTTGTAGTAATAGTAGGACAACCATAGCCATCTCAACCGCCACCCATGCATCAAGTCAGTGAAGGTCCCTCAAAGCCTTAAGAACCACCATTACCTGAGATTGTCTGATCTTCTCCAATAGCTTCACAACATCAATAAATGTGCTATCTAGTTTTGAATATTTGTGTCATGGTGTTCAATTTTGTATCTAGAACACTATCATTTTTTGTAATGTGTGGATCTGTACACCTGAGCACTTCATTTTTTGTTAAGTCAGTTTGTTTTGTTTAAAAAAAAGTTAGTCAATAATCCCACACTTTTTCAATTTTGTAAAAGAACTTGAGGAAGATTTTTCATTTAGTCATGGGCGTATGATGAGTCGCGTTCAATTGGTTACATCAATAAGGCCTCATCAACTAGACCTTGTCAACAAGGCCTCATCAACTAGGCCTTGTTGACGAGGCCTAGTCGATGCATCTTACCATGCTTCAATGAGGCCCCATCGACACAATGTTATTTTTTGGCTGTAAATATGTGCATGCAACTGCATTTATGGCAAGTAGAGATTGTAATTGTAGTGAAGCTCTTATAGTTTTTCCATCTAAAAGTTATAATTTTTTTCTCGAGTGCCCACAGTAAGAGTCATTAAGTGCATAGATCTTTATTCGAGCATTGTTGTACCTAAGCATGACAATGTGTGTGGCAATAAAGACAAGATTTTTGATAAACCTTGCAACACTTTGGATAGATTAGCTATTTTATTTATGTATTTAATGTTCTCAATTATTTATTAAATTTTTTCAATTAGTTATTAAAAATTTTTCTAGTTATTACATTAATGAAACAATTAAGCCAAATAGATTACATACATAAGTATGATTACTTTGAGCATAACACGTATTCGCTTGGTAATCCTAACAACATTATTGCTTGGTGTGCCGAGTAGTGTAGTGCTTGGTTGTCAAGCAATGGATACATGGGTTCAGGACATGTACAAAAAGTGGGATTGAATGTTTATGTTAGAATTAGTTAAACGCTAGTTAATTAGTTAACTTAGATTAGTTAATTAATTTCCTTTTATCCACATTTTGAGCACCAAAATATAAACCAAAAAATGATAAAAATTAAATGCCTCAATTACACTTAACCATACCAATAAATACCATAGGTGTAATTGGGAAGACAACGATTGAAAGTAGGGCTAGATTCACTTCCTAGAGAACTAGTGCACTAGAAACGATAAAGTCCATAGAATTCAATCAGATCGTGCATGAGCACTTTGTGATTCGTATGGTTGGACGTAAGGGTATCTTGCTGCTCATCAATTTTTTTTTGACTGACTACGATATCGAGCATCTGATATTGAAGCTACGATATCAGATCCTTGGTATTTTGGCACAAGCTATGATGTCGAATATCCAATATCACCGACATGTGTAGGCCTATAAATACAACACTTAGGTGCACGGTCTAAAAAACTTTCATTACAACCTTAGGTAGACTCTTGTAGTTTATTTGTGTAGTCTAAAAATAGAGTGAATGCCTATAGTGTAATGTTGAGGAATTGTACAAAATCTTTATTTGAGTGAAGTGTATTTGAGCATAGTTCATGATGGAAATTAAGATTGAGATTGCTTTCCATCATTGCAACATACACTTAGCTTTATTGTTTTACTTATCATAATTCTTACTATTTTTCTAGTTTAACCATTTACATTTCTAAGTACTTTACTTTCACTGTTCATAGTAAAGTAGAATGAGTATGACTAGTTTTGAGCTTTAAGTGTAATCATTTGGTAACCTAGTAGTGGTTTCACTTGATTTGCTCAATAGTGAATTCATTTGGTAATCTCAGTAATAGTGACATGAGCCCAAGACATGTACAGTAAGCCAAAAATAGATGCTCATCACTCTAGGCTAGAGTAGATTGTTTTACTATTTTCCTTAGCTTTAGAATCATTTCCACATTGATGAGTTGTAGTTTTGTCGACTGTATTGATGAGGCCCCATGGATGTAGTGTTCGTATTTCGCTTATATATATGCACCTACCAAATGCATTTATGACATCGAGATTTCAGTAGTAGCAAAGCTCTTGCAGTTTGTTCATTCGAGAGTTAGAATATTTTCCTCAAGTGCCCACAGAAAGATTCATCGAGTGTATGACTCTTTATTCGAGCATTGTTGTACTTGAGCACGACAATGTATGCTGCAATAAAGATGAGCTTTTTGATAAACCTTGCAGTACTTTGGATAGATTAAATATTTCATTTATGCATTTAATGTTTTTAATTATTTATTAAATGATTTCTAGTAATTAAGATAATGAAGCAATTAAGTAAGATAAGCAAGATACATTAAACACATAAGTATGAACACTTCGAGCATAACACGTATTTGCTTGGTAATCCTATCATAGTTATTGCTTGGTATGTCCAATAGTATAGTGCTTGGTAACCTAGCAATGGAATGACGATTGTTTTGTGGAAGCACTCTTATGTCTCATGCAAGTGGGCCAGTCTTAGAGTGGTGATGCAAAGTCACTAAAAGCGACTTGTTTTGGTCTAGACTAAGGATGGATCTTCTTAGGTCATTTTAAACACACATTCTACAAGGAACTTTTTATGACCTCACTTGGAAATTCCATTCCACCTTCTCTAGCATCCATCCATATTTCCATAACTCACCTCACTATCGTATTCTATGTTATGCTCCATGTCTTGGTCTGATGTGTTGGAATTCTTAAATAGATTCTTTTTGGTTGGTCCTTAACTTTTCATGACCATTAATCAACTATGTGGCCCACAAACTCCTTAGTTGAGGTTATGCGAGGGCAAAAATGGCATGATCCTACTATGGGGAGGACACACTTGCATAGCTCTTAGTTTTGTGAGTTAAGGTTTTTTACCCTTGACATTGCTACAATCTTATTTTTTGCATATTTCATTATGTATTTTGCTTAGTGCTCCTTAATCTTTTATTTCATTCATCCCCCAAATCATTTTTCTTTATTTTTCCAAATTTATGAGCTTCAACACCCTCTTCTCATATTTTCATATTATTCTTGGCCTTTTAAGCTTTCATTTGATCCCAATTTTATTCAAAAACTCCTTGTATTTTGCAAGTTTGACGAATGTCAATGATGGTCAATAGCTACATTGACAAGGCCTCATTGATGCAATGCAAAAATCCTATATATACTATTGCACACTTAGAAATTTTTTTCATTTTCCTCATAACAGATGGGGAGTTTTTGCCATTTTTAGAGCCCTTAACTTATCAATTTTTTATCCAAATCATTACTTTCTTCGATCTTGCAACTATTGGAGGTAAGCTCTTTATCGTGGAGGCTTCAAACATTAAGGTTTCCAACAAAAATTTTGAAAATTTTTCTAACTCCTCTAAAGGGTTAATAACCTTAATAATATAAAAACATCAGTTTTTCAAGAGTTAACCCTTCCAAAAATCTTTAGGATGATTTATTAATAATAATACATGAATAAAATAATGATTGGAGTAATTAAATCAACCATAATCACAACTTAGCTAAGTGCAACTATTCTAAAGAGATAAAGGTATCCCAGCTACTTCATGTTACACAATGATTGCTAACCCATGGTCTTATTGTGATTATAGATGGCACCAAGACCTAAGCACCCGTAGGAAGGAGAACCTTCTCAATCAAGGGAGAAATGACCCAAAGTTTGAAAGGGCCAACAACAACAAGTCCAAGAACCACCAAAGGCAATCGATGTAATAGGACCTCTTTGTAAGGAGCCTGAAGTGGAATCTGTTTGATATATTCCAAAAGAATAAGTTCCCATAGAGCAATCACATCAAGGAAAAGTGTCAAGACCTGTGCCAAGGCTTGAAGTCACTTTGACTCAAGTCTGCCTTGATATCATTAGGTCCCGAAAGATTCAACAATCAGTTCTCAAGAAATAAATTTTAGGCCATTCCTAGAGAAAGCTCTAGCTGACATCAAAACAAAACTACAAACCTCTTCCATGTGGCCAATCATCACATCTAGTGGGGAATGGTACATGGGAGAGACATATCTCTTCTCGAATAATAGAAGGTCGGGGTCCATAGTAAAGATCAAGGATATTCAAGTGTTAGTTGAGGCTATCATGTAGGCATTGGGGTTGTTTGACATTATGATAGTTGATGAAGCTTTCAACAAAAGGTAATCCTAAGGCCAAAAAGAGTGGACTCAATGGTGTTATGGGATCAATTGTAAGGAGTATGGCGCACTCACACTGGCATAGCATATCTATTTCAAAATTGTGGCCTATCACCTCA
The DNA here is from genome assembly GCA_015680685.1 of Gnetum montanum. Lineage (NCBI taxonomy): Eukaryota > Viridiplantae > Streptophyta > Gnetopsida > Gnetales > Gnetaceae > Gnetum > Gnetum montanum. The sequence continues at coordinate 89,213 of MNCI01034933.1, read as the reverse complement.
ATCTAATGGTGCAGCCAAGTAAGGTGATCACCTTCTCTGCCTAAGCATGCGTTGATCTAAGTGAGAGATTTCCTATGAGCCTTCCAAAACTCATCTATTTGAAGATTGAAAAGTGTTTCAATGAAAATGAACATAGAAGGAAAACCCTACCCTTTTCGTGCCTCATTTGGAAACTGTACAAAAGGGTAAGAAATGTCTACTATGCTAGTGATACAATGAGGCATACTCTTTTAGCCTCATGATCTGAAATCATGAAGGAAAATATGCCAACTACAACTCAAGAAGAGGAGTACCTACTACCACCATTGCCTACTCAAGAAACAACGCTAAAGGCCCATGTAGCCATTGAGGACTTACGTGAAATCCAAAAGTACCTCTTGCATGAGCAAGAGTAGTGTGTAGGGACTAGTAGTGTAGATCCATCTATGTACTGACTAATAATGAGTCACCTTAATGAGGTGGCTCAGACAATCAGTCATATGGAGACAAGTGGACTAATATTCTCTACCCAACATACGTAGTTTCCTACAAGATTAGATCCCAATGCTCGAGAAGTGATAGTGTTATTATCACAACACCATTTATTTCTAGAAATATTTGGAAATTCCACCACCTTCTTGATGCATTTAGAAGAAGGTGAAGGGGCCACTATCTTAGTGATGCAGCACCAAGGGTAAGAGATGATGGCTGAAGTAGTTTTTGACCATGTCATTGAAGTACTAAACACTTGTAGCATTTGTCCTTGATGTATCTACACTTTGAGATGTGTAAATATTTGCAAGCATGGTCAGAAAGAAACTAAATGTAACCTAGCATGAAGAATTGATGGATCAACTAGTGGGGACTGGGCAACCAATTTTTGATATCTTAAATTTTTTGGATAACATCACTACAACTTAATTGGAGCTACTGAACACCAGGGGAAAATGCATCATTTTGAAAGCACAACTCAAAATATCTCAAATACAAAATTAACACTTAGCCATAGAGGTTGCTGAATTACGTGCCCGTCTTATTGATCCTACAATCCTTAGCCTAATAATAACTAGAGATGAATCTTTTTAATAGCTTCAAAAATGATTCAGCAAGGTCGAGGAGGAAGCGGTAATTACCATCTTCAACCAATTCATAATGAAAGAAAAGACATATTCAATTTAGAAGGATTTGGCTTAGATGCACTAGGAGAATGAAACTCTAATTGCATAGAAACATCATCTATGAAATGTTGATGCTTAAAAGGAAAAAATGTAATATTCATCAACAATAGGAGCAGCTTGCCAAGGTGAACATTGAGTTAATGATATTGGCCATAAAAAATCGAGACTTGTCAATGAAGGAAGTTCATGCCTTGCACTAGAAATCTGCTCTTGAGATCGCTGCTTGGAGAAATGAAGCCTCAAAGTTTGAAAGAGTCAAAAATCACTATAAAGACTAGGTTGGCCTGCAAAAGAAAGTAAAAAAAAAAAAAGCACATCCAAATGGTAAAGGAACAAAGAAATGAAGCTCTCCGACAACTCCAACAAGGAAGAGAAGTTTGGCAGACCATCATTGATGGGATTGATGCCTACAACAAAGCAAATATCTACCTAAAGGAGTTGCAAATAGAAAAAATGATAGAATACATGGAGCTGGCCAATCTCTGATATTAAAACCTAGCTATGTTAACTAACAGACAACCATAGTCATAATTAGAGAAATAAGTGGCTTTACTATATGAGGTAGAGTTCAAGCACCATAAGCACACAAAGTAGAAGCTTGAGACTAAAAATACTAAACTTGAAGTTCTTAGAGCATAATTCATGGACCAACGATAAACTATTAAGAACTTAGCTAAAAGGATGAATGATTACTAGAAGCTGAAGGATACAGTCAGATTGTTCAACATTGAATGTAAACAATTTGTTACCTCCAGCAATTTCATGTCCCTAGGATGTGCCCATTCTAATCCACATTGGTGAAGCTACATGGATGGTGCACAATCCCAAAAGTAAGGAGGAAAAAATGAAAGCATTACTCAATGGTTTTTGCCTTTTTCTAGAAGTTGCAGCAGTAGCAGGACAGCCACAACCACCTCAATCACTATACATACATCAAGCTAATGAATGTCCCTCAAAACCTTAGAAGCCACCACCACCTAGGACTACCTGATCTTCTCCACCAAACATCACACCATCAAGGAACATGTTGTCCAATTTTCAAGAGTCATGTCATGGTGTTTAATTTTGTGTCATGAACACCACCATTTTTGTAATGTGTTGATTCATACACTCAGGCACTTCATTTTTGTCAAGTCGGTCTATTTTTTTTGTGAAAGGTTAGTCAATAACCCCATACCTTTCAAATTTTGTAACAAAACTTGAGGACAAGTTTTCATTTAGTTGTGGGGGTATGATGAGTCAAAATTTTGTTAGCTGCATCAACAAGGCCTCGTTGACGCATGCCTTGTCAACATAGTGTCCATATTTCACCTATAAATACATGCCTACTAGCGACATTTATGGCATCAATATTTTAGTAGTGGCAAAGCTCTTGCAATTTGCTCATTTGAGAGTTAGAATATTTTTCCTAAGAAATATTTTCCTTGAGTGCCCGCAATAGGAGTTATTGAGTGTACCAATCTTTATTTGAGCATTATTGTACCTAAGCATGACAGCATGTGTGGTCATAAAGATGAGCTTTCTGATAAAGCTTGCAACACTTTGGATAGATTTATGCATTTAATATTTTCAGTTATTTCTTAAATTTTTTTAATTATTTATTAAATGATTTTTAGTAATTAAGCTAATGAAGAAATTAAGTAAGATAAGCAAGATAGATTAAACACATAAGTATAACCACTTCAAGGGTAACACATATTCACTTGGTAATCCCAATAGCATTATTACTTGGTATGCCCAGTAGCATAGTGCTTGGTAACTCAGCAATGGATATGTGGGTTTAGGACGTGTGTAGAAAGTGAGGCCAGATGCTTATGTTAGGACTAGTTAGATACTAGTTATTTAGTTAAATTAAACTAGTTAATCCAATTACTTTATCTTCCTTTAAACAAAAAACCATAAAATATAAAATGATAAAAATTAGATGCCTCAATTACACTAAACCATACTAGCATACGTTACAAGTGTAATTCGGAAGACAATGAACAACCTTAAGGCAAGGTTCACTTCCTAGAAGACTAGTGCACCGAAAACTAGAAAGTCCACAGAATTTGACCGGTTCATGCATGAATGCTTTATGATTTTTATGGTTGGGCATAGAGGTACCTCACTAATCACACACCTTACCATCATAGCTAGGAGTAATGGCCAATACAACATCATTTATCATACACCTTACTGAGAGCTAAACTATATGCATAGATTATACTAGCTCCATGTGGGAAGAAAATGATCTTAAGCTTTAACCAATTACTAGCATAATCACAGTGCCTTGTCCATGGAATTTGACTGGGCTACGGATGAACACTTGTATCTCATATGGTTGGGTGTTGGACTACTCCATTGCTCATCATTGATGCCATTGTTGGGAATAAGTCAATCTATGCTTAGTAATTGATTTCTTAAAGTTGTACCTGGAAGACAAAGTCAAACTTTATAATTTTCAAAAAAGCACACTAAACATAAATTTCTAAAGGTACAACATGGATTTCAACAAAAATGCCACATCACTTGCCAAAATACTACGAAGAAGCAATGACAAGAACCAAAGAAGAAGAAGACTAGAGTATGCTCATCGTGATCCTTACTATCCCAATTTCACATTCATATTTCATCAAGATGGCTAGTTAAGATGGGAAGATCTTCAAGGAAATGTTATTCTACCACCAAGACATTCAGCACCCCTTATGCTCTAAACTATTCTTAAGGGGATGAGATTAAGTGAAGAAATTGAAGGGTATCATGAAACTAAATACATGACTCAACCATATGAACCTACTAAGGAGAAGTTAAGAAAGGAACATGCCATGGGGACAAGACATGAACAAGATAAAAGAAAGATAATTAATTCTACTATTGTCTTATAGGAACTTGATGGAGATATAGTTATTGCTGAACAACTCCATCATAATCATGAGTTCTAGTCCCAAATGCTTATCATTTGATTAGATAAAACTATAAGGAGCAAAAGACTCATGGCATAGGTAGAACTCAAGACCAAGAGTTCTTGCTAGATCCCATAGAGAAGAACATCAGAGTCATCACAAGAGGACAAGCTAACACTATTCTCCTACTACCTTAATTAAATCCTCATAATCATTAGAAGAATTTGAAAAAAGGAAATGAAAGTAGAAGGACCATGATAGGGAAGAAAGAAGAACTCATGACCACCATGACGATCATGATCGTTATGTGAGGCTATTTGATACCGAAGATGAAGGATATCAATAGAGAAGACTCAAAGATCATAGAGAGAATGAAAGAGATGAGCATAGAAGGAGGTACTACTACAACAAAGCACATGAATCCAATTAAGACGATGAACCCCTAATGACAACTTGCAATATGATCAACATCTAGGAAGCTACTCATATTCCAACTAGGTATGTAAGGGATAGTTAAATCAAATGGCTATACATGAACAATATGCTAAGATTTGAAGGTGGTTAAAATGTTGATCAACAACATTACCTTCAAGATTTCCATGATGCATGTGCCCTACAAAATATTGAAAGTGATTGCCAAAAGTTAAAGTTATTTCCTAGAACACTTGTGCAGGAGGCAGAGAGCTAGTATAGGTCCCTAGAACCTAAATTAATTAGATGTTGGATAACCATGATTGAACTCTTCAATGATAAATATTAAACTTATTCGTGAGTGTTCAACTAAAGAAAATAGATCCAGGGATGGAAGCAAGGGACTCATGAGACCCTTGATGCAACAATGGGTATATACTATTCACTATTGCACAAATGCCCAGACCATAGATTTTCACTAAGGGAATAGCTTAGACATATTGTAGATGGGTTGTGGAGAACATCTAGAGAAACTCTTGGGGTTTATGCCCAAGGTAGATTATTAGAAATGATGGCCCATCATATTCAAACATTAAGTAAATAAGTTGCAAAGGAGGAAGGAGAACTTAAGAAGAGAGAATCAACTGAAGAATGTAACAAAGATCCATCAATTAGAAAGAAATATGTGCACCTATGTGACAAGTAAGAGGGTGAAACCTTGGAAGACATTATCTGGAAAAGGACTCTATCTATTCAAAAATATTTCAATGATATAGCAACTAAGGTAGAGAAAGTCTAGGATTTAATGGAAGAGAAGTTTGCTACAACCCTAAATATTGGGGAAGACAAAGTTAAACAAGCACTTAAAAAGGGCAAGAAAAGAAAGAAGAAAAGATTTAATGGATAAGAAACAAGCACAAAGAAAGAGTTGCTACCATTGAAAGGTACATTGATTCTAGTTCAAAGGGAGAGGAAGGATGCAATGTGTGCCAATATGAACATCCTAAGGAATGTTGTCCTATTATGATCCACGTGCAAGAATCTGGGGTATATGCACTTAATCCAAGCTTTGTTAAAAAGTAGATGCCCAGAAGACTACCTTATCCTCAAGGTAATATCAAGAAAACCTTCTAGCTGACATATTATATAAGCAAAGCCTACCCTGAACCCTAAGAGCAGTATTAGTAGTAGTGGTAGCAACTGCAAACATGGGCAACACTACCACTAAGACACCAATATCCATATAGGTAACTAGACCCTTATGGATATTACATTTAGCCTCCAATACCTCCAAGAAATATATTCATTCAAACTTCTTTTCCTTATTATCCACTATAATCCTATAGACCTACTACTTTAATGATAGATCAAAGTTCTCACGCACATTCTCCAATAGCTTGTTCATAAAATGCCACTTCCAATCCTTTGCCACCAGAACCACCACCTATTACGAATGAAGAATTACTATCATAACTACAATACAAGAGAGCTACAAGGGCAACAAATATATAGGTGGAGGATCCTACTAGTAATACTAAGGGCCAAACAAAGAAATGTCCTTTCATTAGGACAAGTTCTAAAAATGCTAGTAGAGTTAGAACTTCATCAAGAGCAACTTCTCCTACATCAAATCCACCTACCAATAACAAGCTTCTAATAGTATTTAATAAAAACATGCAAACTATCATGCTCACTAAAATTGTCACAGACTGGATTAAAGTAGGATCACTTCCTAAGAGGAGAATTGATTCACATGTTCCTTTGATCTATTTACAAGTAGATAGAAATTTTCCATGCAAAGGTCTATTAGACTCAAGTTTCAGGGTGCATTTAATCTCTTACGAAACATATCAAGCATGGAGCCTCCCACCATTAAAGAAGTGTAATATTAGGTTGGAGCTTGCAAATAAATCTATTATCATTTCCTTAGGACAAATTGAGGGCATGGTAATCACTATCAATGGGTGGTTTTATTTGAAAAATTTTCTTGTAACAGATTTGAAAGAAGCTAATAAGAAATTTTCAATTATCATGGGCCAACCATGGCTTAGCACAATTGATGCTAAGCTAAGCATGCAAGATTTGTCTATTGAAATCTTGAAGGAAGATAAGCATGGAGCCATACACATGCAACAAATACCATGCATTACTACTGAAAGAAAAGGGTGCAGTTGTGGACCGATTATTCAGAACATCAACATAGTTACCATACCAATCCACAACAATAATAGAAAGCAAGTGTGTAAGAGAAAGAGTAGGGGTTACCAAATCAAAAGATACCTTGTGGCTAACAATTGAGAATCTTTACCATCCAAAATATGCATGGAATAATCTAACTCATTTATTAATTCTCATTCTAGGAAAATGACTCTAATGTTGAACCCAAAAAAAATTAATAAATCATAATCATACATCAATAGGAAAAGAAACTAAGGACTTAGATGATTAATACTCAACTACCATCAAGATCCCATGGGATAATAACAGAAAAATTAAATCAATAAAGATGGTAAGTGATCAACGGTGAGTATCCAACCCCCAACCATATGAGATACGAGTGTTCATGCACAATCCCAGTCAAATTGCATAGACAAGGCAATGTGATTATGCAAGTAATTGGTTAGAGTTCATGATCATTGTCTTCTCATGTGAGTTAGTAAAGACGATGCACACAGTTTTACTCACAATGAGGTATATGATAGATGATGTTATATTGGCCATAGTACTCCTAGCTAACATGAAGTAAATGTAGTAGTTTTATAAATCTAAGTGCTAGTCAAAAAATATAATCTAGCCTATGCGATGAGCATCTAATCTTGACCTTTTGTTCATACCTTGGACTTCATGTAACTACTACTGGGATTACCAAGTACCACACTATTGGGCATACCAAGTGATAGTGCTACTTGGTTACCAAGTAGCTACACATAAATGCCCAAGATTAGTCATACTCATTCTGCTTAATAACAGTAAATATAAAATGCATTGAAAGTAAATCATTAACTAATGAAAATAGTAAATATTAAGCTAAGTGAAAATAATAAAGACTAACTGATGTCGCAATGATGTAGAGTAATCTCAAGCTTTATTTTTGGGCATGAAATCTATCCAAGTATATCACACTTGAATAAAGACTCCATTCAATTACAAGACATCACACTACAAGCATACACTACTAAGTGCTACGTACTAAAATCAAGTAAACAAACTGATAGAGTTTAGCTACTATGGGATGAATACCTTTTTGGATAGTGCACTTAAGTATTGTATTTATAGGCCTTGCACATGTCAACGATATCAGATATTTGAAATCATATCATGGACTCCGATATCATGGCTTTGATATCATATGGTTGATATTGTAGCCTACAAAACCATGATTTATCATACCCCCACAACTAATTGAAAACTTATGCTCGAGTTAAAATAAAATGAGGATATAGTTCCTTACAAAATTAGGAGGTATATTGACATGACATTGATTGCTATATACATTAGTTGTGGTAAATTTTCCTTAATAATTAACCATTTTCAAATCCCTTGGCTTTCTTTTAAGCACAAGATGATTACAACATACTATGCCCAAGGCTATGAGGTAACTAAAATCATCAAGCTGTTCACATTATTTTGATCAATTACTATTAGTTACCATGATGTTCAAAAATAGGATGTTGGAAAAATTTCAAAAATTTTAAAGTAGGCATCCCTAGCCCCCATGACTAATAAGCGTAACTCCAGAAGTAANGTAGGCATCCCTAGCCCCCATGACTAATAAGCGTAACTCCAGAAGTGGATAGGTTTTTGAATAATTGAAACCAAAGGTCCAATTCGAAAGATGGCCAAGAAATATTAATGGATATGGAAATAGAAAAGTAGGAAAAATTAATGAAATAGATGAGAAGTAGTCTGAAAATCATGTAAATTCAGAGAAACTATCATTGATGTTCTAGAAGATGTGAAGGTTAGTTTAAAGCCATGATCAACAAAAGTTATGTAGGTGGGTCCTCCCCAAAGTAGGCTCCTACCATAATGTCCTTGCATTACCACTTCTATAGATGTCTGTGGGCACCCAAGAAGTTAAATGTAGATCATGCCTTTGTTCCAAACAACACACAACTGTCATGGTTAGGATATTGCACTATACTACACAAAACCAAAAGGCTCATAATCATATGCAACAGTAAGGTAAATAATGGAATGAGAAGGGATTGCAGAGATTAGGATGTAAGGTACTTGACCATGTCCATAATAGGTTCTTGTGACAAATGTGATTAAAATGATCAACATACCTATCTGCCCAAGTTCAGACAAAGTCCATACCATGAACAGTGACCTCGCATTGATGTGTTCCATCTTGCCAACCACCATGAGCTCACAACCACCTCAAAGAACAACCATTGCTCCAAAAAGAGAAGAAAAGAGAAGAAGGAAGGAAGGATCTTAGTATGAGGGGTGTCTTCAAACATGGGTAACATGTCTTTCCAGCACCATAACTAGTGCTTATAGCCCATTATTGTGTCTAAGGGGTGAGATTTGAATTTCCATTATTGTTTTTGATTTTGTTTTTTTTTTGTTTTTTTTTTCTTTTCAGATGGGAACACACCATGCAAAAATAGAGCTTCCTTTTTATTGGTTGATGAGGGAGTGATAATATGTTCCAAGAGAAGTCATAAACCACATGAAGGAAGCCAAGAAGAGAATCCAACAAGTTTCCTTGAGGTCACAGCCTTTGCCATTCCCACTTGGTCATTTCCTGTTTCTTCAAGGTACAATGATCATTGATTAATTTTAGTTTTATAAAAGAAGAACAAAATTGTTTCCATGAAAAAGACCTTTTATTCAGAGAACTAGATGGATGGATGAGGTAGTCTCACTACTTTACACAATTACTTACCCAATCATCTTGATAGCATAGCACAAAAAACCCAACACATAGCGTTGACTTCTACATCATGACTTGGCAATTTTATTAATAAAAACATGAAATACATGTATAAAACATAAAGAGAATGACTCAAAAAAAAAGAGAAAAATATCATGAAAAGAAAAATATTAAGAAATGGAAAACATATGAAGAATCAAAAAATTTTAGAAGTAGGAAATGATAAAAAAATTGTAAAACAAATAGGTGAAAAATACTTATTAGTTTTGTAAGATATGTGCATCTAAGTCCTTTGTTTAGTCTATTTTCTTAAGTATATAACTAATAAGCAGATCCATTGTCTCCATGTATCTTTGAAACAATCTTAAAATCTCATTTTCAAGCCACTAGGTGTCTTCTGGTTTAGTGGCTACTATATAAATTGGTCTTTGTTGACACACTTTTTCCTTAGCTTTATTTTGGTTTTTGTTAATATTTTAAATCTCTGGCCCACAATTACACCCGTTACTATTAGCAATGATACATTGATTCTATTTTCTTTCCACAGTGATAGGTTCATCATTTATGTCTTATGTTGGAGTGGTGATGGTTGTTGGCTTTTGCATAGGGTCAAAGGATGTTGGTTGTGAAAAGGAAGGCATTGCACTAGATTGGCATTATGTTGGCTTGGATGGTGTGGTGAGTCCATACATGGTTTACTTCGGCTTACGACCTTTCCTCCAAAAGGGACATTTCCTTCATTGTGGTTCAAGCCCATTGGTATCAACATGTTTGTGCACATTCACAATACAAGTGGCATTTTTTTATTGATATTATGGTGTTGAACCTTCCTATATTGCTAGCAGTGGCATGTGAGTATGAGAATATTGAGGATATGCCAAAGGATGAGAGGTGTGCGGTGGTGACCTCATATAAGATGTTGTAGGATGTTGATATTTGAGAGAGTGGTAGTAGTGATTTGAGGTAGAGGAAGTATAACTAGTTGGAAAAATAGATTGTTGAACATAATATTCATATGGGTTCAATTACTAGTAAGGGTAGGGTTGGTTTGGTGGTATCCTCCCCCATGACTGTGGTTGTTGCCACTATAGTTGATGCCAGTGTTAAGGCTAGTAATAAGTCCCTCCAAGATAGTACAATTGGTTTTGGGGTTGTCTAAAATTACTATGCAGAAGAGGAAATCTCCTAGACATGTACTTCTATACAAACTTTGGATTTAATGCCCCTACCCAATACTCATGCAGATGCAATAGGACTAGGCAATGGGCCTTTGGATGGTCATATAGGCAAATGTCACATCCACTACCCTCTTCAATGGTTGAGTCTATAGCCTCTTCTTCTATGACCATTTCCCCTTCTTGCCAAAAAGTGTTTCTAGTTGTTTCTTGGTTCTTTTTCCTCCTTTTTTTGCGATCACTTAATTTGTTTTGCGCTACTCTCTTCTCTATGATTTCTTTACAAGTTTTACCTGTCTCATTCATTGATTCTGACATCTTATCCAACTTTTATTTAATCTCAATGATAAAATTTTGTATTGGAAAGGAAAATTGTAAAATCACCTCATTAAGAGCTACCTCTTTTTCCTTATCATAGATATGGACGCTTTTCTTTTGCAGAGTTGAATCCTAGTTGTTTTCCTCTACATTCTCTCATCTACATAGCTCTCCTTCTTCTTTCACTACATGCTTGATTCACTCTTTGATCTGATGGGTTCATAGCTCATATAATTAACCTAGAGCATACATCCCAAGGGTCTTCCTTATTTCATTATGAAGCCCATCTATAATGTGGTAAAGTTACCTTTCCTCAAAGAAACCATGGCCTAGGCATCTATGTAGTAGCGAATAGTATCTTTCCAAGGCCACTTCCAAGGATTCATGATTTTCTTGCTTCCACTCTTGGATTTATTTTCTTAGGTTTGATACTCTCACATAGGTTTCGTATTTTTCATTGAAAATTTCTAGCATTGTGAACCACTAGTGAATGGAACTTGATTCCAACTATCTATACCAACTTTCAACTTCGTTGATTAGTGTCCTAGGAAAGAGCTTAAGCTTTTGTCACCCACTTTTAGTGTTCTATAATGCACAAGCATCATGGAATACTTGTAGATGACATTATGGATCAAAATCATAGCCTTCCATAAACTTAGGAATATTATTAATATTAAGCCTATGTAGGAAACTTTTCTTGGGATGCTTGTGGGCTATCCTAACTGCCTCTGTGATCTCCATCAAGCTCTTAGTGGCCAATAAGGATTCATCGTCATCAAACATGTTGTGAGGAAAATTTTTATTTCTATTTCTTTGATTATGATGATCTTGTCGATGCTCAGTGTGATATCTTTGATTTTGCGCTTGGGTCTGATTTTTATCTTTATCTCGATCCCATAGTGAAGCTCTATCTCTATAACTATGTTCATCTTCATTAGAACTAGATGTTGAAGAGGAAGATGAATATGAGGAACTAGGAGAATTGCCATGGCTTCTATAGTTCTCCCCTTCATCCCTTGATTTATCTTCTCTAGGTTTAGAGGAGATCCTAGGCCTTGAGGCCCTCCTTGATCTAGGACTTACTCCATCTCCTCTAGGATTTTTTGCACTAGTTGAATGTATTCTTTGAGTGTAATAAGGATCTAAATGAGCATAGGAAACCCCTATTTGAGGTTGTTCACTCAAATTTTCTTTAGTATATATCCTATCATTTCTCCTATGAGTCTTCTCATCATATGATGCATTATGGATCCTATGTGAAGAAGATATGGTTTTATCTGATACTGTGTGTGACTTAAAATATTAATGTTTTCTAAAAGATAGATCATTAATACCTTTACAGTCATCTTGTCTAATATAACTAATCTAGATAACTAGCATCATCCCCAGCAACGACACTAATGATGAGCAACAAGGTACCCCTATGCCCAACCATACGAATAATTATCATTCATGCATGAGCTAGTCGAATTTCATGGATGGGACCAGTTGTGGCATCTAGATCGCTATGCCTTCATTGCAGTTCACTATCTTCTCACTTGGACTAGTGGTAGCTTTGTCACGTATGGTTTAGTCCAACGTGAGGCATATGATTTTTATTATTTCATATTTTATTTTTCTACGATTAATAATAGGTTGAAACTCAATTTATAATCAATTCAACTAATCTAATTGCTAATTAATAACCAACTACACTAACATAAGTATCTGATCCCACTTCCTATGCATATCCTAAAGACATATAACATTGTTGGATTACCAAACGTTAAGTGTTGCTAGGATTACCAAGAGCCATACGCATGCTCGAAGCAATTGTACTTATGTGCTTAATTAATTAACATGCATGAAAATGTAAGTATTAACTAAGTATATGAAAAGTAAATTGCATGGAAAGTAAATCTAATCTAAGTCAAAGTGCTACAATGAATAAGAATTAATCTTGATCTTATTGCCACGNTAAGTCAAAGTGCTACAATGAATAAGAATTAATCTTGATCTTATTTCCACACATGAAATATGTCCAAGTACATTACTATTCAAATAAGACTTCATACAACTAACTTAGATCCACTCTATGAGCACTCACTAATTATTCTCTAAGATTATAGAATAAAATTACAAGAATTTGGCTCCTCTAACAAAAGTATGAAAAAAATATGCAAAAACTAATTCAAAATTGACTTAAAATTGTGAGCCTAAGTGCTATATTTATAGGTCAGCCCAAATCCTGTGACATAAAATATCTAACATCACGTTCTGGGCTCTGACGTCAAATACTCGATGTCGCATCTTGTCCCCAATGTTGGATACCTAATGTCAAACAAGATGAAAAAACATGTTTCATCAGCTATTACAAGAAAGCTACTAAATGAAGAAAAAAAAGGACCTAGAAAAAAAATAATTGAAGATGATTTGAAGAAACTACAAATAAACAAAGATATAGCTCTTCATAGAAGTTAATGGCGAAACTAAACTCATGCAGCCAGCCCCACTTTGTTGAGACAAGGCTCAGATGATAATGATGATGATAAGTAAGGATCTACGATAAGTAAGTAGATGTAAATAATTGTTAATAACTTTTACATTCTATGGGAAAATGAAATTCTCAAAAACTTTGATTAAAAATAAATTTATTCAGTTCATCATGAGTCATGATTTGTTAACTATGAAAGGACCATGAATCATGGTTTATAAGAAGTAGAGATGTTTAATATTCTAATAATATCATGAGCCGATCACAAGTTGTGATGGCTTACCATAATTGATCCATGGATCATGGAGTGTTTATCTTACTTTCTTAAATGGTCATGAGTCTTGAAGGAATGACACAGGTCATTGTTGATGATCACAAGTTATGGTTGAGCAATGCTTGATAGTCATAGATGAAGTAACTGACCAGGGGTGATGGTTACCTCATGGAAATATTTTTGGGTTGACCACAAGCTAACCATGAGTCATGGTCTATTATTTAATCATACACACGTTGTAGTTTGGTCATGGTCTAATGGGATTATTGATAATGAGGATAATTAATGATAGTATTAATGATTTGATACTAAAAACTAATCCAGTAATAATGGTAAATGATGTTGATGAGAAACAAATACTTAATGAAAATGAATAGTTGGAAACAAAAGCTTTGGAGAAGTTGAATAGCTAGGAGAATAAAAAGATCTTGGAAAATTTCATAATAAATATTTATTATTAGTAAAACCAATCATTACATTCATGTATGTCCTTAGAATTTAAAGAGAATGATTGACTGGGGAAATTTAGGGAGTCATTCCCCATAGTAAAAATATAGGAAATTAAAGTAAATAAGGATAAATTGGAGCCAAAAAAATACATTGCCTATTAATTCATGAAAATTCAAAAAATAAATTTGACTTTGGTAATGAAGGTAAGCTAGGTAAATTTTTTCTTTGAAGCTTTAGTCTGTAGTGTATACTTAATCTTCGTCTTTTGTTGTCTTCTTGATGCCTATATGATTGCCAATGAACGATTGTATTTCATCAACATCCAGGAACAAGATGTCACATTTGGTATTGAAGAAAACCATAGTTCAAGAGCCAAAGTGGAAGAAAAATATTATTAATATAAGAGAAAGATATATCACGAAGAGGGATATGGAAAGAGTGTAGATAAGATTAGGCACATATATATATAATAAGGAGGATTCATTACTTATGCAAAGTTGCTCATTTTCAATTTGAAGCATGCACTTATGGTTTAAGAAGTGTTGAGCCAAGTAAGTAGCACTCTCCAATTCTCATAAGATTTGTTTAAGATTCTTATTGACCTCTAGACCATCATTAGAGATAACATGAAAAGCCAATGAACGACCAACCTACACCAATTCATAATCACTTTTGAAGTTACAAGATTTGAACTTGCTTAAGTGATAAAACTTCTCACAAATAGAGTGAGGGGTATGCTTTTGCAATATGACTACTCATATTATGAAGAAAAATAAGTTCCTTTACTACAATAGCCACCATCTATCCCAAGGAGTAGCATGGAACACTTCACCAGAGTCACCTGTGGAGATTGCACTCGAGGAAGTTTTGGAGGTGGGGTGGTAGTCCATTCAAAATTAGGCTCATGTGGAGAATCCTTCTTCAACTTTCAAATAAAATACCCTTGACCCAAGTACACCTACAATACAAAAAGTGGAGTAACATAAGAAAAAAAAAGAGGATGTATTCAAAAAACATATATTTGATAACTATTAGTTAACTTACATCTAGCTCTTTTCTCTTTTCTTTCTCTTACTATTTAAAATATTTCAGCTAGAACCTTGTTCTATGCATTATTTCTGATCAAAAATTAGGAATAATATATATATACACACACACAACAACAACAACAACAACAATGATATTGTGTGATTGATGATAAAAACCTTAGAACTAAGCTCTATTGATATCACATCATCCCTTCTTGGAGTTGTCTTCTTAGCACTTTTCCCTAGTTCAGTCTACAACCTAGAGTGCACTATCACATAAACACCATAAAGATAAATAATTAAAAAATAAGAAAAATATAAAATAAAAAAAATTTAAATTTTATACGTCATTAGACCCCTCCAGATTGTAGACCTATGTGAGAGCATTTTGACCTTTTTTTGGAACCTTTAACTTAAGCTCTCACAACGCTTTCTTATTCAAGAAATTTAGGGTATAAATGGGAATTGTATTGATAGAGGCTACTGGTAAAAAAAATCATGACTTAAGATTAAGGTCATAAGTAAATGCATGCAACATATAGTATAAGGTTATTCTGGTTTCTTCTTAGTTGTAGTGGCTAGTTCCATGACAAGGTGTAAAAAAGAGAAATATAAGAGAGACAAATCATACTCCACCAGCTTTTGCATCATGGAGAAGAAAGATGGAGTAGGAGTTAAGATGGGAAGACTAAAAACCCCATAAAACTTTGTTATACATAAATTGACATAGGTGATAGTTAACCTCATTTGTAAAATCAACTTCATAATTCATTTTTTTGGGTAAGAGTAGAATCCTTAACATAATCAAATAATTCTCCTTAACAAAAAGCTTGCAATTCATGAGACTTCATGTTAGGAACCTAAGGATCTACCCTAGTATGAAAACCTAAAGCTATTCTAATACTAGTAGGAGTAATTGTTAAACTTCCAAAAATCATTTTTGAAAAAGAACTTTCCCACTAACAGTAAATATTACAGCAATTCCTTATAATTTCCTTACAACAAGAAGTTTTAAAAATATGGAAAACTAGCAACTAAGACAATATAGAAGTTTTGAGGAACTCAAAATCCTTAACATCTAACAAGCTATGAACTTGATAAGTGGCTTCAACAACATTATTCTGATGTAAAATAATAGAAATAGATGTAGAGCTACGTGAGGTGACATGACAAGATTGAGCAAGATGCTTTGGAGGAGCCATGTTGTTTCTATGCTAAGAATTCTCTTTGCTATGGAAAAAAGGATTGATTTGAGAAAAGAGTTTACTTCCATCCATTTATAAGGACAGTTTGGAAACCCTAGTAATTGTTAAAGGCACAAACGACTTGGAAAAAATGTAGTTATAATTTATGTTAACATGTGGTTAATTATTAATTAGTTTTAATAAAAAATCATCTTTCTTGATTTGCTAATTGTTAGAGTCAATGAACCGAAGTTACCATCAACTGAACATGTAGTACACTTCGAGACATTTCCAACGATACCAATTTCATCAAAATCCAACTTATGGTTTAGAAGATATCACATTTCTTGGTATCTACATTGTTCATTAAAATTAATAGTTTTTAACATGAGAAAAGTAGAATTTAAATTTAATTTTTATTTTTTTATTTCAAAAAAGTAAAAAAAATTTCTTGTTGAATTGTGAATTAAACCTGAGAATTCGTCTTTCCTAAGAATGATTTTTAAGGCTTGATTGGCTGATCACCGGATCATTGCAAAAATGCAAACCTTTTTTTACATTAAAATAATATTAATTAAATTTCATTAAAAAAAATTTTAAAAAATTTTCACTTTGCTGGTCAGGCATTACTGTGTGACAAGGTCTTGCATCCCTATTGCTTAGCATTGCAACTAGTAGCCATGGTCGACTAGTCATGCCATGGTCAACTGCAGGGTTGACCAAGCAAAACATGACTTGACACCCTAGTGTCTCCCACCATCCATCACACAACCATAATACTATGCCTGATTGAGCTATCCCCACCACATTGTTTGCCATTGTGCCTGCCATTACCACCATTACACTATTCGCCTACCATCACGCTATTCACTTGCCAATCGAGCAAAATCCTCACTGTCACTTTGCACCTTGTGTCTATTGCTACTTCTCTACACCTTGTCTTCATTTCTCTACACCATGTGCCTTACTGTCCTTCACTGATGCTACTGTTTCATGCATTACTACTTACCAACAAAGACCACCAATGTCATTGGTGCCAACCATCTTACTATCTACCAACGCTGCCATTCCATGCCTCACCACTTACCGACAAAGATTGCTAGTGCCATTTTTGGTTGCCATTGTGGTGTTCATTGATGCCACCATTCCCTAATTTCCAACTTGTTGACAACGATTCCTAGTGTTTTAGGTGTTTGCCACCTTGATATCTACCAACACCACCGTTCCATGACTCCCTAGGTGCTGATGATGACTCATTGCTGGCATTGTTGGCGTCTGCCTCATGGTGATGGAAAACTTTTTTAATTCTGTTATTTGAGATAGTTACACTAACCTAGATTAAAATTTTGTAATTAAGTGTGCTAGTTCTAAAGTACTAATGAGATGGGTGACCTTTGAGGAAGTCTTAAAAAACATGTAAAATTTTAAAACTTGAAACTGCCATAATATTTCATTCCGGTGTCCAATCGTAATGAAATAAGAGTTTTTTTCAATACATCTGGACATTCAAGACACAATGGAATATTCAAATTTAGTGTATAGAAGACAAAAAATTAGTTTCTAAAATTATTATGTCATCATTCCCAAACATAAGATATCTATGTTAAAGCTTGAATATTAAATAGTTTGGAGGGAACAAGTCTTTTATGACCAATGGAATCTCCATGGAAAGATCTAGGAAGAGAGGATTCATTCTTGGTAGTTCTAACACCCCGTCCCCAGAATCAATTAACTACCCCATAGCCCATAAAAAGGACCATAGGGACCAAGGAATTATCACCTTACCTTATTTCTTCGACTTATCAATGTTCAAAGCCTAGATAGTGCATTAGAGAATGATGAAGTCCCAAGGTAATGATCAAATAGATGCACTTGAAGAACAAGTTAATGAAATTAGTGGTGTCCAAGAGGAACTCCACCAATCAAAGCAAGGATTCAGGACAAATATGCAAAATATGTCCAAAGAAATTAGGAAATTGTTCTAGAGATTAGGAAAATGGTTAGAAGTTCAAGCGAAGATGGATTCCTTTACAAATTCCATGAAGCAATTCACTAATCATTTAATCCAAACTCCTAACCAAAACCAATATTCACACAAAAACCATAATCAAGATCAATTTCCCCTTAAGGATTATCACCAAGATCATTTCCAACATCATTAAGACTAGAACCAAGATAAAATTTCCCCTAGGGATCAATGTCTACTTGATGCCAAGGTTTTGACATCTCTTCATAAGGATAAAGAATGGAACCTAAAGGTGAGGGTTATTAGAATTGGTAAAATTCACCAAGAGAATCCTTAACCTAGGTTCATGTCAAAAAGGTAAAACTAGATCATTATGATGGAGCCCTTAGATCTAGTGTTAAGGCAAAAGATTAACTTGACACCATGAAGAATTATTTTGATATGTTGAATTCATCAAGCCAAGAATGTTTATAAGTTGTATCCTAGTATTTGATGGGACTTATAACATGGTCAAATGGACTAAGATAGAAAAATTTGTATGAGATTCCTTTTTCAAGAAGCATAAAATACAATTTGATTCATTAAGATTGGGTAGACTATTTGTGGAAGACTACTATAAGGAATTCTATGATCTCTCTTAATATGTAAGGCACTATGATGAGGAAGAGTTGGCCTCAAAGTTTATTGGTGGACTATATGCACAAATATGTCCAGAGACATATGCACTTAATCCCTAAATAGTTTATGAAGCATATAGAATTACTAAGAATTATGAGGAATCAAATCAAGTATGAACTACAAGCCTTTGATAAGCAATAGTAAAAGAAACACCCACCAAGAAAACCCAATCCAAATATTTCCCTTGTAGTAAAGATCACTTTAAGTGGGATTGTCCAAATTATGAGTAAGAATGCAAAGAAATAATCAAAGTAAGAATAAAAAATCTAATGCAAATGTGGCCAAAGAAAAGAATCAAACTACTACTACAACTACAATGAAAAAGATTTCAACATCGGCAAAGCTAGGTTTAAGAAAATTTTAATTTTCTTTAATAATTTTAAAAGGATCATTTAAGGGTCAAAAGATTAAATTTTTGATTGATAGTTAATGAATCATTAGTTGGACTGCATCAATGGGCATGCATCAATGCATCCCTGTTGATGCATCCCTATCAATGCATGGGTTGATGCGTTGATGCATATGCATCAACGCAATGTCTATCTTTACCTATATAAATGCACATAACCACCACATTTTTGGCATTGTTGGATCAATAGAGTAACTAAGTTCTTGTAGTATCATTTCATGAAAGTAAGAATATTTTCTAAGTGCCTATAGTAGGACTTCAAGGATTGTATGAATCCTTATTTGAGCATCAATGTACCTAAACACTTTGATGTGTTGGCGATAAAGATGAGATTCTTGGATAGATTAAAGTAGATTATGTTTTGGTGTGCTTATGTTTTAAAGTAGATTAAGGCATTAGATAGTTCATTAGATTAATTCATAATTAATTACTTTTTTCACACTTAGATTAAATTAGATAAAATATAAAATCAATAAAAATCATGTGCCTTGGCTTATACTTAATCATACACTTGCACTTATACAAGTGAAGCCAAGAACACAACAATCACATCCTTAAGTCATGACCTTGACTATTTTACATTTAAAGAGCTAAATTCCATCAAATTTGATCAAATTGCTAGTGCAACTTGTCATTCGTATGGTTGGGCATATGGACTACTTGTCGCTCATCATTAACGTTGTTGTCAAAGACTTTACTTAGCTAAGTGCACTACCTAAGAAAGATAGTAAAACCTTCTAACAACAATGTAAAGGAACCTAACATTAAAACCATTAAGATAAAGAATAATAACAAATGCACACTATTTTTACAACAATCACTAATATGGCTTCTTCTCGTAGGAAAGACTCTCCATCGCCATTCCTAAGTGAATCCAATCAAATGCAAGAAGACCAAAAGACATCAATGCCCCAAAAATTCAAAGGGATCTATACTCATCTAGATGCCTACACTCCAAATTTCATCTTCATCGTGAAGCAGGACAAGTAGCTACAATGGAGGAACATAAAAGACAACATGGTGTTATCTCCCTATCAATTTGTTCTAGCAATGTTATTAAAAAATCTCTTCAAATTGGGCATTACTAGACTCAATGTAGAGTAAAAGGTTCATGATCATGCTTATCAAGATTATCATTCCATAGAAGCAGAACAAAAGAAAGATCGACAAAAGGAAGCTAGATATGAGGCCTCAAAGGTAAAAGGTTTCCTACCCACTTGTTCCTACAAATGTACAAAGAAGGTGATTACTTCTTTTTGGGTGCCTCCCAATACACAGATTCTCCTCCCTCCTCCTCTTAATGAGGAGACCCTTAACCAGCAGTTGAAATCAACTGTGGACAACCCTAGTTATGAGAAGAATGGGTCTCAACATCAAGGAGCATTGAAAGGTGATAACCAAGGCAAGAATAATGACAAGCACCAGGAGAAAGACAAACATGATAATCAAGGTAAGGATCAAAGATGAGGGGGTGATAACATCGCTCTAGTGCTGGTTTTCTTACTCTTCACCTTCATCATCCTCATCATCTTCCTCCTCCAACTTAGAAAAGAGAAGTAGAGGTAATAGAAATCATGATGAAGATGAATGATGGGATAGGGATGATTATAGATCTCCTTGAGACAATAGAGACCATGGGCATGAGCAATGTGGGGATGACCATCACAGAGAACAAAGGGACAATAGAACTCATCATAGGCATCATGGCCATGATAGACCGCTATGTCTATGATGAGCCCCTGCTAGCTACTGGAAATATGTTAAACATTTCAATAGATATTAGGATACCAACCAGAAATGTGAAGGATAGCCGAATTAAATAGTCATATATGAATAATATCCCCAAGTTCGAGGAGGATGCAATTTAGATCCACAAAATCACCTGTAAGCCTTTCATGATGCCTACACCTCTTAGAATGTGGAAAAAATGGCAAAAGCTAAAACTATTCCCAAGGATACTTATCAAAGAATCAGAGAGCTAGTACTAGTTCTTGGAACTGGAATCTATTCGACGATGGAGTATGGGATTAGATCTATTTAATGACAAGTACTAGACATACACTAGAGTGTCTAATTTAAGGAGTAAAATCTAAGAGTGGAAATAAGGCATTCATGAGTCCTTGGATGTGACTATGACTAGATACTACTCTTTATCGCACTACTATCCAAGCCATGGATATTCTCAATGGGATTAGCTACGTCATATCATAGATGGGCTTGGAACAAAAGCTAGAAGAATCCTTTGGGGTCTATGCCCAAGGGAGACTTTCTAAGTTAAGGGTCCATGAAATTCAAAGGCTCATTGAAAGGGTGGCTAAAGAGGAGGGAGAGCTAGAAAAAAGGAAAAATGAAGAAGGATGCAACATGCACCCATCCATCCATAAAAGGGAGGTTCATTTGTGTGAAAATAAAGAGGAGGCACCACTTAATTAAGTGGTGCAAAGTAGAACATTATTGATCCAAAAATATATTACTAAAATTTTGGCTAAGGTTGCAAAATGTGGGACTCATTGAACAAAAAGTTCCAAACTTCTCTAAAGATTACAAAGAAAAGTAGAGATCAAAGAGGCATTGGTCATGAGCGAAGAAAGAAGAAGGAGGCTAAACATGAACATCATAAAGCTAAGGGCAAAGCTATAGCAATTGAGGAGGTTGCAAATTCTACGTTCAATGATGATGGTTATGACATATGCCAATATGAAAATCCCAAGGGATGTTGCCCTCTTGTGTCATACTTAAAGGAATTTGGGATGTATGCGTTAAATCCTAGATTGGTAAAATGACAAGCACCTAGGAGGTTGGCTTATCCATAAGGCAACTATCAGCAACACTTCCACCAACAAGCTTACTATATGAGTGGAGCACCATCTCAACCTCAAGAACAATACTAATAATGACAACACACACAATCATGGGAGATGTCATCTCCAAGGTAACAGTAACCTTATCGCCATCTAAATCCATATGAGTCTTACATTTAGCAACCCATCTTTCCATGTAACTCTTTCAGTCACACTTCCTTTCCACATCACTATTATCCTTCTGAATACTACATAGCATCTTTGCCAAGGGAGAAGCCCTCATTTTCCTACTATCCTCCTCAATACTCTTCCACTCTTGCACCTCCACCTTGAACTCCTTTGCCACCTACTCCATCAATGCAGGGTGAGATGCTTACCTAGCCATAATAGAGAAATGCTATGAGGAAAGTAAAATTATATTTGGCTTCTTAGTTAATTCATTCTAAATCCAAGCCTCGCAAAAGATCATTCTTCAAAACCAACAACCCCACAAAAGTTACATAAACACATGTGGTTGTTAATCTTGTTACTACCTCCTCTGAAATGTCTATCAAGAAACCTTTGAACCAAAGTGCTCCCCAGGTGCACATTGTTACATTGATCCATTCAATCATAGATTGGATTAAGGCTAGCCATATTCCTATGAAGAGATCTGATCCTAGGAGTCCTCTTATCTATTTATAAATTACTATAAATAAACCATGTAAGGCTCTTTTTGACTCATGTTCTAGAGTTAACTTGATTTTGTAAGAAATGTACAATGTTTGGAATTGGCCTCCCTTAAAAAAGAGCAACATGATACTGGAGCTAGCAAACCAATCCATCACTATTCCTTTGGGATTGGTGGAAGACATCATGACCACTATTTAAGGGTGATCATATCCTACTGAGTTCCTGGTAATCCTTGTGAAGAACAGTAAAGGGGACTTCCCTATCATCATGGGAAGAGCATGGCTAAGAATTATAGATGTATGGTTGGGGATCAGAGACCTCTTCCTGGAAATTTCCAAGGAAAATAAATTTAGCAAAATTAAGAAGAAGAGAGTTCCATGCATTGCATACAGTGACATAGGATTCCATTGTGTGCAGAAACTATAGACCATAAAGAGCACATCACTTCAAGCATGTAGTTAGTGTGTAGATATACAAAGATTCAAAGGTGGTTATATGCAGAAACTATTAACCTTTTGGTATGCCAAAACATTAAGGAAAATGGAGTACAAGGATGTTTGTATGGTTATTGTGTTTACAAGAGTAAGATTAAAGGACTCAAGGACTCACAAACAAAGTCAAGATCACAAGGACTTAAGGGAGCATGGATAAATATGAAGACTTCAAGCTAAATGTGTCTATTTATGTTGCTTTTTTTGAGGAAGTTTCTTGGCTATTTTGGCATGTTTTAGAGTGTTTCTGACTCATTTTGATGAGTCTAGGAGGTTATAAGCTCTATGGAGACTTTTTTGAAGACATCTTGAGGCTTTAAGCATCAAAATGAGCAATTTCATTTTTGGCCCCTATAGAAGAGACATCTTTCCAAAGATGTCTTTCAAAAATAGTAAATGTCTTACCAAAATTGAAGAAGACCCAAAATGATGTCTCTCAGAAATATTAGACATCTCCCCTATTTAGAAAGATGTCTTTCCTAGACAAAGACATCTTCCCAAAATAGAAAGACACCTTAAGCAACAACAAGATGTCTTTCCTAGACAAAGACATCTTCCCAAAATAGAAAGACACCTTAAGCACAAAGAAGATGTCTTCCATGACCGTTAGTGACTGTTGGCTAGTTGTTGCATGAGTTCCAAGATAGATTTGAAAACATGAAAACTATAAGAATGCATCATATGCATTAGGAAATGTTCAAGATTATGTGTAATCATTGTACAATCATTTCTTTAATGATTGTGATCTTTGTTGCTCTTCATTTTATCATCATTTTTCCATTGTAAAGTGTGTTGTACCTCAAAGTACAGGGATTAACAAACTAAGTTTCAATTATCCCTTGTAATTTTTTTCCTTTGTTGCCTTGTGGGGTTGATGTGCTTCTTGTGAGAAGGAATTTTTCTTGAGCTTGTTGGGATCCTACGAGATTGAGTATTTGGTGTTATGACATAACACTCCAAAGCAAAGCTCAAGATTGTAAAGGCTATAGAAGATTGGAAATCACATTCCAAGCCTGATGGGACCTTGTAGGATTGAGTGGTTGGTGTTGTGGAACAACACTCTAGAGTGGGGCTTGAAGATTGTACAAGGTGTGAACCCTTTAAATCACATTCTGAAAGGAACAAAGTGGGGATATATGCTTGCGAACTACCCTATAAGTGTGAACTACCCAAGTTGGGAAACCACATTAAAATTGATGTATGCTTTATGTTAAAAAATTTTTATTTGGGGAACCTATTCATCCCCCCTCCTTCTAAGTTCAATGATCCTTAAGTGGTATCAAAGCCTGGTACTCTTGCACTCTACATAATCTTCAAGAGTGAATATGGAACGAGCTATCAAGATTGGACACATCTAGACAAAGAGACTAATATTCTTCATCAATTAGTGTGCTTAATTCATATATCAGTTCTACTATAAAGGTAAGTCTCTCATTCCATTTTTTACATTTAGAAATAAATAAGACTATGCATGTAAAGTTGACAAAATTTGTGATTATGTGAATGATTTTTCTTTTGAAGAAAGGTATGGGATTTTTTGCATGAAGTTCCAAAATTTGTGGATTGAGATAAAAGATACTTTACATGCTAATGAAATAAAATTAAAGTTCTTAATGATAAATACTTTTATCTCAAGAAAGAGAACTCAAACCTTAAGGGTGAGATTCAAACACTAACTAATGTGATTGAGCAGATGAGTAAGAGCTTCAATCAAATAAAATCGAATCAATTCAAAGGTAAAAAATTTTCAAGTTTTAACTTTGATTCATCATTAATAAAATGCTTGATATGTGGTGTAAGAGACCATGTGGTCTTCAAATGTTCTAGTAGTGATAGGTTACAACAAAAGGATAGAAATGATGAAGAGATGAGAAAGACCAACTTCTACTCAAGTTGGGATGATGAAGAGAAAAGTGAAAAAGGTGGAGGACAATGCAAAGGATTCACACCTTGTCTACATGGCTCTCACCAATGATGATGCTAATACCTTAGATGATGAACTTAATGAGGATGAGAGTTCTGATTTATTATGTAATGAACTTTTGAATTTTCAAAATATTTGCACAAATTTGAACAAGAAGGTAAAAGAAAAAGCTCAAGAAATTTGCTTATTAAATACAACAATTTCTAATCTTACAAAATAAATCTCATACTTAAGGGTTGAGAATGTAAAGCTAACCTTGTCTTATGAGTAGGCTAAGAAAGAATTTGTAGATGTAAAGCTTGTGAATGAGAGGTTGGTTAAACAGAAAGAGTTCCTTCAAATGATTCTTGGACAAGAAAGGAGTCCACAAGATAAAACTGGACTTGGATATTGTTCCTAAGAACAAGAGCCTGCACAATGTTCATCCCATCTAAATGAATCTTCAAGAAGTAAGGTTACTGAAACACCACAAAATTTTGAGCTTAGTACTTTTTCAACAAGAAGCAGGTCCCTGGAACTCACAGACGACCACGGCCACATCTGGTATCAAACATGGCAACTTCGGAGATCAGATGCTTAATTTTCACTAAGTATGCATTCTCAACGTATACGCCCAAGTCTACATTCTCAGCGTATACGCCCAGCATATGCGCTCAAAGTTCACATTCACAACGTATACACTCAAGTTCTCAGCGTATACGCCCAATGTGCATGACCAGCGTACACGCCCCACAAGTACGTCCAGCTTGTACGACTGATGCATACGCCCGGCATGCAATCCCCGAATACGACATGCAAATCGCATTGCAGAGCAAAAATTGGTACAAGGCAGCAATTCAGACGAACAGAGCATCCATCAGCGTATATGCCCGATGTATACGCACAACAACCATCAGTGTATACGCCAAGCATCCACAGCGTATACGCCCAGCACGTCCACCATATACACCCTCCATGCCCAGCGTATACGCCCAAAGTCTACGCTCACCAGATACAGTGTATACGCCCAGCGTATACGCCAGTAGATGTAACATGTTATACACTTGTAAATTTTATGCTTTCGCACCCGGTTAACGTGGCACGTGTCACCCTAAACCTATATAAAAACCCCAATTTTTCACTAGATCGGGGTCAGCTGAAAAAGATTTTGAGCGAACCAAAAGAGCAGAGACGCTGAGAAATGGAGCAGAGAGCCTTGTACGCTGGATAGCCCTATACGATGAGCATATAGCCTCTACATTGGGCCTACAGTTTGAACCAGTCATCAGTCCTCCCTGCATCCACCGAGGCTATTCGTCCACCTTGTGTCAAAGCCACAACTGCGTTAGACTGGTGCATTGTAAATCTCATTTTGAAATTCCATTGTCACATTTTCTTCCCAAAATCTGTTACAGTTTCCATTAATTGTTGCGTGTATTTTTTTTACGCTCTTTTACGTTTATGCTCTGTTCGCATCAATTACGTTGTTTACGCGTTGTTTTACGCCTGTTACGTCGTTTACGTATAACCCAGCGTATAGCACTTCGGTGTATGTTCGAGGAAATCCTTGCCTGATCTGCGTGCGGACCATTCAAGGTACTCTACCTTCGTTCATTCCAGCTCACCCTCAGGTGAAGGTAGGATCTTCTGTGTGTGTCCGGATATCTCCAAGTCTCTGTTTCCTTCCAGCCGGAGACCGATGATTTCGGACGGTATAGAAATTGGCGCTAGAAGGAGGGCCTCTGCCTAAAACTTACTATGCCTCAGAGCTCTCAACGTCTACGTTTTTGGGTATACGTAAACCTTACCTACAAAATTCTCAGAGTCTACGCTGTTGAGCATCCACGCTGTCGACCATACGCCGATTCCTTCTGAAAACCTCCTAGCGTTTACGCTGTGTAGTTTAAAACTTACTGCCTGCAAACTATCCAGCGTCTACATTGTTGAGCATCTACGCTACTCTGTGTAAAACTCATCATCTACAAGTCTCCCAGCGTCTACACTATCAAACATACGCCGACTCTATCTACAGAATCCCCAGTGTCTACGTTGCCGAATACGCACTGCCCACTTTACGCTGTAGACCTTGTCTATGTTGCACACAAGACTCCGTCTATGCTATATACGCCACCGCTAAGTTTACGCTGAACATCCTATCCTGTAAACCCATTTACGCTGCCGTCCATACGCTACACTCAGTACGCTACAACCCTTTTTATGCTGCATGCTGACGCTGTATACGCTGCCTAGTGTATACGCTGTACCATTTACGTCCTAGATTCTCTATGCTGACACTATACGTTGTATACGCTGTCGTTATATGCTGGTCATTGAAGCGTATATGCTGTACGCTACCAACGTAGGTTTACGCTGTACTAAGCACACTTACTTCACATCTCTACATCATGTCACACTCTCAACTGATCATTATGAACACCGCAAACACCACCGCCACAACCACCCAAGTCACAAACCTCGTAAACACCATGGCCGTCCAACAACCCATGGCATCACCCACAATGGGGCCCCGTTGGTCTCTTAGGTTGCAAATGAGGAACCCATCGCGCAACACCATAACTCAAGACTAGTACAACTTCATATGCATGAAAATACAAGCCGGCCTAGCTATGGACCGAGCTAAAATAGAATTTAAAAGGGAATATGAACTTTTCTACAGGGGAGGGCAAGAGTTCATTCCTTCCCTGTACGATATCATCCTTATCCCAGATCCCTACTCTGAGCTCATCACACAACTCCTCCTAAAAAGGAGCCAGTCGCTAGATCAGCTTGTAGTAAATCGTCAACCAGAAGAGGAGGATGAGTTCGCCGCCCAATCTGAACATGAAGATTCCTACCATACGCTTAGTCCACAGACCTATGTCAACCTCGCGTTTCATCCAGGCATAGGGGAAATCACGTCCCTCCAACCCCTCAGGTTCACCCAAGCGCAAATACCTCCACTAGACACATCCACACTTGTTCATGCTCCTCCTCCAAGCGATCCGCAAATCAATACCCTCCCTCTCGCTATCATCCCTGCTGTAGCCGCAGGGCCATCCTCGCAAGTACCACCCCCTCACAATAACGCGGGAGCAACCTTCCCACCTAGAGTGATCAGGATGCCACATGTGATACTGGCATCCATGTCTGCTCACTATATCCCCTACATCCAAATGCACGGAGGCCCTTCCACCGCTGTAACCCAACAGGGGGTTCCTACACAAAACATGACCAGGCAATGGGCAGCGATGGGTGCTCAATCACATCAACCCCCTCACTACAACATACCACCTCATACGATTTCACTGGCCAACATTCCTCAAGGGCAACCACAACAACAACAACCCCTCGTTTACAACATGCCACCCGTAGTACCACGTGCTATGAACATTCCACAAGTACAACCGCCAACCGCACAGCTTTCGGCCTTCCAACCTACTATTCAATAATCCAATCTGTACAATGTACCACATCCCCAAGCTGCCACCTCACCTAGCACTCAAGATTAGGCTGACACTAGAAAACTAATGCAGGAACTAGTTGATGAGGTCAAACACCTCAAAAAAGATGCCAACGGAGAGTTGAAGGTAGTGGACTTTTACCACGATGACCCCATTAGCTCTTCCGTTCCGCCCCTAACCTTACCCAAAGGCGTGTCATTGCCTACGCTAACTAAATATAACAGGGAGATGGACCCCAATGCTCACCTTATAACATTTAGACTAGAGTGTGCATTACTTCAAGCATGGCCACACACCATTTTGTGAGTGTTCCCTATGTCCCTTGCAGGGAGAGCACTTGATTGGTATTGGGGCTTGCCAAGAAACTCGATATTTTCCTTGGAAGAATTGTTACATCAATTCGTTACCAGGTTCAAGTATAACTTGAAACCTGAAGTGACACTTGACAGCCTTATACAAGTCAAACAAGCGCCTTTAAAACCCGTACAAAAATTCATCCAGAGGTGGAGCGTTGCTCTTAATGAGCTACACGAGCCGATCCCACAGACATATCTGCTCACCATTCTAAAGGGGGATGTTAACGAATTTTTCAAATCCAAGTTATATTATCTCAATGTGTGTAACCTTAATCAGGCTTTTGTACAGATTAAAAATATAGAAGAGGTGGCCCAAAATAGCCACGATCCCACGTACTTAGCCTTTAAAAAGCAACACAGTAAGAAAGATAGAGAAAAGGCTAAAACAACTATAGCGGCAATAGCAGAAATGCAACAACCAAATGTGGTACAACAAAACAAACCGTCGATGGCCCCTACTTAATTATACTAAACCTACTTCCATGACTGCACTAGAATCCTCCTCATCGTAGAACCCAACACCAAACCGTACGAGAAACTTTGAAAGGAAATAACCCTCCCAATATATGCCATTGCCTATGAAGCCATCCCAGCTATTGGATCAACTCCTGAGGGCTGGATTAAGGAAACATAAACAGTTGTCCCCGACAGCCATCCAAAGACATGACCGGTTCTATCAACTGGTTCAGAACCTGAGCCTAGCAACGCCGAATGAACCCCCAGTACCCAAAAGTTTCAGGATGGACTGCTTCTGTGACCATCACCAACGTAATGGGCATGGCATGGATTACTATTTCACCCTGAAACAAGACATACAACGAATGATTGATGGAGGCCAAATCACTTTTGATGAGGCCAACCTGGTCCAACTGCAAAACCAGGCTATGGGTGTGTATAAAGACCCTCTGAATACCAAGAGGCACCGTACATTATTAACACAATCTACCTAGATAATGAACTTGAAATGCCTAGCATTAACACTGTCTACTCTGACTATGAACAACAAACGCCTAACAAGCCATTTGTAGTACGTATTCCTCCCACTGCATTAACATCCATGCCTCAATCATCATACGCCCCGCAGCAGCCATATGTTGTCCGCGTGCCCCCCACCGTAATGACTTCTAACACCCCTACATGTGAAAAATCATACGTAGTGCGTATACCTCCCACCGTTACCACCTCAAATCTACCAACCCCGCCTACTCGGCCTACCCCTTACGTAGTCCGAGTGCCACCTGTGGTTGCAATAGCGGAGGTCCAACCCCTACCCAAACCAACCCCATACATCGTTAGGACACCCAAACGTCCTAGTGATCCCCAATCCTCTAATCCCCAGACACAAAATAAACCAAGCCCCTATGTCATCAAGGTTCCTAGCCCGTCTAACACCCAACCGCAGGCGACTGTCCAATTGCAACCCCATCCAATTGCATACGTAGTACGAATCCCAAGGTAACCTGAGGCCTCAAAACCAACTGCGCCCCCACATCACACATGAGAACGCTTAGCAAATAGACTTACACGCGAATGCTTGGAAAAGGAGCGTCAACGGCTAACCTTAGGACCTCCTAAACCCACTCCATTAAATGCGATACCCATGACACAACCTAACGATCAACCAAATACAGGTCACGAGGGGGAATCATCCAGAAAACATGATACGCCCGAATCAACAATTCCAAGAACAAATGATAAACTAATGATGCATGAAATAAAACTATTGGGCCCAGTGGACCAAGTCATTGTCGATAAACACGCGCCCAACAGTAAAGACCTAGAAACAACCCTAACGCAGGTCACACAAGCGCTCAAGCAAAAGAATACTTCACTGAGCTTATATGACCTAGTTTTAACATCCCAAACACATCGCGAAGCTTTAGTGCGAATGTTAATGTCGATCCCAATAAGCGAGGATTTGCCTCCAAATGAACCTTCCATTCACGCGGTAATGTACTTGCCCCAAGGGTCAATCTCCAAACCATTCAGTTTCCACAACGATAACATCAAGGTGAATAAGAAAACAGGAGAGATAATAACAGCCCCTATGTTTATAACAATAAGAGTAAACCAATTCCAGATACATAGGGTCCATGTAGATGATGGAGCTACCACAAACGTAGTCCCATATCCCATCATCGAACAACTCGGGCTAACAGAGCAAATCAGACCAACTACCACCACATGCTTGAAATCATTCAGCGGATCGCACGTGATAGTCAAAGGCACCGTGACCTTAGACTTCATAGTAGGGGACCAATTCCCCACATCCGCAAAATTCGTAGTAATCGATGAGATGCCAAGATTCAACCTAATATTAGGAAGGCCCTGACTGGCCCAACTGAAAGCAGTCTCATCCCCTCTACACCAAGAGATTCACCTACCTTATGAAGGTGGTGAAATCATCATACACGGGGAGGCTACTACACCCATCATCTCATCATACATAGACACAGACCAAGGCTCAGAAGTTAAGCTCAAAGAGCCTAGACAGCATAACATAAATGAACAATAACCGGCAAGCGGTAATCCTATAAACGCAAAAGAAGATCCACCCAAAACAAAAATACCCGGGCCTAGCATTATACATACACCTCCTCACTTAGAAACAACAACTAACATGGAACTCACACCAAATGCTGAAACATCTGAAAACATCGATGCGGGGACTATTCCATCAGACATCCCTTGGGCTGAGTTACCATTCAACGTGATCAGCGAAGGGGACGTTGAATATAGAATCATACCCGCTAACTCTACTCCCAACGTAAAAATGTGAAAAATTAAAAAATTACTAAACCAATAAAAAAACAAATTGTCCGAAATGACGTTAAACTACCATGTCCACAACAACATAAAACTAGCCACGATTAGAAATGGTTGGTCAACCGAGAAACCCACCTGTGTCATTCGAAACGTTCCTTGCTTACGCTGGGGCCCGAAATGGCCTTAAACTAGAATATCCACTTATGCTTTATTTTCCTCTTTCATTTATCATTATATACTCCAACTTATAATTACATCCACGCATTACGCTTAAACCACAAAAACAAACCAAAACATTTTACATTGTTGTGTCGTGTTTGCGATTAAACTCAAAATCAACAAAAAAATCTTTGTTTTTCCATGAAATGATGTACAAATACAAGAGTTAACTGGTTTCGTTCATCTCAATTTACAATTCCCGTATAAATCTGAGTTAAAAACAAAACAAAAAAAAACTAAATAAACAAAACTAAACATCTAGGGTGGGAGGATCGTCCCCTTTAGACCCGCTGGCATCATGGGCCCCCGCTTCACTGGGACCAACTTTGTAGACATTGTCACTACCTTGATCCTGAAAATTCAAAAAGAGATAATCAACGTAAGAATAAGAGAAAGATAAAATTTCAAATAATTTGCAACGCATGAAGTTCATAATAACAAAATTCTTACCGCAGGAGATCCCCCCAAGCCGAATTCCAACCGACGAAGGATTTCCTCTTCTGAGACACTAGTCCAGTCGGTCTCATCGAGGCCTAGGTCGACATCTGCCAAGGCCTTCCCCTTGTCAACGGCTGACCAAGTAGGACATTTTAAAGGGAATTCTCCCATGGATACCTCCCCAGAAGCAGTTGTAATCACCCTTGTAGGCGATTCCATCTCGACAGTTGTGTTTTGAGCAAAAGTATCGAATGCAGAGCATAGACCCAGACCCTCCACAAACATTTCCAGTTAACACTTTTCAATGGACACTTCTTTCAACAATTTCTTATAATGATGTTTGTGGTTCTTTTCATCCTGACCCCATTTGCGTACCTTGGAAGCAAAAGCTTTCCAATCTTGACACTTGAGGTTTAGTAGGTCTATCTGAGCCTTACGCTCTCCTAGTCTCCATGTCAATGACGCGTGACGATTGAGCAAATTCCAATACCTGGTATACGTGACCTCGAAGGTCCGCCAAGAGCGATCACCACTTAGTTTAGTAGAGGCGAACTCATATTTAGCCTTTAGATCTTCATGCTCAACCGACAACTCTGAGACTTCCTTCTCCTTTGCTTGAATCTACAACCACAACTATTCCACAGAACGCCTACAAGTCCAGAGCGATTTGGCGTTGTGTACAAGACCCTCTGCCACTTTCTCATAAACTGGCCTTGGCACCTGCTTGACTTCTGGGGATAACGTGGGCAAACTCTCTATGCTAATTGTCTCAGAAGGATCCCACCTCAGTTTAGCACCTATGCACACAAAGAAAACAAATGCTAAGATGACAAGAATAAGGTGTGAAACTCTAAAGCTGCAAACATCTCGAAATATATATATACCTATTTCAGGGTGGACCTCCTGGATTTGTTCAACAACCTCCTCAGTGATACCAACCATAAAATCCATTTTACTTAGCATCTCTGTCCAAGTAAATGGCCCGCAAGTGCGAGACGGACTAACCTCTGTGGTCCTTTCAGGGGGAACTGTCTTCATGGGTACGTCCAGCCGCATCGTCCTGGTTTCGCTGCCTTCATCTGGAAGAGATGAAAACACAAAAGTAAAATACCATGGAAATAATAGCTAACGAAGCAACATAAAGCAAAATAAAAGAAAATATACCATGTTCTCTATCCCCTTCTAGGTTTGGAGGATCGCCAAGGTCCAACTTTCCCTTGAGGAAGCTACTGAACATTTCATCGACACCACTCTGGTCATCCACCGGCTTAGTCTCCATGGTGTTTTCCCGTAGCTCCTTCATTTTTTTCGTCTGATCCTTGTCGGCCTCTTCCTCATCAGTCAATAACTTCGTTCTGGTTTCCTCCGCTTCAATGATCATCTCTAATTCCTGCCTCCTCACTTCTCAAATCAAGTTTGAAGGCATCAGTAACATGTAAGTGGTCGAAGTAAAAATCATGAGTAAGATGAAAATGATAAAGCAATAAAGGTACTAAGTTTACTTACCTCAGGCAGGCATCTTGAATTGTATGCGCTTAACCTGTGGCTCGTCCACATTTGAGGCCTCCTCGGTTGAACGTTCACATTTTGTCAGCTTCAATTTGGCCTTGCCAATGGTTTCTTTGATGACCCGTTCTGCTCTTTTTGCAGTATAAGGCACATCGTCTGGTTCCAACCCCACACTATCACGTGTGTGGATTGAGGTACCAAATGATCCCCTTGTCGTGATAGAGACGGATTCATCAATTGCCTCGGGCGCATCCTGGGACTTGGCTATTTCAAACAAGTGGTTGATCCATGGGTGGGATAATTTACCTCGATCCCGTAGAACATACTTGTTGTCCGCACGAACCACCAAAAAATCAGCTAAGTGGCGAAAATAACCGGCAAAGAATGTGAAAGTAAAGTGAGACTATGCCTCGACATTTGAGCGTAATTGAACTATCTCTTTATGAAGGCCCGACAACAAAAATTGGGCCCAGTTATAACGCATGCCGGTTTCTAGGACGGTTCGCATAATACGTACAGCTTCAACCCCAAGACTCTGCACCTAGGAAAGGGATTTAGGAAATACACGTGCCCTAAACAGGGGATATAATTCATTCACCTCCTCAACCTTTGCCTTCTCCTGCATAGGGAATCCCTTGGCACCCTTGGCAACACACAACTAATCCTATAATTCATGAACCGTACGGAGCTCTTTATGAGCCCTATCTAAAACTACATTTATACCATCCTCCGGTACACCAAACAAGTTCGAAAAGAATTCAGGTGATAGATGGAAAACTATCTTAACACCCTTAATCTGGGTGTTGTAGTAAGACACAGACTCATTGAAGGAATCCACGATCCCGATCATTTCTGCTATTGACACATCAGGGCTCGGGGCCTTAAAGAGCTCCATAAGGCCAGCATTGTCTAAACAACAAATGATGGATGGCAGGGCATGAGTGCACAACCATTTGAGCCTTGCTGACCTCCCCGAACTTCATGGATAAGGTAGTCTCAGTTCGTCCGGTTGCAACAGGGTCTCCACCAAGAGGAACATCAACTGTAGGTATAATTCGAAATCATCATATTAGTATAACCCCAGACAGTTGAACAAACAAATACTGTCATTTACCTTCAGTTGTGGACTTAAATGTGCTACCCAAGTTAGAGTCACGAGGAAAAATTGGTCACTTAGGCGACCAATCTCCATGCAACCATCCACGAGCTGTGCATTGAGCGAACGCTCTAGAGAATCTCTTGTAAAAATGTATAATATCACCCTTGGTTTGAGCTAACATAGCTCCACGAAGGGTGGGACCTGCCATAAAGGCCTCTAGAGTGGTATGGGCTAGAGCAAGCCTATCATCCTCAACGCATGTCCTGTCTGTGTTAACTTTAGGCCTACAAACGAACGGATGTTAAAACAGAAGCAAATGCCAAACAACAGAAAGAAACAACAAGCTTAAACGATCCTACCTATCCACCCGGTACACGGTACCAGGAGGGTTCTGGAACAACGTGTGTCCGTGTGCAGCTAAAAACAGAGTGTTGTTCAGATAATCACGCCCTCGTGGCAATTAGGCCCACACGCGCATTAACAAGCGAGTGGATTTTAGCCCACCAGAGGGGCCACCCTCGATCACAAGCAGCCCCTCATCAATGTCTTCCATGAAGACTATGACACCCTCCGTGGCTCCCGACAACATTGCCTCAAGCACGCTCTGTGCCACTAGTTTACTTAGATGCGACCAAACCACCACTTTAAAACTGTCCAGCATGAAGGCCAAGAATTCAAACGCACCTTCTCTGAACTAGACCCCATTGTTGTCAATGATCAAATCTGGGGTAGGTTCATCAGCCTCAATGGGGCCAAACCACGTCAGTACCCCAACGAGCTCAACAACCAGGAGAAAAGGTTTAGTGTCCCTGCAAGCAACCCAAACGCCATGGTAAATCAGCCATACATGAAAAGCAGATGAAAAACAAAATTTCATATCATAGGCCAACACTTGGAAAAATTACCAACTGTTTACACTCGGCGTATACACTGGGCGTATATGCTGTCAAAACTGTTAACGCTCGGCGTATGCGCTGGGCGTATATGCTGTAAAATAAGTTTACACCGAAAACAGTTCACACTATATGCCATGAAAATAGTTCTACGCTGAACCCCACTTGAAAATAATTAACTACTAACACTCAGCGTATACGTTGTAGAAACCCTCAGCGTATACGTCGTAGAAACCCTCAACGTATACACCGTAAAAGCCCCCAACGTATATGCTGCATAAACAATATATGTTGTGTAAATAGTCTAAACTGAACACTGTGTAAATAGTCTACGCTAGACGCTGTAAGCAAATAGTCAGCGTATACGCTGATAAAATCATCTATGCTTCATGCCGGAAATTTTTTTACACTGTGCATTGATAAAACAGATTACGCTACAAACAACTTAGGCTATGTGCAGTATACGCTCAGTGTATAGAAAACGTCTACGCTATTTGTCTACGCTACTTGTCTACGCTATCTGTCTATGCTGACTGTCTACGCTAGGCACCATACGCCAAGGAAACTGTCTACGCTAATTGTCTACGCCGGGCGTATACGCCGAAACCCTCTACGTTGACCGTTTACGCTAAGAAACTGGTACAGATGAAAATAACTAACAAAGACAGTTTCAAAGCCTACCTGTGTGAAGATCCAGGCCATGATGGAACCCTTGGCCTAGGCAGACACTGCAGCATGGCCTCGCTCTCCTCTGCGAAGGTTAGTTCAGGTCCCTTCCTCCCCTGGACTTCCACTTCCTTACCTTTGCCCATCTCGGCATCCTGTACGCTGTGATTAACAGGTTTACGCTGAGCGTTGAAACCGTTTACGCCTATGCTGAGCCTCTACACTGAGTTAGAGTCTACACTGATGCTTTGACCTCTACGCTCTGTGCTTATGCTAGGGTTTGGGTGCTTACGCTTACACTCAAGGTTTAGTCGCTTACGCTTACGTCGGGTCGTCTACGCTTACGCTCAAGATTACGCTTACGCTCGAGATTACACTGCAAATTCAATGTAGTAACAAATGACAACCCCCCCCTTTATATAGCGCTCTGCCACTGCCACCACTATCGGCGCCACCGCCTTCCGGTTTGCCTCTTTTTGCATTTTTTTATTCATTTTAGTCAAAATTTTCTTAAAAGAAAAAAAATGAAAAATATATATATATTTAATACAAAATAAGTATCACTACATCCCGGTTCCCTTGTAAAATCCAACTTCACGTATTCATACTAAACATTTCAACATAAACTCTTCCATGTACATATCGGCCCAGTATGGCCTTAAACTGCCATATCGGCCCGGCATGGCCTTAAACTGCCATATCGACCCGGCATGGCCTTAAACTGCCATATCGGCCCGATATGGCCTTAAACTGCCATGTTGGCCCGGTAAGGCCTTAAACTACCACCTGTGGCCTAGTAAGGCCTTAAACTGCCATGCATCCTGTTGTGACGATAAACCACCATTTTGCACGTGCACACAATTTAAGTTGCCTGAAAACATCGAGCAATACTTATCACCTCATTCTGCTCTCTGTTCATTGGCAAGAGCCAGCCCAATGGATTATCAACATTTATCCGCACCATTAATCATCAATGGGCCGCATAGACAAATCGCAAGGGACATTGACATCAATCTCATCGACTTAAGTTTATCAACAGACGACGCAGTCATAGCCTCGACACAACAAACGCTAGATAACTACCAAGGTATGACAAAGTCCCTTGACATAGAAGCTGAAAATATCACTGAAGACCCATTGATCGAAACCCCCATCGTTATGTCTGACAGTGAGACCAAGATACTAAAATTAAGTACACTATTGTAAGCTCCTCTGGCCAAAGACATAGAAGATGTGCTTCGAAACAACATGAAAGCATTCACTTGGTCTTACACCAACATGCCTAGGTTAGATCCCTGAATCGTCCAGCACAACATCATCCTTGATCCAAAATTAAGACCTGTAAAACAAAAGGCACGAAAGGTTAAACCTGAGGTGGCATTGGCAGTTCACAATGAGATCATCAAACTTTATCAGGCTGGTTTCATTCGAGCTGTCGATTACGCCGAATGGGTATCCAACATGATCATTGTCCCGAAGAAGAACAGAAGCATTCGCTTATGGATTAACTTCCAAGATCTCAACGTCGCAACCATAAAAGATGATTTTCCCCTACCCAGCATCGATCAACTTGTCGACTCAACTGTAGGGCATGCCCTATTATCTTTTATGGATGGCTTCTCGAGATACAACTAGATACGTATTAACCTAGAGCATCAGCTCTGGACTACCTTTATGACACCATGGGGAACCTTTTGTTATACAATGATGCCCTTCAGTCTCAAAAATGCTAGGGCCACGTATCAAAGGGCGATGCCATTCATCTTTAGCGATTACATGTTACACTCTCTCAACGACTACGTGGACGACATTGTGGTTAAATCAAAGACATCGGAACAACACGTACAAGATCTTGACCTTGTATTAAAACGTTGTTTAAAATATGAACTGAGACTTAATCCAAAGAAATGCGTCTTTGGCATCAAAACAGGTAAAATGCTTAGATTCATAGCCTCAAAAGTAGGGATACGAGTAGACCCCGATAAGGTTAAGGCCATAACAAACCTAAAACCACCTGGCAACCTTACTAAACTTCGAGGTCTACAAGGTAGACTACAGTTCATCAGAAGGTTCATAGAAAAAATAACAGATAAATTAAAACCTATGAATCCCTTGTTGCGCAAGAATGTCCATTTTGAATGGACTCCACAATGCCAGGAAGCGTTTGATAATATTAAAGCGGCACTTACCCGACTGCCCACGGTTTATCCACCCCAAAATGATAAACCATTTTACATCTACCTCACAACCTCGAACTCATCAATCGCGTCCATGCTTTGTCAGAAACAAGATAATGGAACCAAAGTCCCTGTCTACTACTTGAGCCATGCATTAGTAGGCCATGAGAAGAAATACAATGACATAGAGAGGTCATGTTTAGTCTTAATCTTTTCTCTAAAGAAATGGCGACATTACCTCTTCCACAATCAAGTTAACATAATCTGCAAGGATAATGTGCTTAGAGCCATCACAAGAAAAATTTATGAGACAAGTCAGATAGCACGTTGGAAAGCCATGATAGCTAAGTTTGACCTACATTACATAACGCAATCATCAGTTAAGGGTCAAGCCATAGCAAATCAAATGGCCACATCACCAACACACGATCAAGCGACAATAGAGCCAGAATTCCCAGATAAGAATATAAGCACAATAGACATAGTGCCCGATGACTACGACGTCATTCTAAACTTTGATGGAGCATCCACCTCTCGAGGGGGAAGTGCTTCCGCTGTCATTACCTATCCCTCCAGGGAGATCAAACCCTTTGCTTATCGTTTCAACTTTCACTGTACCAAAAATATAGCAGAGTAAGAAGGTCTCCTTAGAGGTCTCGCGGCAGCACTGGCTTCAAACATCACACGACTTGTGGTCAGAGGAGATTCACAACTGGTTTTGAACCAAGTCACAGATATTTATACATGCAAAGCGCAACATTTACAATCATACTGTGACTTGGCAAAACACTTAATGAAGCAATTCGAAAACATTGATGTGCAACACATCTCTAGAAATGATAATACCATCGCAGACGCACTAGCCACATTAGCATTAAACATATCGCCTGACATGTTCCATACACTGCCAAGCTCCATAACCAGTTGTGTCGAATCAATAACTGATACCCTTGATACGTTGCCAATAGCGTCTGTTAGTACAACACACATGATAGAATGGTATGATGATGTAAAAGAGTACCTTCTACGTGGTGAAACACTGTAACACTTAACGAACGCACAAAAGGATGCACTACGAAAGCATTCTAGGCAATACGTACTGGTAGGGGACACGTTGTGTCATCAATCCTACGAAGGCATATTGCTAACATGCATTGGTAATACTGATGCCCAAACCATTGTTGAACAAGTGCACAATGGACTATGCAAAGGACACATAGCACCAAAAGCAATGGCAACAAAGATTAGATGCTTAGGCTATTATTGGCCACACATGGAGTATGATTATCTATCCAAGGCTAAAACATGCAGTACCTATCAAAGACACGGTAATCTAATCCATGTCCCACCAAATGAGTTTCATACAGCACAAA
The DNA here is from genome assembly GCA_015680685.1 of Gnetum montanum. NCBI lineage: Eukaryota > Viridiplantae > Streptophyta > Gnetopsida > Gnetales > Gnetaceae > Gnetum > Gnetum montanum. Next base: position 49,099 of record MNCI01034933.1, on the reverse strand, counting down.
TCACATGGCCCTTTCAAAAGTGGGGGTTGGACCTTATCAGACCAATAACACCCTCATCTTCCACGGGACATAGTTTCATCATAACCGCAACAAAATACTTCACGAAGTGGGTAGAAGCTGTTCCCCTTTGAAAAACCACATCTAAACACGTATGCAACTTCATTCTCGAAAATATTGTAACCCATTTTTGTGTTCCTATGACGATCATCACTAACAACGAGCCACAATTCAGCAGTGCCGAAACCAAGACTTTCTGCGAAAGTCTGGGGATCAAAAACTCATTTTTATCCCCTTACTACCCTTAAAGAAATGGGCAACCAGAGGCAACAAACAAAACCATCATCACAATACTTAAAAAGATGCTTACCCAAAGCAAGAGAAGATGGCACAAATAGCTGGTTTACGCATTATGGGCATATCGTACTGCGCATCGAACTTCAATAGGTAAAACACCATATAGCCTTGTTTATGGTTTAGAAGCTGTCTTACCTCTAGAATTGTAGGTACCATCTTTAAGGATCACACTTTCTGGACTCCTCAACGAAGAAAAAAACAATGACCTACGTGTCATTGACCTGGACTCGGTAGAGGAGGAACGCATACGTGCACTCGATCAGATTGAGTGGTACCAAAAACAACAACAGCAGCGCCATCGGCACGACATTCATAAGCACCCCATCAAGGAAGGTGACCTTGTGCTTAAGGCCGTTCGGGAACACATGGACAAATTCTCAGCCAATTGGGAAGGGCCCTACTTGATCACCAAAGCATACGACAATGGAGCATTCAAGTTAGCTGATATGGAAGGAAATGAGTTTGCAAATCCAACCAATCACTTGTTCCTGAAACCGTTCTATACTTGAATACAAGCTTAGGTACATGCGAGTCCTGGGGTTACGACTATAAACTAATACCACAGCTCGTCCTGGAATCATGACCGTAAACTGATACCATAGAACAGTCCTGGATTATAACTTAAAACTGATACCATAGCTCGTCCTAGCATCATGACGGTAAACTAATACCATAGAGCATCGGCAATGAAAATAAACTAGCACCCGTCCGGTATGATAGTAAACTGCCATAGTTGCATTCACCAGAGTCCGCTAAGACTATAAACTGGTTTGCCTCTTCACGGTCCGCTAAGACTAGAAACTGGCAACGCACCGTTCCCCATGACGCTAAACAAGAAATGTCCAACGGGCCATGACATAAACCTAACCCATGATAGTCTGCTATGACTATAAACTGGCAAGTTCATCTCTGGTTCCTCAATGGTTGCATTCAAACTTCATCAGAATCACTGCATCGCTCGCCATCAAACGATCCTACCAATATTTCTGCCATTCATATTCAGTGCCTGAAATCTATTCCAGTGCCTTTGTTCCATCCGTAGCTATTTAAATCTAAGTTTGCTTATTCACTCATGGTTTTCTTGTCTCCTTGGAGTTGTGTTTGTAGGATGACAATCAGAAGTTTTCGTGCAAGAATGCACCTCGTCATAAGCAGCAAGGTGAGGCAATGTTCACAGCACACGTGGCAAGACATAAATCAAGCCATTCACTAGTACATCCACATTTCCTGCTACATTTCCTACCTATTCATCAACATACTCTACTCAGCCACACCTCTAATACACCCAATACACTCAAAACTTTGAGCGTACCATTGCGCACTGTAACACCTTTAAGCAATTGCAACACACAATGTAGCACTTGAGCGTGAGTACACGATCAAAACAAAGCTTCTTTCCAAAAAAAATGTCTCTTCCCACAAAAAACATAAGACGAGATGACAGTTGTCTTGAAAATAAATACTCATGTCAAAAACAATCGAGCGACATCCCGTTGCATGGCTTTGGCTCTCTGCCAACAGGCTTTCCCCTAAAATAAGGGCCCTGTTCCTCCAAAGAATGCAACACATCATCGCATAGCTTTGGTCTTGCCAACAAGTCCTCTTGAACACTAACCAAGAGTCTTGTTCCACCAAAGGACGCACACCTCATGTCTTGATTCCAAGTCTGCTAAATAATGGCTATTGACAAGGATCAACATGATACACACCAGAGCATCCCCTTTTCAAGCACAATCCCTTGGTCAGTTACCGATCCCTACAATCCCCATTTTCCTACCAGTTACAAATTTCACTTTTCCAATCCTATGTACTACGGAACAGATTTCATATTTCCAATCCTACCAGTTACAGATTTCACTTTATCGAGTTGCTTGTGGTGTTTTGCACTTCTTTGTTGACGCTTCTCAGGTCGATTCCTCCAAGCGTCAACAAAGAGAGGCCAATGAAACACCACAAAATTTTGAGCTTAGTACTTTTCCAATAAGAAGTAGGTCCCTGGGACTCATAGACGACCACGGCCACATCTGGTATCAAACATGGCAACTTCGGAGATCAGATGCTTAATTTTCACTAAGTATGCATTCTCAGCATATACGCCCAGTGTATGCGCTCAAAGTTCACATTCATAGTGTATACGCCCAGCGTATACGCTCAAGTTCTCAGCATATACACCCGATGTTCATAGCATATACGCCCAACGTGCGCGACCAGCGTACACGCCCCACAAGTACGTCCAGCTTATATGACTAATGCATACGCCCGGCATGCAATCCCCGAATACGACATGAAAACAGCATTGCAGAGCAAAACTTGGTACAAGGCAGCAATTCAGACGAACAGAGCATCCATCATCATATATGCCCAGCATATACGCCCAACAACCATCAGCATATACACCCAGCGTATACGCCAAGCATCCACAGCATATACGCCCAGCACGTCCATCATATAGGCCCTTCATGCTCAGCGTATACGCCCAAAGTCTATGCTTACCAGATACAGGGTTTACACCCAGCATATACGCTAGTAGATGTAACATGTTGTACACTTGTAAATTTTATGCTTTCGCACCTGGTTAACATGCCACGTGTCACCCTAAACCTGTATAAAAACCCCAATTTTTCACTAGATCGAGGTTGGCTGAAAAAGATTTCGAGCAAACCAAAAGAGTAGAGACGCTGAGAAACGGAGCAGAGAGCCTTGTACGCTAGACAGCCCTGTACACTGAGCATATAGCCTCTATGCTATGCCTACAATTTGAACCAGTCATCAGTCCTCCTTGCATCCATCGGGGCTATTCGTCCACCTTGTGTCAAAGCCACAACTGCGTTAGACCAATGCATTGTAAATCTCATTTTGAAATGCTATTGTTACATTTTCTTCCCAAAATCTGTTACAATTTGCATTAATTGTTACGTGTATTCTGTTTACACTCTTTTACGTTTACGCTCCGTTCGCATCAGTTACATTGTTTATGCGTTGTTTTACGCCTATTACGCCGTTTACGTATAACCCAACGTATAACACTTTGGTGTACGTTTGGGGAAATCCTTGCCTAATCCACGTGCGGACCACTCAAGGTACTCTGCCTTCATTCATTCCAGCTTGTACTCAAGCGAAGGTAGGGTCTTCTGTGCATGTCCAGATATCTCCAAGTCTCTATTTCCTTCCATCCAAAGATCGACGATTTCGAACGGTACAATTACTATTTCAAAAGAAGCTCTTATCCATCAAAAGACTCTTCAAAGGTTTGATCATTCTAAATAATTTTTCTACAATAGGAGGGTTAGATGTTATTATTGTAATAATTTTTGGCATAAGCAATGGGAGTGAAATTTAAAATATTATCACATGAGCACTTGGTCATATCATAGGACTCCTTGGTCTTATCTAAATGTGTCTAGAAAGGATTTTTCATAGGGTAAAAAGGAGAGGGAAACAAATCAGAGAGAAGTCAAGAAATATTGAACAACTCAAAAGAATGAGGAAGTTCAAAAATTTTGAAGAATCAAGAGGAAGAAACCTAAGAACAAGAGGATACTATCTAGCAAATTTGTGAAAGGGAGCGAAGCCTTGAAAATTGGAGGAGTTTATGCAAAAAGAGAAAGCTTGAAAGAGGCATCTCATTCTCTAGAACTCTATGCATCTTCATTCTCCATTAGCAAGCAAGGGAAGTAATGGTAAGTATAGTTATAATCATTATACCTTGACTTGATTGGAATAGATTAGTTTATGATTGAATGGAAGCTATTGGAAATCATTAGAAATCCAAAAGTAATTCCCACTTAGTCTTGCAAGATTGTTGAACTATAATACACTAATTTTTCCTATTATTTTTAAAATTTTTATTGGTAAATTATGTTTTGGAATCTCAACTAGAATGTTTTAATTTCAAGTGAATTAAATTCATGGACCCAAATCTTTTCACTCAACATTCATTGTTTTTCATATGATTTGGCATTATTGCTTTTATCTGAAATTATAAAGTTCAATTGCTTTTAGAAGATGTTTGATGTATGATAATTAAAGCATTTGATGTAAATTTTCAAAAATAAATCCTTGAGCATATGAATTATTTGATATCTTTATCATTAGGTTCTACTAATGGAAGGCCTTTCTTTCAAAGTTCTCTAAACTTTATTTTGATATGGCATTTTAGATTTATGAAAGCATCTCCTAGCTCTTGTGTATTTTTGATGTTTTCTTATGTTGATTTTAAATAATGATTTCAAGGTGTTTTGCCATGTTTTGGGGGTGTTTTAGACTTTTCCTTTTTTTGACAAGTCAAGAAGTGTTAAGGGGCTATGGTGACTTATTTGAAGGTGTCAAGAGGTTCCTAACCTCTAAATGAGCATCTTTATTTTCAGCCCTAGTAGAATAGACGCCTACTCTAACATTAATACATCTACTATTTCTTCTAAGTTATCTCATATGAATTTGAATGGATGTTTTATCAAATAGATGCATTATGAAAGTTGAAGACTATAGTGGCTTCCCTTTAAAAAAAGGAAATTTTTTCATCTTCTTTGTTGAAAAGATTCACTAATAAGAGACCTTAGTCTCCACACTTGATCTTAGAATTTTAGTGTAGCATGAAGCTTTTAAAGGGATCAAGGAAGAATAAAAATCTCCCTCCAACAAATGCACTATGACAAAAGAAAAACCTCAAGCATGTATGTAGGGGGAGCATGTATATCTTCAACAATTTTCATCCTATAGGCCACTAATATAGGGGGAGTCTTTTGAGACTTTGATCAAAATACACTTAGACAATAAGATGCGCAAGAAAATGATTATTCTTTTTATGGTAAAGTATCCTAGGTAAAAGTATGTTTTGATAAAAACATCCTTTTAACATTTGGGCTTGAGATATACTTCATTGTTCAAGTATTTAAATTGGCATGGCTAATTACAAATCGCATGATACAGGGATGTTTATAAAGTTGTATTACTCTATTCTTTTTGATGCACATATTCTCCTTATCATAAAAATTTCTATGCCTTATTCTTTTGCTGATGTTTCAAAAATAAAGAGAATAATAGAAAATTAAAGAATCATGCAATATCTACTACTAATGGCTTATTGGTTTAGAGGTAGGTTACTTGATCCTCAAGGATCATACTTTACTTCAAGCTTTAAGTTTTTAAATATTCTTGAATATCAATTAAAAGGTTTGGATTAGTTAATTTTTAACTTTGCAAACAAATGAGGGGCAACTATTCATGAAAATTCATGCTAAGAGATGTATACTCTTTCACTAATGTTCTTTCTTAGCTAAATGTTTTTTTACCTCTATGAGATTATGATATGATGTTAGTTATGCATATAATTGTTGCTCTTTTATTATATATCTTTAAGAGATAGGTTTACATGCATCATCCTTTTTGGTCATGTCCAAAAAGGGGAGAAGTAGCTTATTAATTGTGATATTGTGATAAGCACTAATCCATTTTCTTAAGTTTTAGACATTACTAGAAATGCAGAGATTGTTGACCTTTTGGTATGTCAAAATAGTAAGGAAAATGGAGTACAAGTATGTTTGTGTGGTTATTGTTTTTACAAGAGCAAGAGCAAAGGACTCGAGGACTCACATGCAAAGTTAGGATCACAAGGACTCAAGGGAGAATGGATAAATATGAAGATTTCAAGCTAAATATGTCTATTTGTGTTGATTTTTGTTGAGGAAGATTCTTGGCTATTATGGCATGTTTTAGAGTGTTTCTAGCTCATTTTGATGAGTCTAGGAGGTTATAAGCTCTATGGGGACTTGTTTGGAGGCGTCCATAGGCTCCAAGCATCAAAATGAGTAGTTTCATTTTTGGCCCCTACAGAAGAGACGTCTTTCCAAAGATGTCTTCAAAAAATAGTAGATGTCTTACCAGAATTGAAGAAGACCCAGAAAGATATCTCTTAGAAACAGTAGACATCACCCCTATTCAGAAAGACATCTTTCACAGATAAATAAGACTTTCTAAAATAGAAGACAAAAATAGAAAAATGTCTCAGGCATGAAGAAGACATCTTCCATGAATTTTAGTGACTATTGGCTAGCTATTACATGAGTTCCAAGATGGATTTGAAAACATGATAGTTATAAGAAGACATCATATGCATTGGTGATGAACTATTTTTTTTCTCCAATATCGGATATTTGATATCAGATACCTGATATCAAGGCCCAAGAAGCGATGTTAGATATTTGATATCATAGGATGTGTGTCAACTTATAAATATAGCACTTGGGCACATGATTTGGAAATATGTTTTTTCATATCATAGTAGTTCTCTTACAATTTATTTTATCTAGAGTTAGAATATTTTCCAAAATGCCTATAGTAGGATTCATTGAGTGTACAGATCATCATTCAAGCATTGTTGTACCTAAGCATGGTAATGTGTGCAACAATAAAGATGAGCTTTCTAATCAAACCTTGCAGCACCTTGGCTAGATTAATTATTTTGTACATGCATTTAATGTTTCATGTAATTTCATTTAATGCTTCCAAGTAATTAAGCTAAAGTAAGCTAGCTAGATCAAATAGCAGTTAATTAAGAACAAAAGTACGACCACTTCGAGCATGTGTATGACACTTGGTAATCCTAGCAACACTTAACATTTGGTAACCCAGCAATTTTATATGTGTTCAAGATGTGCACAAAAAGTGGAACCGAATACTTATGTTAGGATAGCTAGTTATTAATTAGCAATTAGATTAGTTAAATTGGTTCATAAATTGAGTTTCAAATTTTTGTTAATTGTAGACAAATAAAATATAAAATAATAAAAATCATTTGCCTCAATTACAATTAACCATATAACTAAGCTCCAAAAGTGTAGTTGAGAAGACAATGACCATCACGATTAGATTTCACATCCTAGAACTACTCTACTTAAGAACTTAAGGTTTGCGGAATTTGACTGGATCACATGTGAACGCTTGTGATTCGTATGGTTTGGTGTAGGGGTACCTTGTTGCTTGTCATTGGCACTATTGTTGGAAAAATTTAGTTTGTTGTGTACTATCTAGGACTTGGTGAAAATTTATTCAAGATCATTGGTATGAACCCTAAAGTCATATCATACATTAAACTAACTACAATAATTCTAGGAAAGCACACTACATTTCTTTTCTTCTAACACAAGATGTTTTCTTCTCACAAAAGTGATTTTTTATCCAAAACTAACAAAGTAAATCAATAGGTGCCCCAATAATATAGAGTGGTATATGCTCATCCCAATGAGTATGTATCCAATTTCACCTTCGTCCTACACTAGCATGAACTGTTATGATGGCAAGACATGGAGGGAAACATTGTGTTGTCACTTGATCGATCCATTCTTGTGATGCTTCAACAAACTCTTATGCAGTTGGGCATCTAAGGGCTTCATGATAAATATGTTGTGTAGGAGAGCAATGCTAGGGATTATCATCCCATTGATGTACAATGCTTGAGGAATCAACAGCTAGAGAAGTGTTATGATTCTACAAAGGGAAAGTGGTCCAATGATTCCTCATTCCTGACATACCAAAAAGATGGTGAAGAATCCTTCTCTAGGGATTTCCCATACAAAGAAACTCCTCTCTTTAACTTCAATGAAGGAGGTCAAAACCAAAACTTGTAGTCCATGATACATAATATTGGTTCTAGTAAGAACTAATCCCATGACAAAGAAGAATCCAAGAAGGAGAGTCATGGCATGGATGCAGGTAAGCAGCATGATCATGATCATGATTGCTACCATCAAACAGGGGATGGCAGGCACCATGATGATGTTAGTCCTCCTTCCTTTTCACCTTCATTGTCATCTTCTTCCTCTTTTGATTCTAAATGTAACTATAGGAGACACGATCATGATGACGTGACTGAAAAGATTGACATGATCATAAGTACTATCAGCAAAGTCAAGATCTGGGGGATGCAAGCATTCAAGAAAGGCCCATCACCACGAGCAAAGGGATAGCAAAAGGGCATTGTAAGCACCAAGATCATGGCTACAATGAGCCTTTGCTCATTACCTGAAGCATGTTAAACATCATAAAGGTAGTAACAATACCTATAAGGCACATGAAGGATAGCTGAATCAAGAGGGTAGACATTAATAATAGACCCAGGTTTGAAGGGGGACATAACTCATATCTACAGAACCATCTTCAAGCTTTTCACAATGCCTGTGCCTTAAAAAATATAGAAAACAACTAGCAAAAGCTTAATTTATTTCCTAGGACACTCATTAAAGAAGTAGAAAGCTGGTACCGGTCCTTTAAGCTAGAATCCATCCGTAGGTGGAGTACAATGCCTTTACTATTTAATGACAAATATCATATGTACTCTCAAGTGTCCAACTTAAGGAGGTAGATCTAAGGATAGAATAAAGGAACACATGAGTCCTTAGATGCTACCATGGGTAGATATTATTCCTTATTACACCAATGCCCTAGGCATGGTTACTCTCAACAAGAACAACTTCTCCACATAGTAGATGGACTTCGATCAAAAATGAGAAGAATTCTTAAAGTCTATGCCCAAGGGTGATTATTAGTATTAAGAGTTTATCAAATATAAAGGCTAATCAAGCAAGTAACAAAAGAAGAAGAAGAGTTGATAAAATGCAAAAGTGTAGAAGAATACAATCGAGATCCTTCCATTGGCAAGAGGGAGGTTCAATTTTGTGATAGTATGAAGGAATCATCACTTGATGAGTTGGTGAACTAGAAAACCTTGTTGATTTAAAAATTTACCTTTGAAATTTTGGCTAAGATAGATCTATTATGGAGCTCTATGGATAGTATATTTCAAGCTCTCCTGAAAATTGTTGAAGAGTCCAAAGAACAAGGTAATTATCGTGAGCATAAGAGGCAAAAGAAAGTTGAATGTACTAATCAAAGGGTAAGGGTGAAACACCGTGAAAATGGTGAGTCGGCCTCAGGTGAAGATTCACGATTCAGACAAAAGTACATGACAGAATTCTAGAAAGGAGAACAAGGCAAGGCAGGGCAAGGCAAAGAGGCGCGCGGCATCAAGACTTGGGTTTCCTTTTGCAAATTTCTTATCTTACTATGTTTTCCATCTTTACGCTATAGTACGCAATGTAGCGTAATGATGCTCAGCATAACATAGTCTGACATTAGAGGGCGGTTTACTTTAGCAGATTTGGCGAAGCCTAAGGCCTAAGCAGCATAATATGCGTTCTCTCGTGTATTCTGCTAAGTCTTTTGTCCAAGGGCAGATTTATGCTCTGTTACGCAAGGTAGCGTAACGAGCTTCGAAAATGTCAAAGAGAATCCAAAGGAAGCGCAATAGATCAAGTTACGCTCGTTACGCAACGCAGCGTACGTCAGTGTAATCCATCGCCAAGTTAATCATTGTTTACACTTCACTACGCTTGGCAGGGTGAACCAGCGTAAAACAACTTGAGTCCATTAATTTTGTGCTTTATTACGCTCTCGCATGCGACGCAATGTGTACGAGCGTAATATAGCCTAAAATCAATTGAGACATGCCCGATCCACACTTGTTACTCATATGCACAATACGCAAATGGGCGTATTGTGCATAGTCACGAATTTCAACACAAGGATGGTCAAGTCAACGATCTTCTGAAAGGTTTGAAACACGTGTCATCATAGCCATGCCTTCTCCACATATTGTCAAACCTATAAATATCCCAGTTGGCGAATAAAAATAGGGACAACATGGAGACACAGAGAGAGACAGAGAAAGAGAGAGCATTTTTGGCAATCTTTTGGCAGCACTATCTTTCAACACAGATAGGAGACATTTTGCTTGAACATTGGCAGCAGAAGCGATTGGTCCTTTGGTGGAGACATAACTTTCTCCATTGGTGATCGCTGGCAGTGTCAAGTAGAGACTACTCAAGGCAAAAGGAGTAGATCAGAGACTGAGAGATCATCTAGTGTGGCTTGTGAGTTCTATTGGTCAGAAGTAGTTGATCAATAGACGTCAGAACTTAACCTTCCTTGCATCCCATCTCTGGCCTACGAGGTAGATCGGACTCCATTCTGTGCTTCTGCTTAGACAGTTTTCTTGTTATTTTGTGTTTGCTTCACACAAGGTAATCGGGGTCTCCCTAGTGTAACGTGATATACAACATATTCATTTTTTCGGGTCAAAGCCATAGATCTTGAAATCACACGTTTCTCTTGTGTCTGATTTCTTTTACCGTGTTAGCGTTATCATTGTTATAATTCATCTACATTGTTTTTCTCTCATTTTGTGACCCGTCGAATCAAATCATTCCACGCAACATTCATAATCTCCATTGGTTTACTGATTTAGTAAGTCCCTATCTAATTGACAAGACCGTTCAAGGCATCATGGATTTGTTTTTCTCCAGCACAGCCCTCGCACGGATCCGTGGTTAAGACTGTTTAGACGGATTTTGTTTGGTATTCCAGCTGCCGACATTTTCCATCGTTACAGTTTTCTAGCGCTAGAAGGAGGGCCTAGGCTCTGATTCATATTTTCTACGGGTAGCCCTGTTAGTGATCTATACCTGCATTGTCAAAAAATGTGAACGTAATACCTCTAGGGAAGTTTACGAAAACTCGTGTGGTGTAGATCGATTACTTTAACGATTCCTCTGGAATCCTACAGGGTAGAAAGCCTAAACGCGATCTTCTTTGTCCATCATTTTTTTTCTCTTAGATCCAGTCATTTATTGTCAACTAATCTACTTGATCAATGGATCCATCTTACACAACCACAACCACCATGCTCGCCACTGACTTGGGTGCCACATCTATCACCAGACCAGCTCCTGGTGTAGCAGGACCTCAGGGACCATCGCGTCAATCATTGAGGCTACAGGGCAAAGACCTAATATTTACTATTATGACCCCTAAGGAATACAACTTTATCTGCGTCAAGATCCAGGCGAAGCTTGCCCTTAGCCAAGCTGAAATTGAGGCGAAGCGAAATTTCGAGATGATCCATCGAGGGGGCCAAGATTTCACCCCAACAGCCTATGACATCATCCGTTTAACATACCATCAACATGAAATTATAACACAGTTGGTCATGGCTAAGTNCATGACCACACAGACGCACATCCCTATCATTCCGCAAGCCACTACGTAGCCATCTGGGCTGCAAGTGAAAATACCCCACAATAACATGGAGGCGATTTCATCACCGCGTGTACTTAGCATTCCGGTGGTGGTTCCAACATCCACCGTGCCCCATTTCATTTCGCAAATCCAACCCCAATCCGTATCCACAACTCGTCCGATGCAGACTCTATCTCTTCCACCCCCTCCAACCCAACAAATCACCACCGTCGTTTAACCACAGACATTCATCCAACAGCCTACCGCGAGTCAGTGGACCATCCTCGCGGCACAACATAACCAGTTTGTGGTATACGGTGTGCAACCCTTGGTGGCACCCGCAACGCATATTCCGCAAGTGGTCCCGCAATATCCCTATCCTTATCCCGCGCAGCAGGCGGCGACTAACCTCTCTTCTCAAATCGGTGGGTGGTGGTCTTCACAGGCCCCCCTGCCTGCAGGGATCCCCGCTCCACCATCTACTGGCCAAACCATCCCACCATTTCCACTACCTGGCACTACTTTCCTAGGTCAGCCCCCTGCTCCTCCTGCACAAACACCTCCATCAATAGGTCTGGACCAAGCCTTTTTACTTATTCAAACCCTCACTAAGGAGGTTAGGCGTCTTAAGGCCGCTGGCTCAGACACTATACAGATCATGGACTTCTACCAAGATGATCCTATTAGTCTAGCGGTCCCCATGCTATCGTTGCCACCAGGGATGTCCTTACCTTATTTTACCAAGTATAATGGCGAGGGAGATCCTAACGCTCACTTGGTTACCTTTAGATCTGAATCCTTGTTGCTACAACAATGGCCTCACACGATTATCCGCATCTTTGCTATGTCTCTAACATGGAAAGCTCTAGATTGGTATCGAGCCCTCCCACACTCTTCCATTTCAACCTTGGAAGAGCTTCTAACACAATTCATGACTCGCTTTAAATACAACTTAAAGCCGAAGGTCACGTTAGATCAACTCATGGGAGTGAAACAAGATCCTCTCGAACCAGTCTAGAAGTTCATACAGCACTGGAATGCTACTTTGAATGAAATCTGTGAGCCAATCGTGGAGTCACACTTACTGGCCATCTTCAAAGGAGCAGTCAATGTCTTTATCAAGTCAAAGCTGTATTAACTTTCTCCTAACTCTTTACATCAGGCCTTCGCTCAGATTAGAAGCATCCAAGATGCTGTGGAGGCCAGCAAAGGCCCGATGTATGTTGCCTACAAAAACGCTCACAACAAAGGCAAGGACAAAGGCAAAGTGACGACAACGATAGTAGCTGCATTGGCTGAGGGCACAAAGAACAAGAACAAGAACAAGAAGGCACCTATGGTGCCTCCTAAGACCACGGCCAGTGTGGGTAGCACCAGCCAAGAATAGCTGCCCCTGAAGGGCCCCCCTAGCCAAAACCAAACTTTGAGCGTAAAGACTGCTCAAAGTATACAGCTCTGCCTATAAAACATTCAGAACTGTTGAAAAAATTGTTAGGGGCCAGATACATTCAACCCAAAAGGGTATCCGAAGAAGCTCTAAAGCGTCACAAACGTCATTGTGAACTGTTGAAGAATCCTTCTTTAGCCCTACCTAAGGAACCACCAGTTCCGAAATCTTTCAGGCTAGACCATTTCTGTGAATACCACCAGTTGTGTGGTCATGACATAGATTACTGTTGGGCGTTGAAGGATGACATTCAATGCATGATCGACGACGGTCATTTGAAACTAGACGGTAGTAGTCCGACGCGTCCGGAAAACCAAGCATTGGACGTGTATAAGGACCCGTTGAATGCAAACAACGCACCCTATACAATCAATGTGATGAGTACGGACAGTGAGGGGAAAGTACCACCCAAACAACCTTTTTTTTTGCGTGTACCTACCAACTCACAACAAGGGGAAAACCTTTCATTGACAGCCAGTGGTGTCTCAAGGCCACCATTCATCATTCGGGTACCTTCTCAGAATGTCACTCAGCCACGTAGTAATAGCCAAGCCGTCGTCCACGTCCATGCCTAGGGCACCCTTCATTCTCAAGGCGCCAAAACCACCGGCTGCTCCTCTCACGCAGGGGCAGCCTCTAACCAAAACCGCCAACCACCACCTGACAAACAAAAGGGAGAGGACACATCTATTAACGCTAAAAAAGACCACTCTATGCTTGGCTTCCCTAAGCCTAGGCCCCTGGCCTCTGCGCCTTCGCCTGTACCTCAGAGACAGGATAAAGGTGCAGAAACACAGCCATCTCCTCTCAGCGAGAAAAAGAACAACCCCCCGACTGACGTCATTCGACCTCGGGAGATTCGTCTCTTGGGACGAATGGAAGAAGACAAGGGGAATAAACAACCTAGCCAAGAGAGGAATCTCCTCGACACATTCACGCAGTTCAAACAGGCTCTGAAAAAAAAAATACAACGCTGAGCCTCTATGACCTGCTCATGACATCCCAAGAACACCGTGAGGCTATGGTCCGCATGCTAACATCCATACCTGTGGATGAAAGCTTGCTAGCGGAGGAAGAAGCGATACACGCTATCATGTTTTCTTCCGAAGTTGAGCAACCTAAGCCTACCTCGCTAACCTTTCATGATGAATCCATCAAAGATGATCCTGAGAAAAGTCAGGTGACAACTGAACCCATGTTCATCACCATTCGGGTCAGTCAGTACCTGATCCGGAGGGTACACGTGGACGACGGTGCAGCTGCAAATGTCATTCCTTATCCCATCATGGATAGGTTAGGTCTGGTCGACCAAATCATTCCCACGACGACAACATGCATAAATTCGTTCAATGGAGCAAGGGTTCAGTTCAAGGGAACGGTGCATATCGAGTTTGTGGCAGGAGATCAATTCCCAACGGATGCCACATTCCTAGTCATCGAGGAGATGCCTGGGTTTAACTTAATCTTAGGGAGGTCCTGGTTAGCCCAGCTGAGGGAAGTTTCATCACCAATACATCAGGAAATACACCTACCCTACGCAGGAGGGGAGGTCGTAATACGCGGTGATGAAATCACCCCCAGGACTGTCAACAACATTGAGGAGAATGGGGTTCGGAGATAGAAACATCGGATGATCAGACCCATCTCCAAATCCCTCAACAAACCAAGACCAATGATGACAGTCTGGCCTAGGCCAACCTGCCATTTCAGGATGGTGGCATGGAGGAGTCAGACTGTAAATCCCTCCGCCCTTACGCAACACTGAACGTAAAGGCCATTAAGAAAAAATTGTGAATTAGCGGTTGAATTGAATGGCATTTACACGCATTCTTATGTTTTTTTTACCAATTATCACTGTTTACACTTAGCAATCCATTGTTATCCAATGCATATTTACGCTATAGAAATTTTCAATGTTTATGCTTGCCATTCCTTACGCTATTACATTTCTTTGATGTACGCTATTTGCGCTTGTTGATCACTTTAGTCCAATTACGCAGAAAAATACATTACCATCAATTACGCTCTTTATATTATGCAAAGTGGCCCGTAATGGCCTAAAACTAGCCATGGCCCGCAATGGCCTAAAACTAGTTTCCAGATTATGCAAACTCCCATGATGGCCCGCAATGGCCTTAAACTAGCAATTTCATTCTGTCGCAACATAACTTAGGCAAAATCGTTGACAGCTACGCTTACGCTTTGCAGATAAAAACGCAAAAGACAAAAATTAAATAGACATTTAAAATCACCAGAAAATCTTATAGCTAGTCTTTCAGTCATTCACATAACCATTGTTAACTTTAATCAATAAAACCATGCGTAAACCACAATTATGCATCTCCTCTGATGCCACTATCACCAGTATCTCTCAAGTCTGGCTCTAGTCCTAATAAATCGTCCTCTAGTGGGCCTTCTCTTCTAGGAAGTATTCCTTCATGAGGAATTTCCTCTTCATGAGGTTCTTGCTCTTGTACCGGCTCCACAGGAGGATGCTCTTCATCACTACACCCCTCTTCTTGTACTTGCTCCTTAGCTGGCTCACCTTCTCTATCCTCTTCTGGCACCTAGATACAGAGAACACATTAGCAAGACAAAACTTGACAACACAATCAGAAAATTTAGACTTAGTAATGATTAAGCTTACCCGCAATGGCCCTGTTTTCGCAGCAAAAGGAAGCTTTTCCAAGCCGGCCCATAGACGATCCATGATTTCATCCTCAGTTAGGTTAGACCACACTTCATCTCCTAGAGCAGCTCCAGCCTTCACCTTCCCTTTCTCCACGCTAGTCCAACGAGGCGGGTCAAGGAAGAAAGTAGGGACGGTAGTCTGGCCCTCGAGGAGAGTAACCTCCCTTTCTGGGGATGCACTTACAGTCATCTGCTCTTGAAACTTCTTGAAGGCTTCGGATGCCCCAATGATGTCCAGGAAGACTTGCAAGGATTGGGCTTCAACAGCAGAATCACGATAATATTGACGATAAGCGATACTTTCTCACTTATACAAATGTTTGTGGTCCTTTTCCTTCTGCCCCCATTCCTGCACACTTGCACAGTAATCCCTCCAGTCTTGGCTTTTCTGAGCTAACAACTTTATCTGCATCCACTGCTCCACCAACGCCCGACTGGTTTGCACGCTGTTCTTGATGGCGGTCCAATAACAGGAGTAGTCAATAATGGCGGTGCACCAGTCCTCGTCACCTTTTCCCTGCACCTGTAGGAACTTGCATCGCGACTTTAGGTCCCCAACCTCTTTGGTCAGAGACTCATTCTTCTCCTCTAACCTCTGCACCCTTTTCGAGAGGTTTTCATTTACACCCTTACTCTCCCATAAGGAGCGTGTCGAGCGTAACGTACATTTACGCATCTCTTCATAAATGTGGCGTGGCACGACTGCCCCATCAGATGGAGGCTCCACTGTGTCCAAATCAATGGGCTCCATTGGGTCCCATCGAAGGCGAGCTCCTAACAGCAAACATTATCAATGTATATGACACATTACCACTGTATAATAAAATAAACCTTTTATAACTACAGCGTACCAGCCTTAGGATCGATGCACTCGAGGCGCTCTGCTCACAGTGACAAGCGTAGATGCATCCTCTTCTCTTGTAGCATAGTCAAGTTAGAAACTCTAATTATTAACAAAATTCTACAAAGTTTCCAACATGCTCATTACCTCTACTAGTAACAGTGGGAACATCTTCTACCTCCTTTCTCTCTTCACGCACAAGAGTCTGTGCATCATTTGTCCCAACAGCTGGGGCCTACTCATGCACAAGAATCTGTGCGTGGCTCACCCTAACAGCTGGGACCTCTTTTTCTAAAACTGGGGCCCCTTCCCCGCGACTTAATATCATTGCCCCTGTTTCAGGGGTCAACTGCTCTGTAACTTTCTCTGGTCATATCACATAATACGCTTAATACAATTCAAAATATCCTAAATAAACATTGCATAATACAACTTTCAATACATTTCTTCCACGCTTACCAGGCAGAAGTTTACTCCGCTGAACTCTAACTTCCACGGTTTGACCTATGCCACTCCCAGGCTCCGCGGAGGCCTCGGTTATATGAAGACTTTTACACCGAGCTGAAGGTTCTACAATTTTTGTCGCCAAACGTTTCCCTCGTGAGGCATCGCCAGTGTAAGTAGGCATTATCCCACCTATGTTGTCGAGGCCTCGCATTCGAGAGGCTGCCAAATCTCTGGTCATTATAGACAGAGAGTCCTCAATCCCTTCCGGGGAATCCTATCCACGTGTAGTGCTGAAAATGTGGGTAATCCAAGGTTTGGATAGCTGGTCTCAGTCTTGCTACACCCAGACCCCATTCCTTTGGATAATCAAGAATTCAGCAAAACGCCGAAGGCAAGCTATGAAGAAGGCGTAATGCACGTTGAAACGAGACTCGAGCTTCTTGCGAAGCCTGATTATCTCAGTGCATAACCCCTCAGCAAAATAGCTTGCCTAATTAAACTGGGTCCCTTCTTCGATAACCTCCCGCATAATACGGGTCTGCTCTATGGAAAAGAACCTTCCCTGTGAGAGTGTTTTGGGGAAAGCTCGGGCCCGGAAAAGGGGATAAACTGTCTTGGCGATTTCTAGAGTGATAATTTCATAGGGGATGCCTTTAGGCTTCTTCTTAACCCCTACCCACTCCTCCAGCCACTCCTAAAAGGAAAGACTCCTCTTCACCTTTTCCTCTATGGGAAGGCTGTTAGAGGGGACGCCAAAAAGGTCTTCAAAGAGCTGAGCGTTAATGTCAAAACTTACACGCACGTGATGCACGCGCGTGTAAAAACACTCTGCCCTTTCGCTGAAGGAGTTGACCAACATTAACATTTCACTGACAGGGACATCAGGGGTCGCGGCTAAAAATAAATGCATTAGCCTTGCTTCTCATATCTTGGTGACAACCGCAACTGGGGCTGCTGCGTGGCCGAGCCAGCATTGTGCATCCTTGATGTCGCCGTAGCGGAAAAGGAGGGTATTCGCCTCGCGGCCAGAAATTGTAAGGGTAATCTCCTGGGATTCCCTGACTAAACAATGTAAGACACAGGTCAAACAAAAACACTATTACGCAACATTGACAATTCACAATTACACCACGCAACAATAGAATACGCAGCAATTTTACCAGGTCCAAATGGCAATGGAAATGGAGGAAGTTTCCTCTACATGTCCACAACGGTAAGGGGCGGATCCAAAGTCCAGTCGTCATGTAGCCACCTGAGATTCTGACAATTCTCAAAAGCGTCAGCATAACAGGTGGGGTATTCATGAATGTCGAAGCCGATCTGCCCCATAACACCAACGCGTATGTTACTAGTAGAGGTAAACGCCTTTATCACCATTTCAGTCCAGGTTAAGGTATCACCATCGCCTACTAACCTATTCTCATGGATAAAAATTCTGTACCATACCATATAGGCTCATCTTACGCTTCACAATAAACTCAAAAAATAGACATATAATGGTAATATAGCCAACAAAATCGCTTACCCGCCTGAGTAGTACACTGTGCCTGGTGGGTTCTGGAAATAGGTCGAGACATGGCGGGCCATGAACAAAGTATTATATGCGTGGTAGAAACTAAACTGGGCCATTTCCCAGATCTAGCCTAAGCACCTCAAACCTCGGGCACTAAGGTCTCGATCCTCGGGATGACCAGTATCGATGGCTCCATCTGTCAAGAAGGCCAAAATTCCCTGTGCGGAACCCACTAACAGGTGCTCCTAAATGGCACCAGCAATATCGCCTGACAAAATTGACTATATAATAACGCTGTAATTACGCAATAAAAACTGCAAAAACTCCAGCGCGCCCTTTTGAAACCATATGGCCTTCCCATGCAACCGAGTGTGCGGGGGAGGGACATTAGGCATGATTGGGTTTATGTAGCACAAAACCCCAACGATATCTAAGACGATTAGGACAGGTCTTAGCATAACACTATACAGAAAATGCAATAAACAGATCAACGTCTAGATTCACATTTGCATGTTTAAATACAGGAAACCTACAAATTATGCTTAACTATTCATGCCGAAATCGCCCAAACACTTGCAACAGCGCAAGGCTTGTTCCCGACAACGACGATAGACGCACCCCATTAAAGCCTCGTCTTAACGCGAGGTCCATAATCTAAAACCCTCATTTACGTGAACAACGCTACAGAAATAAACACTACTAAAACAACACAAGTACGCAAGGAATGGCCTACTGGTTCAAAGGCGTAGGGTCCCTCACTTCGACCACTACCTGCAAAGCGCGTTGCAGATTCTCTTGTACCTCGTCGATTTTAGTCAATTTCGCATTCTTTCGTTTCACTTTAGACGCCATTGTCACAGTTCCGAAACCTTCACAGTTTCACACTTTCACGTCTTTGCAAACTATGCACTCTAAGCTTCTGCTCCTCTTCCTCTCGCTTTGTAACAGTTAGAAATTTGAATTCGCAACAGCCAACAGCCCGTTCTTACTGAAAACTGCTTACTTATATGCAAGATTTAACCGACTTGATACCCGATTTTAGCGAGACTTACCCAAATGCTGGTGTCAGTATGAGCTGGAACCCAAGGATCAAGGCATTAATTGCACCAGATATCGCACGTGCCACGGTCCGAAATGACCCTAAACTACTGTATCTTATCTCCTCATAATCAGGTCTCATTAATTACAGGCTATTCGCAAACTTTAAAATTTAGTTACCTTTACGCAGCAACGTCACGTCATTTCCTGTACACTAAACTAAATGTTATTCGTTTAACACTTATTGCACCAAACTTAGTATCTGTCTAATTACTCTCGCATTTGACGCTTTTGTAGGATAATTCATAGATGGACGACATCTTGTTTGCACCGCTAGTTTTAGCAAGCTCACACGGTGAAATCATTAGACAACTTGATCCCACACTAATAGAAACTAACCTAGCCCTTAATGATGCAATCATAGCCACATTGAAAACATCTCCAGACTGGCCAGAGCAATCGACACGCATGCTAGATCTGGAAGCCAGAGATGTAACTGAAGATCCACTCAATGAGATTTCTGTGGTTACACATAGGTGCGAGACTAAAACTCTCAAGGTTAGTTCTCTATTAGACCAAAAGACACATGATGACATAAAACAGGTCCTCCAGAGTAACATCACAGTGTTTGCATGTTCATACGATGACATTCCAGGACTAGACCCAAGATTAATTCAACACAACATAATTCTAGATCCTCATATCAAAGCCGTTAGACAAAAAGCATGAAAGATCAAGCCAGAAGTCGCGCTAGCAGTACGTGATGAAATCACTAAGCTGTACCAGGCAAGTTTTATTCGTGCGGTTGCCTACTCAAATTGGGTATCCAATATTGTAGTAGTTACCAAAAAGACCGGAGGAATACGCATTTGTATAGACTTCTGGGACTTAAACAAAGCTACAATCAAGGATAACTTCCCATTGCCGAGTATCGACCAATTGGTGGATACAACCGTTGGACATGCGCTTTTGTCCTTCATGGATGGCTTCTCGGGCTACAATCAAATATGCATTAACCCAGAGCACCAGCTAACAACAACATTTCTGACACCCTGGGGGACCTTTTGCTACACCATGATGCCTTTTGGCTTAAAAAACACCAGAGCAACATATCAACGTGCTATGACGTACATATTTAGCGATTACCTCTTAGAGAGGTTCAATGATTATGTCGACGATATAGCTATTAAGTCTTTACAGTCCGAAGATCATTTAGAAGATCTGGAGTTAGTCCTCAAAAGATTCTCTAAATATGACCTCTGACTTAACCCAAAAAAGTGTGTGTTCGGAGTCAAAACCAGACGCATGCTAGGTTTTGTGGTATCGGAAACTGGCATACGCGTAGACCCTGACAAAGTCAAAGCCATTGTTGAATTGGAACCCCCTACAAGTCTTAAGCAATTATGTGGATTACAGGGAAGGTTACAGTTTATTAGGCGGTTCATCTCGACATTAACTGACAAGTTACACCCTATGCAACATTTGCTTAAAAAGGGGGCTAATTTCGAATGAATGGACAATTGTCAGCGTGCGTTCGACAGCTTGAAGCAGGAGCTTCAACGCTTGCCAATAGTTTTCCCGCCGCAAAGGGATCAACCATTCTATGTCTATCTTGCAACTTTAGACGTAGCCTTAGCAGCGTTACTCTGTCAAAGGAGGGATGATGGGTCGGAAGTACCCATCTACTACTTGAGTCACGCTCTATGTGCATATGAAATGAGGTACAACGAAGTAGAGCGTAACTACTTAGCGTTAGTATTTACGCTCAAGAAGTGCAGACATTATCTTTTCCGTAGTCAAGTTAACATCATCTCTAAAAATAACATCCTTAGGGCCATTACACATAACTTATATGAAAGTAGCAAAATAGCTCGTTGGAAGGCTATCACGGCAGAATTCGATCTGCATTACATTGGTCAATCTTCTACGAAGGGCCAAGCGATAGCTGACCAATTAGTAACATCTCCTATTGACAGTCAGGCAACCATAGAGCCTAAATTTCCAGACGAATATGTACATAGTGTAAGCCCTGTCTTAACAGGCCCCAAAGCGACGTTGTATTTCGATGGAGCTTCAACCACTAGAGGTGGTAGTGCTACCACCGTTATTACACTATCACCTGAGGATGTGCGTCTTCACGCTTATCGCTTGACCTTTCCCTATACGAACAATGTGGCAGAGTACGAGGGGCTCCTCAGAGGATTACTAGCTGCAAGCGAACTCGATGTTCGACGTTTGGTAGTTAGGGGTGATTCGATGCTCGTCATCAATCAGATCATAGGATTCTACACCTGCAAAGCTGCACATTTGCAACCCTACTGCGATATGGCTAAAGATTTTTTGAAGCAATTTGCGACCATCGATGCCCAACACGTGCCACGAAATGATAACACACTGGCCGATGCACTGGCTACTCTGGCCTTAAACGTGCCCTCACATCTACTCGACACTTGTCCTGCTTTAATAACAGATTGTACAGGTCCTATCATTCAGGCGGTGCAAATATCTTCTCTTCTCGAAGAAAGCACGCCAGAATGGTATGACAACATTAAGACTTACCTCTTACAAGGCAAGCTACCGCATGAATTGACACGTGCGTAGAAAGATGCAATCTGCAAGTGAGCTAGGTAGTATGTAATCATAAGAGACAGTACTCTCTGTAGACACTCTTTTGATGGAGTGCTGCTAACTTGTGTTAATAAAGACCAAGCACAACGTATCATTGGCGAGGTTCACGAGGGATTATGCGGAGGACACGTAGCACCACGGGCTATGGCTTCAAAAATTCGCTGCTTAGGGTACTATTGGCCACACATGGAAAAAGATTGCCTGAAAAAGGTTAAAACTTGTGACACGTGTCAACGTCACGCAAATCTTATACACGTGTCACCTATAAAGTTACACACGACTCAGATAACATGGCCCTTTCAACGATGGGGACTAGACATTATAGGTCCCATCATGCTGAAATCTTCCGCATTTCATAGCTTCATAATTACTGCTATTGAGTACTTCACGAAGTGAGTAGAAGCTATTCCTTTAAGAAATATCACATCTCAACAGATTTGCCATTTCATCTTAGACAACATTGTAACCAGATTTGGTCTCCCGATGACTATCGTGACCGACAATGGGCCGCAGTTTAGTAGTACGGAAACCAAATCCTTCTGTGATAGCCTTGGCATTAAACAATCTTTTTCCTCACCCTACTACCCACAAGTGAATGGTCAAGCTGAAGCAACAAACAAAGTCATCATCAATCTGCTCAAGAAAATGCTCGACAACAACAAGAGACGGTGGCACGAAAAAATCCTCTATGTGCTATGGGCGTATCGTACTACATGTAGGACGGCTACAGAGAGTAGGCCCTATAGCCTAGTCTACGGATATGGAGTAATGCTGCCCCTCAAGTTGCAAATTCCTTCTCTGAGAATGGTCCTCTCCACGATTATAAATGAGGCTCAACACACCGAGTCCTGGATCATGGATTTGGACTCAGTAGAAGAGAAGCGAATACAGACGCTTGATACAATCGAAAAATTATCAAGACAAGAAGAAGCAAAAGCATCGTCATAATCTTTAGCAGCGTCCGATCAAGAAAGGAGATTTAGTTCTCAAGGCTGTTCGCGAACCAGTAGGCAAATTCTCTGCAAACTGGGAGGGCCCTTTCTTGGTGACCGATGCATATAGCAATGGAGCATTCAAGTTAGTAGATGTCGACGGCAACGAGTTACCAAACCCTATCAATCATATATATCTGAAGTGGTACTACATATAGTTGCATCTCCAGTGTGAATATCAGGTATGGCCACAATCGTCCACTATGACGCTAAACTGGCAACAACCATCCGCTACGACGTAAAACTGGCACTCCCTTCATGCGTCTGCCAGAATGCTAAAGTGGTACTGACCATCCGCCACGACGCAAAACTAGCAAGTTGTAACCGTCCACTACGACGTAAAATTGGCTATGTTGTACAGGTCCGCCAAGACGAAAAACTGGCATCTTTTGCACACGTCCGCCACGACGCTAAACTGGCACCGGCTGTCCGTCATGACATAAAACTGGCAAAGGTAAGTAACCATCTGCTGAGACGTAAAACCAACATAGATCTGTCCTTGGGTCATGACATGAAATTGACATCCACAGCATGGTCTGCTGAGACCATAAATTAGCCCTGCCACCATTTGCAACGACGTAAAACTAGCATTTCTCGGTCTGTCCAGACTTTAAACTGGGACCATGGTCTACTGAGACTTAAAATCAGCAATGACAGTCTCCCAGGACTTAAAACTGGTGCTCACAAACTGCTCTCATGCAACTCAAGCAAGCGTGATTATCTCTGTGCAGATGCAAGACACATGGGATGGGACGCTGGGACAGTCCCAGCGTCACTACCTCACCGGCATCCTACTGATTCCTCGAATGTGCCGACGGGCATACTACTGACCCCTCGGAGATACCGTTACCGCACCTATTCTAGCGATGGTACCTCTGAGAGGTCAGTTTCACCGTCCAGAGCCCCAAAGGTGTTCACATCAACTACGGCTTTGGGGATCTCCGCTCATCATCACTATCAGGCTCTGGCTTCACAGATTCATCTGGCCGGTTCTTTGCATTACCAACCAGATGCGCTAAGTCTAATGTTCTTTGGCGGTGATATGTTGGGCCGAGCGTTAAGGGTGAAAAATCGGACCTCGTGCTACAGTTCCTCCTTCACGGCCCGATCACTTCATCTTTCCTCTAATAGCACTTGTTTCAACAACCTCGCCCGTAATTCGCACGGACAATGNACTTAGAAGTGCATCCCTGTTCCCCTTATAATCCTACCCTCAGCTCTTACTGTACTTCATCTCCACCACCTGCTTCCCGTTTGTAAAATCTACACATGTAGCACTCGTTTTCCACATTCGCATTACAATCAAGTCCATAAACCAGCGTAATGCAATTCGCCTAATGGACGCGCCAAAAAAAAGGGGGGGTCGGCAGAATGGGTGAAACACATCCACCCAAGCCGTGTAGATGCAACACAATTTGTCTATGCAACCCCTTCATCTACAAAATGACGGCATAACTCCATGCTAACGCACCTGCAAGAGAAGGCCTAACTATTTATGCGTGAAGAAGTCATCCTTACTCATTTGTGTCTTCCTCGAACCTGTTTCCTCCTGTATCATCCTATCTCCTATTTCCCCCATCTTTACTCTCCTATGTTGATAGCGCGACACTTGAGTAACCATCGATGAACGTTGTTGGTGCTTTTACCTCTCCAGTGTTTCGTATTCTTTGCCGACTTCTTTCGGGCAAGCCCTCTAACCATCAACAAAGAGGGGCCATTGAAACACCGTGAAAATGGTGAGTCGGCCTCAGGCGAAGATTAGCGATTCAAACAAAAGTACATGACAGAATTCCAGAAAGAAGAACAAGGAAAGGCAGGGCAAGGCAAAGAGGCGCACGGCATCAAGACTTGGGTTTCCTTTTGCAAATTTCTTATCTTACTATGTTTTCTGTCTTTATGCTATAGTACGCAATGTAGCATAATGACGCTCAGTGTAACATAGTTTGACATTAGAGGACGGTTTACTTCAGCAAATTTGGCAAAGCCTAAGGCGTAAGCAGCATAATATGTGATCTCTCGTGTATTCTGCTAAGTCTTTTGTTCAAGGGAAGATTTACGCTCTGTTATGCAAGGCAGTGTAACAAGCTTCGAAAACGTCAAAGAGAATCCAAAGGAAGCGCAACAAATCAAGTTACGCTCGTTACGCAACGCAGCGTACATTAGTGTAATCCATCGCCAAGTTAATCATTATTTACGCTTCACTATGCTTAGCAGCGTGAACCAGCGTAAAACAACTTGAGTCCATTACTTTTGTGCTTTATTACGCTCTCGCACGCGACATAATGCGTACGAGCATAATATAGCCTAAAATCAATTGAGACATGCCCGATCCACACTTGTTACTCATACGCATAATACGCAGATGCACGTATTGTGCGTAGTCACGAATTTCAACACAAGGATGGTCAAGTAAACGATCTTCTGAAAGGTTTGAAACACGTGTCATCACAGCCATGCCTTCTCCACATATTGTCAAACCTATAAATATCCCAGTTGGCGAAGAAAAATAGGGACAACACGGAGACACAGAGAGAGATAGAGAAAGAGAGAGCATTTTTGGCAATCTTTTGGCAGCACTATCTTTCAACACAGACAGGAGACATTTTTCTTGAACATTGGCAGCAAAAGTGATTGGTCCTTTGGCGGAGACATAACTTTCTCCATTGGTGATCGCTGGCAATGCCGAGCAGAGACTACTCAAGGCAAAAGGAGCAGATCAAAGACCGAGAGATCATCTGGTGTGGCTTGTGAGTTCTATTGGTCAGAAGTAGTTGATCAATAGACGTCAGAACTTGACCTTCCTTGCATCCCATCTCTGGCCTACGAGGTAGATCAGACTCCATTCTGTGCTTCTGCTTAGACAGTTTTCTTGTTATTTTGTGTTTGCTTCACACAAGGCAATCAGGGTCTCCCTAGTGTAACGTGATATAAAACATATTCATTTTTTCGAGTCAAAGCCATAGATCTTGAAATCACGCTTTTCTCTCGTGTCTAATTTCTTTTACCGTGTTAGCGTTATCATTGTTACAATTCATCTACATTGTTTTTCTCTCATTTTGTGACCCGTCGAATCAAATCATTCCACGCAACATTCATAATCTCCATCAGTTTACTGATTTAGTAAGTTCTTGTCTGATTGACAAGACCATTCAGGGCACCACAGATTCATTTTTCTCTAGCATAGCCCTCGCACGGATCCGTGGTTAAGACTGTTTACACGGATTTTGTTTGGTATTCCAGCTGCCGACATTTTCCGTCGTTACAAAGGGCAAGAATGCTATAGTAGAATAAGAGTTGGAAACTAAATCAGATGATGATGGTGGGTGTGACATTTGCCAATATGAACATCCTAAGGGATGTTTCTCCATTGTGACACACTTACAAAAATCTGGGGTGTATGCTTTGAATCCATGACTAGCAAAAAGACAAACAGCCAAAAGATTGCCTTATCCTAAAGGAAATCCTAGGCAATTCCATCAACAACAACAATATTATCCAAGTGGAACTCCACTACAACCATACAAGTAGTATCAATAGTGGTAACACCTGCAATCATGGGCATTGTCACCACCAAGGTAGTAGTACCATTACAGATAACCAAATCCATATAGATATTACATTCAGCAACCACTATCTCCATGTCACTCTTCTAGTCACATTTCTCCTTTCCAACATCACTAGTACTCTCCTGAATACTATAGAACTCATTCTCCACATTCTAGGTGGGATACCACATTCTATCCTTACCCTCCTCATGTTCCTACACTTTTTTCTCCACCCTCAATGCAACTACAAACTACTCCATCCATGTAGGATGAACTTATAGCCCAACTACAATAATGAAATACTACCAAGGTCATTAATCTACAACTAGTTCATCAACCAAGTGGTTTAAAATCTCATGCTTGTAAAAGATCATTCTTCCGATCTAACAACCCTACTAAGCCCTCGCAGACTTAGGTGGCTAGTCACTCTACTCCTATCTCATCCTCTACAAACCATTCTATTGAGTCCCCTTTAAACCAAATACTGCCCAGAATCTATACTATTATGTTCACTCATGCCATATCTGATTGGATCTAGGATCGCAACCTTCCTAGGAAATTAGTTGATCTTGGGACTCCTCTCATCTATTTACAGATTGTTGGGAATGAACCATGTAAAGCTCTTCTTAATTCAGGTTTCGGTGTGAACTTGATTTCTCATGAAATGTATACCGCCTAGAACCTTTTTCCTCTCACAAAGAGTAATATCCAATTAAAATTAGTAGACCAATCCATTACTATTCCATTGGAACTAGTGGAAGACATTATGACGACTTTCTTTGGATAGTCTTATCTTATTAATTTCCTAGTAATCAAGGTTGAGAACTGTAAGGGGGACTTTTCAATCATTATGGGAAGGGCATGGCTAAGCACCATTGATGCAAGAATGGGCATTAGATATTTTTCCCTAGAGATATCTAAGAAAAATGCAATTGAAAACATTGAGAAGAAGTGAGTTCCATACATTACGTACAACGATACCAAGTGCAATTGCATGTAGAAACTCTACTCCATGAAATCAGCATCTATTTTTGCATGCAAGTAATGTGTACATGAAGAAGATATTCAAAGATGTCTGTACGTAGTATCCACAAAACAAGAGAGTAGCCAATGGCTAACCGTTGATCCTAAAAGTAGCACAATGTGCATGAAACCTACTACGAGCTTGACATGTGCTTATGTCATAGGCATGGATAAACTAGAGCAAGTTCATCTCTAGCTCTCTAATAACATAAATGATGATACTTATTAGGAAGAGTTGGAAATTCCTAAAAATTTTAAATAATAGCCACTTGAGTTATAAACTCTACCTCTTGGCATGGAATATTCATTCTTGAAAAATAGGAAGCTAGTAAAAATTAATGCAAATCTTATTCTAGAATAGAAATAGATGCTATTAAATGTGGTTGAAAAATGGTCAATAGCTTTTACTTGGTCATATCCTAAACTCATAGGAATTGATCCTAAAATATGCTAGCATCGTATCTACATTGATCTGACCATGAAGCCAAAGAGGCAACTACAACAATGGTTGAATCCAATATTGAAGCAAATCATCAAAGAGGAGATTGAGCAACTCCTTAAGGTAGGGTTCATCTATCCCATTGTGGACATTGACTAGGTCAGCCCACTTGTGATTGTGCCAAAGAAAGGTGGCAAGTGGTGGGTCTATATCAATTTTTAGCTATTAAACAAGGCAACATTCAAAAATCATTTTCCATTTCCATTCGTTAATTAGGTGTTATTGTTATTACAATTTTCTAAATGGATATAGTGGCTATAACCAAATCTAGATTGTGTTAGAGGATCAAGCCAAAACAACATTTATGAGCCCCTGGGGGACTTTTGTGAATTGAAAGATGTTATTTGGCCTATGCAATGCCCCTATCACATTCCAATGCCTAGTTTTAAGTATTTTTCATTAGTAGATAGGTAGCAGGGTGGAAGTCTTCATGGATGACTTCTCCACCTATAGATCCACATTTGAGTAAGCCTTGGACTGCCTTCAACAAGTACTTAAAAGAGGTGTGGAAATAAAATTGTGCCTCAATTGGCAAAAGAGTCATCTAATCACTTAGAAGGGAATTGTCTTGGGGCACAAAATCTCACAAGGGATTGAGGTCAACCTTGAAAAAATAAGGATCATCCAAGGAATTACCCATCAACTAGAAACTGTAAAAGATGTTTGGTTATTCCTTGGACACATTGGCTACTATTGACAATTCTCAGAGAATTTCTCTAAGATTGTAAAACTATTGGTCAAGCTAACAAAGAAATATGCTTCATTTTCTTTGACCAAGGAATGTTCAAAAAAATTCCAATAGCTGAAGGAGAAACTTGTAGAAACTCCAATTCTATAGGCATCCAACTAGTCCAAACCATTTCACGTTATGATGGATGCATCAAATTATGCCTTGGGGATTGTGCTTAAGTAGTTGGATGATAAGAAACATCCATATTATATCCACTGCGCAAGC
The DNA here is from genome assembly GCA_015680685.1 of Gnetum montanum. Taxonomy (NCBI): domain Eukaryota; kingdom Viridiplantae; phylum Streptophyta; class Gnetopsida; order Gnetales; family Gnetaceae; genus Gnetum; species Gnetum montanum. Next base: position 20,056 of record MNCI01034933.1, on the reverse strand, counting down.
TGAAGCATTGTGGATGCATAACTAAACTACACCATTACAAAAAAAGACTTGATGGCAGTGGTGTTTTCTCTAGAGAAGTTTAGGAATTATGTGCTTAGATACAAAGTGTTTATGCACATGGATCCGAATGCAATTCACTTCCTAATGAATAAGCCAATGGTGAACCCCCATGTCATATGGTGGCTAGTGATCTTACAAGAATTTGATCTTACAATGGTAGATCAGAAAGGAATTAAGAATGTGATTATTCACCAGTTGTCTCGGTTATGATGGGACAACAAAGAGAAGGAAAATCCAATGTCTGATTAGTTTCTTGATGAACTCCTCTTTGCTAGGGCTATAACGAAACAATTTCCCACTAAGCCTAAATGGTATGATGGCATTCTCACCTATCTTCTCACTCAAGAGATGCTGCAAGGGTTGGATCATCAGAAGAAAAAATAGTTTCTTCACTAGGTGAAACACTTCATAGAGATCAATGAGCACCTCTGCAAGGTGTGCGTAAATGGCCTAGTTCATTGGTGTATCTATCATGTTGACCAACTACGCATACTCCAAGATGCTCATGAGGGTCCTTGTGGGAACCACTATGCTAGAAGACTAATGGCCATGAAAATCCTCATGGTAAGGTGTTGTTGGCCAACAATTTTAAGGGATTCTCACAAATTTTTCCACTCTTGTGAACACTGCCAACAAGATGGTGGAATGACTGCTTGAATGGAGGAACTTAAACAATAGATTCAACCACTGGAATCCTTCAATATCTAGGGCATGGGCTTCATGGATCCCATCATGCTCATGTCAAATGAAAAGGCATACATCATAGTCATTATTGATTATTGTATGAAATGGTCATAAGTAGCAGCCATCACCAACTGTACATCTTCTATTGCTGCTTGGTTTATAGAATAGAATGTTGTAAAAAGGTTTGGTGTGCCACATGCATTAATTTCTAATAATGGAACCCACTTTATAGGCACTACCATTTGGAAGCTCATGCAATGCTTGGGGGTTGAGCATAAATGAACAACACCTTATCATCCCCAAGCCAATGATCAAGCTAAGGTTACAAATAGGAAAATCACTAAGATCTTAACAAGAATAGCTAGCAAATATAGGAGAGACTAGAGCACAAAACTCAATGATGTCCTCTAGGCCTATCACTTAACATGGAAACTCCCTATAGGCTATTTCCCCTATGAGCTAGTGTATGGAAAATTACCAACTCTACCTATTCAATCTAAGCTCTGTACATTGTCAACAACTTGTGACCTTAACCTTCACTTAAGTCTAGTACACAAAGAAATATTAATGAATCTCAACTTGCTAAACAAGAACCGATTGGTGGCCCTGTCATCTAAGGAGTTGCAGAAGGCATTTAACAAAAAACACCATGACCTTAGAATTAGAAAAGTCAAATTTCAACTAGGAGATAAGGTCCTCTACTAGAACCTCACACACATACCTCAACAAACTAAGTTCTAGACATTGTGGAAAGGACATTATATGATTTATGACACTTTTCCTTTTGGGTTCATGTTGATCTACAAACCAAAGATCTCAAATAAGAAGCAATTAGTCAACATGCAACAAATCAAACCTTTCCACAAGCCTAAGCAAGCCAGTGTAACAAATGCCTCATCAAATGGACAACCATGCTTAATCTTTCAAATCTCCTCCTCTTAACCTTGTTGTGGGGGAGATGGCCATCCATGGTAACTATATAAGCAACTCCCTAGTTTTTCATCTTTTTGTTTTACACCTTGTTATTTTTATAACTTTTTGTTTTACGCCTTCTTTATTTTACACCTTTTTATTTTTTACATTATTAATTATTTTTTCCAATTTTTGTTTTACAACATCATTAATACATTTTATTTTTCTTAAATATTTTATAATTTCTTGTATATTTTTCTTTATCTTGGTGTGATTTTCTTATTGTGTTTTAATAATAACGTGCCTTATTACCAATGAGGTATAGTGTGGTTTGTTTGATGTGGGCATGTGCTACATGGTTATTTGATTATTGATATCTAGATTCTAGCTTTGAATTTTGTTACTGATAACTATGACATGGTTTCTTTTTCATGAAATAGGCAATGAGTCCATAACATCCACCCATACATAGACTCTATGGTTTTCTTTGTTTTGGAAGTATGAGGTTCCTTTTTCATTAATAAACTTTAATGAACTTGTGAGCTTGATAGTTTCTAAACTTGTAAAGATTCAAAGGTGTGAACAGTGTGTGAGTTCAAGAGGACTCAATACTCTTTGTATGTTTCTACTTACTTAGATGCATGTGTGTTTTCATGGATTTCTTACCATTTTGTGTCAACCAAGAATAGGAAGTTAAATAAGTCTTTGCATGGTGTGGTTCCCATTTCAAACAAGAAAAAACAAAAAAAATGATGGAAATTCAAAGCACACCCCTTAGACAAATAAATGGGCTACAAGCACTAATTATGGGACTAGAAAGACATGTTAACTATGCTTGAAGGTCCCCTTTAACTAAGGCCCTCTCTCACTTCCTGCTTCTCTTTTCTTCTTAAAATATGGAGTGATGGTTATTCTATAGAAGCACTCTTATGTCTCAAGGGGGTGGACTGGTCTTAGAGTGGTGATGCAAAGACACTAAATGTGGTTGGTTGGTCTAGACTAAGGATGGATTTTATCAGGTCACTTAACCACAAAATTCACAAGGGACTTTATGTGACCTTAATTAGGAACTCGATTCCACTTTCTTTCTCATCCATCTATGCTTTCCATGCCTCACCTCACTACCATTGTTCATGATCTTATTCGATGTCTTTGTTTGATGTGTTGAAATTCTTAGGTAGTTTCTTCCAAGTTTTCATACTTAACTTTCTATAACCATTAATCACCCATGGGGTCCATAGACTCCTTGGTTTGAGTTTATGCAAGGGCAACAAAGGGCATGTACCTGCTTTGGGGAGGACCCACTTGCATACCTTTTGGTTGGGTTAGTGAAGTTCTTGATCCTTAGATATTCTCACAATCAAATCCTTTTGTGTGCCCCATCAATGACACTCCTAAAGGAATCAATCCACCATAATCACAACATAGCCAAATGTAATTACCAATGAGACAAGGTACCTAAAGCTATACATTGCACATTACATACTAATCCATGATTTTGTTGTGATTGCAGTGGAAATAAAGGACTGGAAGAAGAACTATCATAACCAAGCAAGAAGCAGCAACATCATGTGACAAGGACCCTTCATGATCATTGAATCTTCTCCCTCACTTTTCAATTTCCAGAGAAGTTGCATGTTAATTTTGGCTACAGTTTTCAATTCTATTGTCATGAACATCCAATTTTGTAAAAGATTGTAAATTCATACACTTGGGAACTTAGAGTTTGTCTATTATGTCTAAGTCAGTTTGCATGTTAGTCAATAATCCCATACCTTCCCAATATTTTGTAAGGGACTTGTTCCTCCTTTTTTTTACTCAAGAATGAGTTTTCATTCAATTGTGGGGGTATGATAAACCATATTTTATCTAGCTCCAATATCAAATATCCAATATCAGAGCCTTAATATCAAGGCCCAAGAAGTGATGTCGGATATTCGATATCACAAGATGTGTGCTAGCCTATAAATATAGCACTTGGGCACACTATTTGGGCATACATTTTATCATAGCATAGCATAGCTCTTACAGTTTATTTTCTCTAGAGTTAGAATATTTTCCAAACTACTCATAGTATGAGTCATTAAGTGTATAGATCTTTATTTGAGCACTATTGTACTTAAGCATGGTAGTGTGTGTGGCAATAAAAATGAGCTTTTTGATCAAACCTTGTAGAACCTTCGCTAGATTAATTATTTTTTTATGCATTTAATGTTTCATGCAACTTCATGTAATGCTTCCAAGTAATTAAGCTAAAGCAAGCTAGCTAGATTAAATAGCAAATAATTAAGCACATAAGTACAACCATTCAAGCATGCATATGAAGCTTGGTAATCCCAACAACGCTTAACGTTTGATAACCTAGCAGTGTTATATGTGTTCAAGATGTGCACGAAAAGTGGAACCAAATACTTATGTTAGGATAGTTAATTATTAATTACCAATTAGATTATTTAAATTAGTTCATAAATTGATTTTTAACTTTTTGTTAATCATAGATGAATAAAATATAAAATTATAAAAATCATATGCCTCAATTACTCTTAACCATATAACTAAGCTCCACAAGTGTAGTTGAGAAGATGATGATCATCATAATTAGATTTCATGTTCTGGAACCAATGTACTTAGGAACTCAAGGTTTGCAAAATTCAACCAGATCGCACATAAATACTTGTGATTTGTATGGTTGGGTGTAGGGGTACCTCATCGCTCATCAATTGGGAAATGATCAAGCTTATTTGTAATCATTATACAATCATTTTGTTTGGTGTTGTGGCATAATACTCCAGAGCAAAGCTCAAGATTGAAAAGGTTGTGAAAGCTTGGAAAGCACATTCTAGCCTGATGGAACCTTATGGGGTTGAGTGGTTGGTGTTGTATCACAACACTCCAAAGTAAGGCTTGAAGATGGTATAGGGTGTGGATCCTTCAAGCCACATTTTAGAAGGAACAAAGTCTAGAGGTGTTCTTGCAAACTACCCTACGAGTATGGACTATCCAAGTTGGGAAACTATGTTAAAACTGGTGTATGTTTTTTGTTAAAGAATTTTTATTTGGGGAACTTATTCATTCCCCACCCTCCTTTTCTAAGTTCAACCTGGCTAGATGAATAAATTACTACTAAGAGCTACAAAACCTCATCAATATATTTGATGTTGAACATAAATATTTTGTAGCTTGGTTTGTCAATGTCAAGGAACTATTCCTAATAATGCCCTATCCAAGGGACATTCCCATACTAGCCCAGATTGGTGATACTGCGTTGACTATGTACGATCCATGGAGTAAGAAGAAGATGATGAAGGCATCGCTAGATGTCTTTCACCTTCCACCAAAAGTAGCAACCACCACCTCAACCTCAACTACCATCGCCATGTGCACCAAAGGCTAGGGAAGGGCCTTTAGCATCCCAGGAGCCTCCAACTAGTGAAACTATTTGATCTTCTCTTTGTCTTTAGCCATCAGAGAACTCTAGCTATTCAATTTTTTAAGGGTGTTCAATTTTATTTTCTTGAACACCTATTTTTGTAATTTTTCTAATTCTGTATAATCAAGCATTTAGATTTAGTCAAGTTAATTAGTCCATGATTTCATACCTTCCTAATTTTGAAAGAAGATTCATTCTAATTTTGTTCACTTGAGGATCATTTTCAATTAGTCATGGAGGTATGATGAATCATGCCTTGGGCTACATCGATGAGCATGTATCAACACATCCCCATCGATGCATGGGTTGATGCATTGATGCATATACCTCAACACGGTGTCTATCTCTACCTATATAAATGTGCATACCCACCACATTTATGGCATCATTGATTTAATAGAGTAGCCTAGTTCTTGCAGTTTCATTCCATGAAAGTTAGAATATTTTCTAAGTGCTTACAATAGGACTTCAAGGATTGTACGAATTCTTGTTCGAGCATCAATGTACCTAAATAGTTTGATGTGACAACAATAAAGACAAGATTCTTCGAACTCATTGTAGCACTTAAGAATATATTAATGTTTACTTTCATGCATTTTATTATTCATGAACTTTACATTCATGCCTTTAATTAATTAATACACATAAGTACAACTGCCTTGAACATACCGTTAACACTTGGTAATCCTAGTGATGTTATCACTTGGTTTGCCCAGTAGCCTAACACTTGGTAACCTAGTAGCATTCTTAATCAGTTCAAGATGTGCATGGAAGATGGGCCTAGATGCTTGTGTTAGGAAGTAGATTAAGGCATTAGATAGTTCATTAGATTAATTCATAATTAATTACTTTATTCACACTTAGATTAAATTAGATATAATATATAATCAATAAAAAACATGTGCTTTGGCTTGAATTAATGATACACTTGCACTAACACAAGTGAAGCCATGGAGACAATGATAACATCCTTAAGTCACTACCTTGCCTATTGTGCATTTAGAAAGCTAAAGTCCATGGAATTTGACCAGATTGCTAGTGCAATGCTTGCGATTCATATGGTTTGACATAGGGACTACTCGCTACTCATCAATAGTGAAGCAAGTAATAATTTTATTTTACCAACTTTAGTTAAGTCATTAAATTTAATCTTCCCTTCTAAGAAAGTTTTTAGAATAGAACTTGTAGNGTTAAGTCATTAAATTTAATCTTCCCTTCTAAGAAAGTTTTTAGAATAGAACTTGTAAATTAAACAACAATGAGTAAGTACACTAGGTATGGAGAAATTACCTTATTCTACAACATATTCCTTTTTTTGGTGAATTCTTTGAATTTGACTTAGGAGACATTTATGCAATCTTAGGAATATTTTTTCTACAAAAATTTCATATTAGTACCCATTTTGAAATACTTATTTTAAAAGTTCCAACCACTAATAGAGTCAAGGTTCTAAGGAGGGTAGAAATAGCAAAGCAAATTCACACAATAACTATTAAACAAGCTAAGAGGCTAGTCAAGAAGGATGCTACTATGTTGATCATGAAAGTGACTCAACCCCAAAAACACTTTGACATTGAGATTCCAAAATAACTTGAAGGGTATAGGTATTTGGTATTTGTTGAAACTCAAGAATTACCTCTAAAAATAGCTGTTAAACATGTCATTAATATTTTCCTTGGTACACAAGAAATTTTAAAAGCCCCATATAGGTTTTCCACTTCAGAATTAAGGGAATTAAAAGCACAATTAGACCAATTATTGGAAAAAAATAAGATTTAACCATCTCACCTTGGGGTGCATTAGTTTTATTTGTTAGTAATAAAGATGGTACATTAAGGTTATGTATTGATTATAGGGCATTAAACAATGTAACGATTAAAAATACCTATCCATTGCCTAGGATTGACAACCTAGTTGATCAACGTATTAGAGAATGTTATTTTTCTAAGATGGATTTAAAATCAAGTTATCATCAAACAAGGATTAAAGAGAAAGATATTTAGAAAACTAAATTTAGAACTAGGTACAAATTTTATGAGTTTGTGGTAATGCCATTTGGATTGATCAATGCACTTGCAACATTCATGGCATTGATGAATAATATCTTTCAAGAGTATCTTGATCAATTTGTTATCATATTTATGGATGATATACTTGTTTATTCTAAGTCAAGAGAGGAACATGTTAAACATTTAAAAACTACAATGGAAATCCTCAATGAACATTACTTAAAAGCAAAATTGAGCAAATACAAACTCTTTAGAGAAGAAGTGTCATACTTGGGCCATATTGTATTTAAGCAAGAATGACAAATAAACCCATCAAAAGTTAGTGTAGTTCATAATTGATCAAAACTTAAAGATACTGCAACAATTCGTAGTTTCATAGGCTTAATATACTTTTAGTGATGTTTCATTAAAGATCATTCTACCTTGGTATCCCTCTTCAATAATCTTGCAAGAAAAAGGTATGTTTAATTTTGATCAAAATTTCAAGGAAGGTTTCATGAGGAGAAAGATGTTACTAACAATGGTGTCTATCCTAAGAATCCTCATTGAAGAAATATCATTTGAAGTATCTACAGATGCTTGCAAAGTAGGAATTGATGCATTTCTTTCATAAGAAGATAAAGTGGTATGTTTTAAGTCTTGTAAATTACGAGAAGTCAAGGTAAATTACTCAATCCATGATATAGAATTGTTGATAATTGTTCACGCTTTAAATATTTGGAGACATTATCTTTATTGAAAAATATTTATACTAAAAATATATCATAAAAGTCTAGAATATTTATAGAGACAACCCATCTTGAATACTTGACAATGAAGATGGGTACAATTATTGGCTGAATATGATTTTGAAATTAAATATATTATAGGAAAACAAAATATAGTGGCTAACACCCTTAGTCGAATGTGGAACTTGATAATTGGTGTTGCAAAAACCCTTATGAAAGATGAGATCAAGGAATAAATAAAAGAAGATCCTTACTTCAAGAAAATTTTAACCAATATTTCTTCTCAGCCTTGTTACCACCTTTTCCTAAATGGTCTATTGATGAAGGGATAGAGGGAATGTATACCAGAAAGAAATTGAAGACTTAAGTTATTATCCAAAGCTCATGAATTACCATACGCTAGGCATCCTGAATATGTTAGAACCTATGTGATGATACANCCATACGCTAGGCATCCTGAATATGTTAGAACCTATGTGATGATACGAAATTTTTATTTCTGGCCTGGAATGAAGAATGATGTATCCATGTATATTAAAGATTCCCAACTTGCCAAAGAGTGAAGGCCAAAAAAAATAAAGCTAGTGGAGTATTATTACCTTTGGAGATCCCACATGGAAATGAGAAGACGTTACCATGGATTTCATTTTGGAACTACTAGTAACCAAGAAAGGAATTAACTCAATCTTTCTGGTAGTTGATCGAATATCAAAGATGACTCATTTCTTAGCTTTGAAATATACAAACACAATTGAAGAGGTAGTCCAAAAATTTATATGAGAAGTATTTCAGTTATGTGGGTGTCCAAAATTAATCACCTCTGATAGAGATCCTAAGTCTATCTATAAATTCTATTGAAATTTCTTCAAGGAACTTGGGACATAATTAAAATTCAGTATGACATACTATCCAAAAACAAATGACCAAATAGAATGCACCAATCGAATTCTTGAGGATATGTTGTGAAGCTACATCGAAAGTAGACCAAAAACATGGAAGAATTATTTGCATATGGTTGAATTTTCCTACAATAATAATTATCAAGGATACATACAGCAAACACCATTTGAAGTTGTATATGGAACAAATTGACATACACCACTAACTTAGGCAGACCTAGCTTTAAGAGTAGAGTGAAAGAAATAAGAAATGAAAATCATGGAAAATATCATTACAAGAGTTAAACAAAATTTCCAAGAAGCCCAAGATAAGTATAAGGGATATGAAAATCAACATTACCTCAAGAAGAAATTCCAAATTTCGGATCAAGTATTGTTGAGAGTAAAATCCACTAGGAGTTCCCTTAAGTTGGGAAAATATACTAAGTTAGCCCTAAGATATTGTGAACCTTTTGAAGTTTCAAAAAGAATTGGTAAAGTAACCTATCAATTAAGTCTTCTAGCAAATTTAAAGATTCATCGTGTTTTCCATAAGAGTTTACATAAAAAAGTGCCATTAGAATGATGTACCTTACATGTTATATTGGAATACCTTACTTCTAAGATGCAACGCTCGCTTTGATCTTAAACTAATTGCAATTAAGAATCACATAATGAAGAAGCTTCATAATAAAACCATTAGCAAAGTGCTCATAAAATGGTCAAACTATGATAAACAAACTTGGAAAAATAGGGAGCTTATTCTCAACACTTATCCTTAACTTTTTGATCATCATGATATTGAGTCATAAATTAGATTTATTATTAAGTGATAATAAGAAATTAATTCAGAGTTTTCATATGTATAAATGATAATGAAAATGAAGAGAATATCAAGGAATTAATTATTGAATAGCTAGACATAGAGGAAGTGCTTGAGGAAGAGCTGGATTCTTACGAAGGGTAGATTGTAATGTCTCGTCCCTTGTTAAGGAAAAAATTATATTATTAAGCATGTAATTAGCCTTTGAAAGAAGGGGTGCCTTGTTATGAGGAGTTGTATCTATTCATAATACCCCTCAGGAAAGGACTTATCCTATGACATTTAAGACCAATCTTAGAGGTTGTATCAGCATGGAGTTGTGGAGCCAGATTCACAATTGATGAGAGCTAGGTGAAGCGAGACACAAAGGGACTAGTCACCCCTTTGGTTTGATAGCCTAACCATGATGTCAGTGTTGGATTGCCTCTAATGTTCTAAGTATCATAAGAATATAATCTAGGGCCATTAATAGTATGTCCAATTATTCCATAAATAAAGTTTATGTTGTTTATTTTTCTTTTAATTCAACATTCCCTTCATCATTATTTTCCAAGTTAAATGTGCAATCAAGTTATTTTCATGTGATACAACTATTTTATGCAACAAATGATTATATTTCATCAAAATCTAGAAATGAGATGTCACAATTATGCACTAATACTAACAATACATAAAGGTCCATAGTCCATACCTCAAGAATAATGTCAAAAATTCATAAATAAAAACAAAGTCTAAGATAAAGATCAAATATCCAAAATCTAGAAAAATATAAATCATAATCATATTAAAGATCCTCTAAGCACAAGTCCCAACAACTCTAGTAGCAACATATAAACCTAAAATAAGATGAGTTAGTAAAACTACATGAGATCCTTTGGCACCTCCCCTAATGGAAATGACGATAAGGATAATGGATCATGGGCTTGTGCATGGGGGTACTTCGACTTGCAATCATAATAGTTAGCATGCAAATTACACATAAAATTAATTAGACATGCATACATCTCAAACTAGAATCATTACATAAATTATAATAAAATCTAATCACCACCACTAAGCAATTAGGGAGACTAACATACACTATTCTTAATGTAAAATATGTGATAAGTTGGATGTGCACTTGATCTAGATCCCAAGACAAATAAAACCACACCATGCTCACAAGGCTTATTTATTAGTCAAACATTCCTTTAATGTTCTAGAGGTAAATAAAAACCAAAGTAGGCAAGCATACACACTCTCTTACAAGATGGATCCCACAACAAGAGTTATAACAATGCATTTAGAGAAGGTTAGTCATTAATACTCTAAGGTACCTATCACCAATTAGCCATTTAACTTAGTGCTAACTCCAACAAATAGTAAATAATGCCAACAAAAATACATCATAACAATGCTCAATAACAACACCATGCATTACAACTTGAACTTAATCCAACAAACTTCAAAAAGTATAAACACTAAAAAATATCATTACTACTGCTATAGTACAAAAATATAAATTCTAACAATGTCAACTTTCTTGTCTCAATACCATTGTTATCTAGGACCACTTATAAAATGTTACTTCCTATCATTGAGACCTATCAAACAAGTCACTACAAATGCCATAACCTGAACTCAAGCCATTATGGATGTTGCAACTTATGCAAACAAGTTGTGACATTTTATAGGGCTCATGATGAAATTTATGGCATCCTCATATGCCAATAAAACAAACCCACAAACTCTTGTAAACCTACCATAATCGCTATTAATGGGTAATACCAATTGCCAATTAACACATTGACCTTTTCACAAGGTCAAAGGAAACATAATGTGTAGTTGCATCCTACTAAAATTGATGGTAGGGGAACCAAAAATCATTAATAAAATAGAAAAAAATAGGAAAGCATTCAAAAACTATAGATCTATCTTTAGTGCAAAAATAATAGGATGTTGACTACCAATATAATAAAAAATCCATGATCTAAATCAATGAATAATATAACTAAAATATTTAAAGTACAAATCTTCTAGAAATACCAAGATCACGAAAATCTTCTACTAATACAATAAAAAACTAGAGTTGTCCAATAACTAATAACCTACTAAAATCATATAAATTATTTACACCAAAATATACCCAAAAATACATAAATTATAATGAATAATGAGATAATGAATTAATGAAATATATGCTACAAAGATACTAAAATAAAAACCCAGATCTACAAAACACAACTACAAAAACCCAAATTCAAATGCCTAAAGCAAAACCCTATGAAGCCTCTTAACCAAACCAATAAAAAAATCTAGGCATTAGAACTTGGAAGAACTCATATAAATCTAGGATCAAATGAACTCACCTAGGAATCATTATAATGCACTCAGTGGAGACAATTGCACTACATGCGCACTGTTATACACATGAACCAGAACCAATGCACAAATAGCTAACACAATCATTACATGTATATAGCCTCACTAGCATCATCTCCAAAGCTTCTACCTCCTAACATTGAATTCCAAACATAGACCAAAAATAGATCTATGCTATAAAATTTTGAGAAAAAGACTTTCTAACTCTACTATGAATTTTTGTTAAACAAAACTAACACAAACCAAAAAATACTTAGGAGGATGAAAGATACAGTTTTCGGTTCTGGAGTAGATTCATTCCAATATAAATTAACCTTTAATCTCAATAAATCCATATATTACAAAAGATAATTCAATATGTTTATAAATAAGAAAAATAGTTGTCTTCAATTAATAAAAAGAAAATTATAACATTCAAATCACTCACACACTCAAATAATGTTGTAAGGCATGAGGCTCTACAACCACATAACAATTGACCTCAATGCAAGACACAATCAAAAGAGAATCTCTTCATAGCTTAGGACTAATATCTCAACACACAAGCAATAAAAAAGAGATACATAGGACAACACACACAATTGACCTTGGAGTCGCAACCATAATTATGCACTCACTCAGTGTCCTCTCATAACAATTCTTGCTCAATACATCAACTCTCATCTCATCATCTTATCATGATATCTCATGAAGAAATACATTTAATATTTATTGTAAAAACTAAGACAAGAAAACTAGAAATCTTTCTCTAATATCAACTTGAGGATCTCCAACTATTTCCATCTTTTTCTCCTCTTCTTCAGATGTTTTCCAATTTGGAATGCTAAATTCAAAAGTTTCCTTCTCAAGGCCTTATGGATCATCTCCTACAAAATTCTAGCTTTCAGGAGAGACATCCCCTAGATGTGGGAGATGTCTTCATCACGTTATGTGAAAGACCTCTCATCTAAGATGTTCCAGTTGTGTCGAAGATGTCTCCACAAATTACTACATGCTTCCTACCTAGCTAAGAAGTCTTCTATGAAGATTCGACTCTTGGACAAGTCATCTTCTTGATCCTTAAGACATCTCCATAGAGCTTGAAACCTACAAAAACCATCTGTAGGAAGAAGAAAAGGAAATTGAAAAAGATGTTCTACTACCAATTTTTCCATCCTTCCAAAAGTGAACTCATGTAAATAAGACAATAGAGTTATAAGTGATTCCCCACTTGGTAAGATTGGTCTCATGGATTCATACAACACCATCAATGGATTAATCCTCCCAATAGATCAAGTAGTCATGCCTCTTCACTCACTGAGTGCTAGAAGCTTCCCTCCTCTTTAGTATGATTGCCTTCCTCTCCACTAAAGGCTTGGATTGATCAATAGTAATCTTTAACTCATTGATGCTACCTTATATGGTTTTCTCATCAATCAGTCCATGGTAATGCACAAGATCTATAACATTAAACATAAAAGACATACCAACATCATTTGGTAAATCAATCTCAAAAGAAGTATCATTAATTTTGGCGTTGATTCTAAAAGGACCCATCTTCTTGGATTTCAACTTGGAGAAGTTGACACCACTCAATTGTTTCTTCTTCAAGCGCATCTAAACAAAGTCACCAGTAGTAATTGTTTAATTTTTCTATGTTTTCCTTTCGAATAGAATATAGAGACATTGGAATAATAGGCAAAAAAAATTAAATTTGAATAAAGAGAAACATGCATTAATCAATGAAAATTTACAAAAAGAGAATTGGAAGTTATCTTTGGTATTATGCATTTAGCATGCACATTATCGTTACGATGATAACATTATTTTACTATGATTAGTAGAGTTTCCCCTCATTATTACAATGATAAAACTATTTTACTGTCATAAAGTAAGACTCTCTTGGATAGGGCTAGTAATTGGCCTCTCAGTCAAAACAACTATAGGTAAATGTAAGTAGAAACTACATAATTGATAATTAACTATCAATTAAACTTTAAAATTAATAACTAACAATAAAGTGCTTGGGTATTTTCCTCAATTTTAAAACTGTTATATAAATAATAGAGTGTTTTTCACATGCAAGTGTAGAAATCCTCTTTATTAATAGCTCATAATAAAATATATAAAATGGAAATTTTCCAAACTAAATAAAAAAAACATGTTTCCACTAAAACTAAATAGAAAATTTGTATGATATTAATCAAGTTTGTCATTTTATATAAATTTTAATGCTATCTATAAAAAGGATATGAATAATAAATAAGTATCACAAAAATGCAAATGTTTAGATAAGTATTAAATATTACAAAAAGAAATAAATTGAACAATATAAACATTAGAGGAATGCTTGAAGTCACTTCTACTTCAAATAAGCTATAGGAATGACATCTTAGATGGTTTGGTCATCTTCGAATAAGATCAAAGAATAAGTTTATCAAAAAAGCCACCAAAATGAAGGACAAAAAAGATATAGAAAGAACTATTAAAGATCATAAGAAGACTTTGTAAATAGATAAGAATATAGTTCTTAATAGAGGTGAATGATAAAAGAGAATTCATGTAGTTTATGTTATTTAGTTAAAATAAGATTAGGAAGATGATGGTAATGCTAATTTATCTGCTTCTAGATATAATGATATTATATCTCAATATTATTTATCCTATTATAGAATGTATAATTCTTAGATGGAGTGGTCATGTGTTGTGGTGTGAAGTATAGTGTGGTACTTGTAACTTATAGAGTGGAGGTGGAGGATGCTACTATAAGGAGGTTAAGTTAGCTAGGGATGGTGAAGGGATGGGAGATGAGGGTAATGTGGATTAGGATGAGATGTAAAAAATGCTGGAGTAGTTGCCTTTGATGTCCTTTGTGTAGGGCTCTAAGCATGCTTGGAGGTCTAGGAAATACTTGCTAATGTGATTAAACTTGAGATATTATCTATATCCATTCAAGAAGTTCTTAAACTTCACAAATTAATATACCTATCCAAAAGAACCAACTAACAAAATCACCCAATTGAGCTCTACTGAGAGAGGCATGTACATACACATTCAAGTATTAATGAGGTATGTCATACATGTAGCGGGGTTATCCAATGCTAGGACTTATAAAAATTGTTGTCTAATGGCTAAGAAAACCTCCTTATCCCAGAGCTTAACTAGGAAACTTGGGAGAAATCTAGATAGAAGTTGATGAGCGATGAGGTAACCCTACTCCCAACCATACAAATCACAAGCATTAATGCACGATCCAATCAAACTTTGCAGACGTTAAGTTCTTAAGTACACTGGTTTCAAGGAAGTGAAATCTAATTGGAATGATCATTGTCTTCTCAGTTCCACTTGTAAGGTACGAGTATATGGTTAAGTGAAACTAAGGTATGTGATTTTTATCATTTTATATTTTATAATTTTAATTGCCTAGAACTAGAATGAAAGGTATAGTAGTTTAAGATCTAATTTATCTATTGCCTAGCTAGCCTAACACAAGTACCCATTCCCACTCTTCAGACACATCTTGAATGCATATAGCACTGTTGGGTTATCAAACATTAAGCATTGCTAGGTTACCAAGTGCTACACATATGCTCAAAGTGGTTGTGCTCGTGTTCATTAACAATTGGAAATTACTTGCTTAATTGAAGTGCATCAAAGTAAAGTGCATGAATATTAAATGCATTAAAAGAAATATTAATCTATTCTCAATGCTGCAAGGATTATCAAAAGGGCTTGTTTTTATTTCTATCACACTACTATGCTTAGGTACATCAATGCTCAAACAAAGATCTGTACACACTCCAATTCCTACTACGGGCACTCAAAAAATATTCTAACTTTGGAGAAAAAAACTGCAAGAGCTTCACTATGCTATGACAAAAATTGATCAAAAATCGTGTGCCCAAACACTATATTTATAGGCTGACATATACCCTACAATATTAGATATTAGACATCGCATCTTAGGGCCTAATATTGAGTATCCAATATCAAGGCTCCAATATTGGAGCATGTGAAAACACAATTCATCATACCCCCATGACTAAATGAAAACTCATCCTTGAGTGAAGAAGAGGAGGAACAAGTTCCTTACAAAATATTGGGAAGGTATGGGATTATTGACTAATATGCAAACTAACTCAGATAGAACAAACAAACTCTAAGTGCCTGAGTGTATGGATTTACAATCTTTTACAAATTTGGATGTTCATGACAATAGAATTGAACACCCTAGACAAAACTAACATCCACTCCTCTGGCAACNTTCATGACAATAGAATTGAACACCCTAGACAAAACTAACATCCACTCCTCTGGCAATTGAAGAGCAAGGAAGTAGATTCAATGATCATGAAGAGTCCTCATTACATAGTGTTGTTGTTGCTACTTCCTTTGTTAAGGCAGTCTTGCTTCTAGTCCATGCATTCCATCCATGCCTCCCACTACAATCACAACAAAATTGTGGATTAGTATGCAATGTGTAACATATAGCTTTGAAGTACCTTTTCTCTTTAGTGGTTACACTTAGCTAAGTTATGATTGTGATGGATGAATTTTGATAATAGTGTTAGCAGGGAAAGCTGAAAAATATGGTGGAATGGACAAGTGATCCATTAACAAATTTTGAAAATTCCAAGCATGATAACATACTTAAAGGGGGGTTAAAGAATTCACAAAAAAAAAACAAAAATAATAAAAATAATTCACCAAAGGACATTGTGAAGGTATGCATAATAGGATTTCATTGATGGGGCAAACAAAAGGACTTGATTATGAGGATGTTTAAGGGTAAAGAACTTAACGAACCCAACCAAAAGATATGCAAGTGGGTCCTCCCCAAAGCAAGCACATGCCTTTTATTACCCTTGCATAGCTTCAAACCAAGGAGTCTGTGGGCATTTTGGGTGATTAATGGTTATAGAAAGTTAAGAACAAAAACCTGGAAGAAAGTACCTAAGAATTTCAACATATCAAATCAAGACATCAAGCAAGAACATGAAACCGGTAGTGAGGTGAGACATAGAAAGCATAGATGGATGAGAAAGACTGGAATGAATTTTCTAATTAGGATTACATAAAGTCCCTTGTGAATTTTATGGTTAAATGACTTAATAAAATCCATCTTTAGTCTAGACCAAAACCAACCATGCTTAGTGACTCCGTACCATCATTCTAAAACCAATCCACCCCCTAGAGACACAAGAGTGCTCCCACAGAACAACCACCATTCCTTATTAGAGAAGAAAAGAGAAGTAGAAAGTGAGGAAGGGCCTTAGTTAGAGGGGACCTTCAGGCATGCATAACATGTCTTTCTAGTCCCATGACCAATGCTTGTGGCCCATTTATTTTATCTAAGGGGTGTGCTTTGAATTCCCATCAATCCCCTTTTTTTTTGTTATGATGGGAACCACACCATTCAAAGACTTATTCAACTTCTTGTTATTGATTAACACGGAATGGTAAGAAGTCCATGAAAACACACATGCACCCAAGAAAGCAGAAAGGCACAAAGAATACTAAATCCCCTTGAAGTCACACCTTGTTTAAACCTTTGAATCCTTTCCAAATCTAGAAACTACCAAAGTCACAAGTTCATTAAAGTTTTATTAATGGAAAAAAGACTACACATTTCCAAAACAAGGAAAACCATAGATTCTGTAAATGGGTGCATGTTGTTGACTCACTACCTATTTCATGAAAAAGAAACCATGCCCTAGTTATTAGTAACAAAATTCAAAGCTAGAATCCAAACACAACAATCACATAATTGAATAGTACATATCACCATCAAGCAACAAATTACCACTGGGTCTAGCATTTATTAACAAAAAGTTAGAAAATCACACCAAAATAAAAGAAAGTGTAAAATATTCAAGAAATAGCAAATGTACTAATGATGGTGTAAAATAAAAATTAGAAAAGATTAATATCATGAAAATAAAAGGGTGTAAAATAAAGAATGTACAAAACAAAAAGTTGTAAAAGTGACAAGATGTAAAAAAAATGTGTAAAAAAAAGAGGAAAATTGAGGAGATGCTTATATAGTTAGCACAGATGCTCATCTCCCCCATGACTAAGTTTGAAGGGAGAGATCTAAAATATTGAGCATGGTTGTCCATTTGATGAGGTATTTGTTGTATTAGCTAGCTTCTACTCATGGAAAGGTTTGACTTGTTGTATGTTGATCAGTTGTTTCTTATTTGGACTTTTAGGTTTGTAGATCATCATGGCCCCAAAAGAAAAAGATTTGTAAATTATATAAGGTCCTTTCCACAATGTTTGGAACTTAGTTCGTTGAGGTACGTGTGTGGGGTTCTAGTAGGAAACCTTATCTCCTAGTTTAAATTTAACTTTCCTAATTCTAAGGTCATGGCACTTTTTGTTGAATGCCTTGTGTAACACGTTAGATGATAGGGCCACCAATTGATTTTAGTCTAGCAAGTTAATAGTCATTAATCTTTCTTTTTTCACTAGACTTAAGCCAAGATCAAGGTCACAGGCTATTGAAAGTGCATGGAGCTCAAATTGAATAGGGAGTATTGGTAACTTTCTATACACCAACTCATAGGGAGAATATCCTATAGAAATTTTTCATGTTAAGCGGTAGGCCTAGAGGGCATCATTGAGTTTTATGCTCCAATATTGCCTATATTTGCTGATAGTTCTCATTATTATCTTTGTGATTTTCCTATTGGTAACCTCAGCTTGACCATTGGCTTGGGGATGGTTGGGTGTTATGAGTTTTTGCTCGACCCCTAAGCATTGCATAAGCTTCCATAAAGTAGTGCCTGTAAAGTGAGTTCTATTATCAAATATTAATGCATGTGGCATACCAAACTTGTTTACAAAATTTTGTTGTACAAATAAAGTAGCAGTAGAGGATGTACAATTGATGACAGCTGCTGCCTCTGCCCATTTTGTATAATAGTCAACTACGACGATGATGTAAGCCTTTCCATTTGACATGGGTGTGATAGAATCCATGAAATCAATGCCTCAGATGTCAAAGGGTTGTAGTGGTTAGATCCATCATTGAGGTCTCTCCATTTAAGTAGTCATTCCCCCATCCCATTGATAGCATTTACAAGAGTGGACATATTGGTAAGCATCCCTAAAGATTATTGGCCAGTAATAGCCTACCATTAGGATCTTAATGGCCATGCATCTCCCAATATAGTGGCCTCTGCAAGAACCTTCATGAGCATCTTAGAGAATGTGTAGTTGATCAACCTAAGGGACATACCATTGAACTAGGCCATTAGCACACACATTGTAGAAGTGTCCATTGATCTCTATGAAGCATTTTACCTAGTGAAGAAATTGTTATTTCTTTTGGTGGTCCAACACTTGTGGAATCTCTTGGGTGAGAAGATAGGTGAGAATGTCATCATACCATTTAGGCTCATTAAGCAATTCTTCAATTATAGCCTTGAAAAAGAGGAGTTCATCAAGAAATAGATCAAATAATGGGCTTTCATTCTCCTTATTATCCCATTACAACCGAGACAAGTGATTAGCTACGACATTCTTAGTACCCTTTCGATCCACCATCANAAACTGCCTCGCTACGTCCCAAAGCCTGCAACCATAAACCGATTCAACCATACTTACCTTAGGTTTAATGGTAGTTCAACCATACTTACTTTGTATCCAAGCACATAACACCTGAACCTCTCTAGAGCAAACACCACTACCATCAAGTCTTTCTCTGTGGTGTTGTATTTCAGTTGTGCACCCACAATGCTTTGGCTTACATAGTGAATATAATATGGATGTTTCTTTTCATTCATCTATGTAAGCATAGCTCCCAATGCATAATTTGATGCATTAGTCATGACATGAAATGATCTAGACTAATCGAGTGCCTATAGAATTAGAATTTCTATAAGTTTCTCCTTTAGTTACTAGAATGCTCTTTCACATTCAGTGGTTCAAACAAATGGTGCATCTTTCTTTGTTAGCTTAAACAACAGTTTTATGATCTTAGAGAAATTCTCTATGAATCGTTAGTACTAGCCAATATGTCCAAGGAATGACTAAACATCTTTCATGGTTGGTTGGTGGATAATTCCTTAGATGACCCTTATTTTTTAGGGTCTACATCAATTACTACTTGTGATATTCTATACCCCAATATAATGCCTTCTTGAACCATCATATGACTCTTTTGCCAATTAAGCTAAAGGTTTGTT
>MNCI01034926.1:54746-65651 GCA_015680685.1 Gnetum montanum | reverse complement strand
AGTTGCACGATAGTACCTACATATGTTACCAAAGAGAATCCACAAGTTCCCTTGATGTCACACCCTTGCCATTCCCTCTTAGTCCATCACTCTTCGCTCTAGGTGTAATGAGTAGAAAGTTACTTTAAGTTTAAATGATGATAAGAATATCATCATACCTAGAGTAAAACCTCTTATTAATAGAATGGATGGGTGGATGTTGTGAGCTCACTATCTAAATAATTAGTTCCTTGTGACTCAATAGCATAGAACAACACCTCAACCAAAAAGTCACATGAGCATTTTATTCACTAGTGATATTACCCACAAAAAGGTAAAATGACAAATTAAAAATTAAAAAATTAAAAACTAGAAAAAAAAAATTGTGAAATCAAAGAAAAGGAAAAACATTTACTAATTTTGCTTGTTAGAATGGGGGATATCCCCCATAACTAAACCTTGGGTCATGGCAAGAATTAATAAATGGAAAGTTTGGATCCATCCATGTTGGAAATATTAGGGTCTAGTCATATCCAAAGCACTAGGTGTCTTTTGATGTGGTGGCAAGTATGTACCCAAATTGGGGTTCACACACTTGATTAATGTAGGCATGGTGGGGCAGATTCTAAGATGTGATCATGTGATAAGGAGCTAACCCACTATGGCACCTATGACCATAAGATGGTATGCAAAGATTGATATGTCTCCCCACATTATTAGATTCAGTGGGCTACATAGTTGTTGGACCATTAATTGATGGCCTGGATGAGGTAATAGGAGGCGTTGAGTTCAAGGAGGAAGGTGCATCATAATGTTGGGCTTATGCTGAGTTGGAGGGTTGGGCTTATGTTGATTTGGAGGGTGTAGTGGTTTCAAAACCATGCTATCTCTTTCTACGGTCATGTCTAAAGCAAGGACACTTTTGATGTTGTGGAGGACTTCCACTGCTATTAATAGTAGTAGCACAAGTAACATTCATGGGTTGGTGCTGTGGTGCAAAACCTTTCGGTACAACTAGTGGCAATGTAGAAGGAGGTGAAGGATGAGAATATTGAGGGCAAGGAGAAGTGTAAGGAACATGAGGTGGTGATCCTATGGGAGAGGACATGGGTTGAAAATACTCAAGAGAATGATAATGATGAGGTGAGGTAGAGGATGTTGATCCAATTGGAGAGATAGGGTGTTGAACATAATAAGCGCTTAGCCAGTTTGACGGTGGCCCCCCCAAGACTGGGGGTTTTTCCACTATGATTGAACATGATATTTCTGTATGAAATTTGGATGTAGCATTCCTCCCCAATGCTCATGTAAATGTGACAAGATTTGGCATTGACCTTTAGGGTGATCATATAGGCAAACATCACATTGATATGTGTAATTTGTAGTTGGGCTTCTATCCTTATTTTCTTCAACCCTTCTTTCCAATTTTCGAATGGTGTTCTATCCTATTTCTAAGTTTGACATCCTCTTTTTGCTTTGGTTGTTCAAGTGATCTTGCATGGTTCCACCTCTATAATGTTTGCATATTCTCCATATTTTTTATGTACCCATTTCGTCATCTTATTGATCTTTGCCTCAATTTTTTCTTGTGATTGTAGTATTGGCAAAGATGGAGATGATGCCATCTCCTTAAGGTGAGTTGATTTCTCCTCTTCATAATTATGGACCTTTGTTATTTTTAGGTTTTGGTCCTATTGAGATCTTTCAACATTCTCCCATTTAGCTATTTCTCCTTCTACTTTTGCAACCTACTTAATAAGCTCTTTGAATTGGTGGGTTTGTAGCACATATAGTTGACCTTGGGCATACATCCTTAAGGTCTCCCTTGTTTCATTACAGAGCCCATACATGGTGTGATACATTAGCCTTTTCTCAAAGAACCCATGGCTTGGGCATTTTTTTAATAATCAATAATATCTTTCTAAGGCCATGTCCAAGGGTTCATGTTACCATTATTTCCAATTTTGGATTTGTCTCCTTAAGGCTGACACTCTTGCACATGTTTGATATCTTTTTTTGAAGAGTTCTACCATTGTTGGACAATAGTGAATTGGTTTTGGCTTTAAAGACCTATACTAAACTTTGGCTTGGCCAACGAGTGTCATAGGAAAGAGCTTAAGTTTTTGCCACTTGTGATCAATATTGTTCCAGGCATAGGCATTGTAGAAGGCTGGTAAATGATGTTGTGGATCTAAATCATAGCCTCCTAAAAACTTGGGAAAGTTGTTTAAATCAAGCCTAGGTAGAAATATTTCCTTTTGATGCCTATAGGATATTTGAATAGCCTCTGTTATATGCATTAGGCTCTTAGTGGCCAGCAAGGGTTCATCATCACTAAGTAGGTTATGAGTTTGTGAGTTGGGATGATGTTGTCTTTGTTCATGTTGGCATTTATAACTTTGCCTATGGGTTCAATTTTTATTTCTATGTCAACCCCTAATGAAATAGTCATCCATGTCATGACCTAACATTGAATAAGTAGAGGAAGAGAAAGAGTTGGAAGGCTCGTCATGACTTTTGTAAGTCTCCTAATCATCCCCTGATGTTTTCTTGCTAATCATTGAGAAGGTCCTCGGCCTTACGGGCCCCCTTATTCCATGGGATGTCCCATCCTCACTAAAGGTGTATGAGTTGGATAACAAGAGTCCCTGAGTATCGGTGGGGTGTTCATGAACATATGAAACTCTTGCATAAGGTTGAGTACTCCAAAATTCTTCTTCATCATAAATTACATTAGTTCTCCAATGAATTGCCTTGCTAGTTGTTGTGTTATCATTGTCCTATAAGAGAGACATTGTTGTGGATTGTGTGTGTATTAATTGAATTTAATTAATTTTTTTCTAAAGGATATATCATTAATACTTTGTTACAATGATCTTATATGATATAACTAACCTAGATAACTAGCACTATCCTTGGCAACGGTGCCAATGATAAGTCGCTAGGTACCCCTACACTTAACCATAAGAATACGAGCGTGTATGCGCGATCTAGTCAAACTCTGCAGATGGACTAGTTGTGGCACCTAGATAGCTACATGTTGATCATAGTTCACTATCTTTCCAGCTGGACTAGTATTTTCTTTATCACTTATGGTTTAGTCTAAAGTGAGGTGTATGATGTGATTCCTAATTATTATGCTACTCCTAAAGTCAATGGAAATTAACTTGAGTCAACTAATAGACAATGGAAAATAAATTCTAAGCTAGCCTAAGTGTGATGAGCATCCATCCTTAATCATCTATACACATCTTGGACCTCGTGTACTACATCTGGGATTACCAAGTGCAAACTACTTGAGTACTACTAAATACGCCACTGGGTTACCAAGTAGTTACGCTTAAAGGTTCATGATTAAGACGTACTCATCTGCATTAACAATAGAAATAGTAAATGAAAATAAAGAAACATCAACTAAGAAAATGATAACTAATAATTAATAATTAAAGCAACTAAAAGCTAAGTGAATGCTGCAATGATGGAGTAATCCCAAACTTTATTGTCGGTTATGTAAGTGTCCAAGTACGTCACACTCGAATAAAGGTTTTGTACAATTACAATCATCACACTACAATCATGCACTTGGAAGGAACTAAAAACTAAATGAAAACTGACAAAATGACTATACTCTATGACTTACCAAAAGACTCTCTTCTTGTGCACCTGAGTGCTATATTTATAGGCCTACATAAGAATCATGATATCATGTGTTCGATATCGTTGTCCAAGCTATGATATTATGTACCCGATATCGAGTATTCGATATCGGGGCCTTGCACTTGCGATTCATCAAATAGCAAACATATGTAGGACCACTTTGAACATACATGTAATGCTTGGTAATCCTAGTAACATGTAATGTTTGATAACCCAGTAGCATTAAATGTGTTCAAGATGTGTATGACAAGTGGGAATGGATGCTTATGCTAGAAATAGTTAGAAATTAGTTAATTATTAGATTAATTAGTTAGTTAAATATTAAAATTACTTTATTCTTTATTCGCTAGTGACTTAAGTCATAAAAGATAAAATGATAAAAATCATATGCCTCAGTTACACTTAACCATACACTTGCACTTCACAAGTGCAACTGGGAAGACAATGATTGCCATAATTAGATTCACCTCCTAGTGTTAGTGTACTTAGAAAGCTAAAGTCCTTGAAATTTGACCAGATCATTGAGTGAATGCTAGTCATTTTTATGGTTGGGTAGAGGGTATACTTATTGCTCATTATTGGTGCTATTATCGGGGACTTTGGTTAGTTTCATATGCTACTAGGAGTTGGTTAAAATCATTTATATCATTGGATTGAACCTTAAAGTCACAATTATTCTAACACTAACAAAAATTGTAAAAAAGAAGACTATGAATTTTCTTCTACTTTAAGATGCCTTCTTATCACAGGGATGATTCTCTATCTAAATTTGAGCACACATCCAATCAAAGAAATAAACGATCAAATCAGCTAGTGCCCCAGTAATGCCATGTGGTATATACTCATCCCAATGAGTATGTGTCCAATTTCACCTTCATGCTGCATCGGGATGATCATATGCAGTGGAGAGAGATGGAGGGCAACATTGTGTTGCTACCTGATTGATCAATTCCTGTGATGTTTCAACAAACTCTTATGAGGTCAGACATCCAAGGGCTCCATGGTAAATATTTTGTGCAAGACCATGACTTAAGGGATTATCATTTCATTGAAGCACAACATAAAATTGATT
Source organism: Gnetum montanum (assembly GCA_015680685.1). Taxonomy (NCBI): domain Eukaryota; kingdom Viridiplantae; phylum Streptophyta; class Gnetopsida; order Gnetales; family Gnetaceae; genus Gnetum; species Gnetum montanum. The sequence continues at coordinate 60,943 of MNCI01034926.1, read as the reverse complement.
GAAAATAGGAGAAACACTATGAAATTGTAGAGGGAAAATGGTTGAATAACTCCTTGTTTATAGTAGGAAAAAACAATAATGAGGATCCCTTCTCTAGGGATTCTCATTTTACTAACTCTTCTCTACTTGGTTTTGATGAAGGGGGATTGAACTAGAACATACGGTCGACTATAAACAATCTTTTTTTAGGCAAGAATGGGTCCTGTGATCATTGGGGATCCAAAGATGGGAGTCATGGTAGGGATAGGGATAGACATCACAATAATGATTGTGACTATGACCATTGAAGAGGGGGTGGTAGGCACCATAGTGCTAGTCCTCCTTCCTCCTCACCTTTATCATTCTCTTCTTCCTCCTCTAGCTCTAACTAAAGCTGTAGAGGATGTGACCATGATGGGCATGACTGACAAGACAAAGAAGATCATGATTGTAGAGCTTGCCAAGATGATCAAAATCAAGGGCATGGGCATTCAAGGGAGGCTCACCAGCACAAGAGAAGGGATAGTAGAGTGCAGCATAGGCATCATGGCCATCACAGAGGCCATGACTATGATGAGCGTTTGCATGCTACTCAAAACATGTTGAACATAATATAGGTAATTAGAATTCCAACAAGGCATGTGAAAGATAGTTGAATAAAGTGATTGGATATGAAAAACATCCAAAAATTTGAGGGGACTACAATTTAGATCCATAAAACCATCTACAAGCCTTCCATGATGCTTGTGCATTGTAGAACATAGAAAATAAATTGTAAAAACTTAACCTATTTCTCAAAATACTCATAAGAGAAGAAGAAAGTTGGTATTGCTTGTTGGAGCTAGAATCAATCCATAAATGAAGTACGATGCTGGAGTTGCTTAATCACAAATATTAGATGTGCTCTTGAGTATCCAACTCGAGAAAGTAGATCCAAGACTAAAGACAAGGAACACATGAACCCTTGGACACATCCATGAGTAGGTATTATTTCCTTTTACACTAATGTCTTGGCCATGGTTATTCTCAAAGGTAGTAGCTTTGCCATATCATAGATGGGATTTAATTAGAAACAAGGAGAACTCTTGGTATTTATGCCTAAGGGAGATTGTTAGAACTTAAAACCTAGTAGATCCAAAGGCTTATTGAGAAGGTTGCTAATGAAGATGAAGAGCTCAAAAAAAGATAAGTGCAGAGGAGTACAACTAGGATCCTTCCATCAAAAAAATGGAAGTTTTATTTTTTGACAATGAGAAGGAGGTACCACTTGATGAAGTAGTACAACAAAAAACCTTGATGATCTAGAAATCTATTTCCAAAATTTTCCCTAAGGTAGATTAAATGTGGGGCTCTTTGTATGAAAGGTTTCAAACTACTTTGAAAATAGCAGAGGCATCCAAAGAGCAAGGTAGTGATCGTGATCAAAAGAGAAGGAAGGAAGCTGAACATGCCCATCAAAGGGGTAAGGGAAACACTACTACCCTAGAAGAGGTTGGAGAGTCTGAATTAGATAATGATGGTGGGTGTGAAATATGCCAATATGAACATCCTAAGGGATGTTACCCTATTTTATCATACTTGTAGGAATCTGGGGTGTATGCTCTGAATCCTAGATTGGCTAAATGGTAAGCACCTAGAAGGTTGCCTTATCCTCAAGGCAACCCAAGGCAGTTCCACCAACAATAAGCCTATTATCCAAGTGGAGCTCCATCACAATTATTTGAGCAATATCATTAGTCATGACATCCATAGTCATGGGTGATGAGCAACAATTATATCCTATATGAATTACAAGCATTCACATGCAATCTGGTTGAATTTCATAGATCCTAAGTTCTCACGTACACTGGTCCCAAGACATGAAATCTAATCATGATGATCATTGTCTTCCCAACTACACTTGTGAAGCTTGGTTGTATGGTTAAGTGTAGTTGAGGCATATGATTTTCATTATTTTATAGTTTATTCATCTACAATTAACAACAAGTTGAACTTAACTTATGAACCAATTTAACTAATCTAATTGCTAATTAATAACTAACTATCGTAACATAAGCATTCGGTCCCACTTTCTGTACACATCATGAACACATACAACATTCTTGGGTTACTAAGCATTAAGTGCTTCTAGGATTACCAAGTTTTGTATGTTATTCTTGAAGTGGTCGTACTTATGTGTTAAATCTATTTACCTTAATTAATTAAAGTCTAGTTTATATTAATTAATTGCATAGTTAATGAAAATAGTAAATGCAAAAAATAAATCATTAATCTATTCCAAGTGCTTCAAGGTTTGATCAAAAGACTCATCTTTATTGCCATTCACACTAGTGTGCTCAGATATGTTAGTGCTTGAATAAAGATCCATATAGTTTCTAACTCTTGCCGTGGGCATTCAGAAATATTTTCTAACTCTCAAATGACACAACTACAAGAACTCTGCTACAACTATCATATGACATCCATATACATGGTTGGTGAGTGCATATTTATAAACGTTATTATGGAGCTGCATTGACGAGGCCTCATGAACATAGCAAACGCTATGTTGACATGGCCTTATGAATAGGAAAACACCATGTTGACTAAGCTGTATTGATGGGGACCTGTTGATGAGGCCACATTGATGGGATCCCATCGATGCAACACTTTGACACCTCATCCTACCCCCACAATTGAATAAAAACTCATCCTTGAGTTCCTTTACAAAATTGGAAAGGTATAGGATTATTAACTAACACTTGAAATAAAAAAAATGAGTGCTTGAGTGTACAAATTAACATCATTACAAAAATTTGTGGTGTTCATGATACAAAATTGAACACCATGAAATAATTACTCAAAATACATGGCACATCCTTTGATGGCATAAAGATGATTAAAAAGATCAAACGGTGCTAGGTGGTGGAGGTTCTTGAGGTTCTAAATAACCTTCACTAGCTTCAAGAATGTGCAATGGCTGAGGAAGCTATGGCTATTGTGCTGTAGTAGGATACATTCGATGGAAGGGGAAACACATCTAGTAATACCTTCATCTTCTTCTCCTTGCTTCAAGGATCATTCAAAATCCATGCAACATTGCTAATATGGACTAGAATGAGGATATCCCATAGATAGGGTATGACTGGGAATAGTTTCTAGACATTAACAAACTAGGAAGTGAATTATCTGCATTCAACATCGAATGCCTTGAATATGTTTTGAAACTCTTGGTAGTTATTCATTCTTTTGGCCAAACTCTTAGGTGTGGATCTTTGAGTAGTATATTTACCCTTGAAAACCTTGAGTTTAGTGTTTACCTCTTCAAGCTTTTACTTGGTGCCTTTTTGGTGCTTAAACTTAACCTTGTATAATAGGTACGAGTTGGCCACTTACATTTCCAGTTCTGACCACTACTGTTCGACAGTCAACATAGCTAGGTTTGTGTACTAGAGATTGGGAAGCTCCATATATTCAGTCATTTCTTCTATCTACAACTTCTTTAGATGAATTTCTACTTTATTGTACTGATCAATCCCATCAATGATGGATTATTATAATTCATGTTCTTGTTGGAGTTACTAGAGGATCTCATTCACCTTTGCCTTGCTACTTAAATGTGTTTTTCATTTACTTCCTTTTGTAGGCTAACTTGGTCTCTGTAGTGATCCTTGACTCTTTGAAATTTGAAACCCTTTAATTTCCAAATGGCTACCTCTATTGTAGTCTTGTGGTGAAGGGCACGAACCTCCTTGATAGAGAGGTTTTTATCCTTAGCTACTAATCTCCTTAACTCTATGTTTGCTCTGGCTAGTTTCTCATTTTGTTGATGGATAAAATTGGTCAATTATTATGTATACACATCAAAATTTCATAGGCAATGATTTTCTATAATTAGTTACACATTCTTCTAGTGGGTTAGATCCAAGGCCATCTAAATTTTATGCTAGGTGGCCTCTACTAAGAATTAGTAGAACATTGCTGTCTCTATTGCACCTTCAACCTCTTTTAGCGTGGTGTGAGGTTGTTTAAGAGCTTCATCTCTTGTTAATGTTGGGTCGAGAAATGCAGGGTCAACAATCTAGGATCTTAATCTTCATATCCAGGCATTTATTCAACTCCTTGGTTATTTCAAGTTGCCCCTCCAATATAATATTTTTGCCCCTAGCCTCTACCAAGTCCAACTAGGTTGTAGTGATATTATCTAGTAGGTCAAAGACATTCAGAAGTGGTTGCCTTATTCCTACCATTTGGTTAAGTAGTTATTCATGTTATGCTATGCTTAATCTCCTACTTATAATCCTTGCAGTCATCTACACATCTTTAAGTGTAGTGATGTTTGATACATATGCCATAGGTGCATTGAGTATTTTGGAAATTCTATTAGCAATCATCTTTTGCTGCTATTTCTTGCCCCTAGTGCTACATCACCAATAATGTTGTTTTCTCATTCTCCTCCAAAAGCACTGAGAAGGTCGTGACATTCCTAGAAATCTCTGAGAGTTGTTGCTGTTCTAAAAGAGATATCGTTACCTCTCTAGCACTTGGATTCGACCTCATGGACAACTACAAACAAATCCACCTTCTCCCATTAGGTTGATTATTCTAGCCATCTTATTCAGGTTACTCATTTCTAGTTGGTACATAGATGGGTCTTCACCACTCATGCCTACTTGTTTCTCTTGCTCACTCAAGAGTCATTCTTAATACTTGCACAACTGGTAGATGTTACATCAATGTCCAACATAATTTTCTGAGTGATAGGTGGAGGTGGTGGCTGCTGCTCCTCTTTTTAAATGGTTATTTTAGGCATTTTATCTTTCATCATCTTTGTGTAATTAGTGGTTGGTGTGCATTAGACAACATTGTTAGTGTAGTGGACTATTCCTCCCCTTCAACATAGTTTTTTGATGAGGCATGAAAAGAGGAGTACCCTTCTTCCATGTTCATTCTCCTTGAATTGCTTCTCTATCTCTAGATAGATTAGCTATGGAAGGTTGATGGAGAATCTTCCATTCAAAGTAGCACATGCACAGGAAAAAAAAGCATTGATCTTACTAGGCCTCATCCTAGGGTTTAGGTGAAATATTGTAATTTTGTAGTGGATTCTTTCTGCTAGTGTGAGCATGTTATGCTCCTTGCGATCGACACCATAGCACCACTAAACCCATTGATTTTTTATGCTAGGATCTGTTTGCATCAATATCTTGGTGAGATTTACCCCTATTTCAAGCAACCTAAGTGCCTCTACAATGGCCTACATTGAGTAGGACACTGAAATGTCCTTGATTTTGACCTTGAACTAGCCTGCCTATTATTCCAAAATAAGAATGTCTCTCTCATATACCAGTCCCTACTAGAAGTGATAATTGGCCACATGGGAGAGGTCTTCAATTGGTCCTATACCTTTTTAGGTGCTTTCTCCAAGAAAGAGCTAAATTTTAACTTATGAAGGACTATTTTCTAGACCTTCCTTAATTTGATTTAGCTTAGGAAAGCTTCCATCAAGGTCACCTTAAGGTTTGCTTACTGAGCTAGTGCCTCATCCTAGTGGGAATGTTTTGTTGCTACCACTTGTTCTTGAATCTGATGAATAAACTCCACTTAGGTCTCTTCCCTAAGAGGTCCCATGGCATGGGTTGCAATTGGTTCTTCTTGGGCTTGTTCTTGACCCCTTCCAATTCTTGGCCATTTCTCTCATGGTTGAGATAGTCCTCCTTCTTGCATGTGCTTTCCTTTTGATGCCATCTACAGTCACAACACATCTGTGGATTAGTAGATATAATGTGTAACTTAGAATATTTAAATACCTTATTTCGTTAGTTAGTTACACTTAGTTACAGTTGGACCATGGTAGATTGATTATTTTATTCTTATTTTATTAATTAATTTTTATTATAAGTGTCACCAAAGCTCATTGGAATGGTTTAACTTTTGTAATTTGGTGTTTAAACGTTTGTTTCTTAGCTAAACTTTTGTGGAAGTTAAAAAAATGGCAAAAACATTTTTGTCCAAAAATGGTGCATTTGTGGCCCCCGTGATTAAGAGATTACCTCCAAGAGTGATATGATTGAAGAATGAAGTGATTTGGACAAATGGTTAGGAAGTTATGGGCTCTGAAAATTTGAAAAACTCCTTTGGTGTTTATGAGAAAATGTGAAAATTTCTAAGGTGGTCACACATATTTATAGTATTTTTATGTTACATTGATGGGGCCACATATACACATGGGCTTTATC
>MNCI01034926.1:25895-53422 GCA_015680685.1 Gnetum montanum | reverse complement strand
TTAACTATGGAAACAGCAAGGAAAAATCACACAAATTAGGTGAATTCTTCATTGTAATTCTCATCATCATCTATGTTTGTAACTTTAACTTAAATTTTATTTAATTATAAATATTTATTCTTGAACTTGTGATTAGAAGTTAGGATAAAGTTTTATAATTTTACTTATAAGTGATAGTCATAAGTATGGAATTTGTTTAGATTCGATCTTGACCATTTATTATCTTGATGATTCTTTGACTTTTTAAATTGTTCTTCCATGGATACAACTCACAAGTCAATAACAGATGAGGTGACTTTTCTACAACAAAATAAAGGTAATTATTAGAGGTATCTAGCATCAAATTTTAGCTAGCTCATCAATTTGGTGGCATTGTTGAGTAGGTTGCAAAGCTCAATCATCATCAAAGGTTCAATATATTTTTATTTTATTTTATTGAATTTTTGAGCAAAAAGTATACATTTTTTCCATTTTATTTTATTTTATTTTATTTATTTTAAATGATCTCCCTTAATTATTTTCTTTGTAATAAAGATTTTTTAAAAAGGAAATCATGAATTTTAATTACATATTATATATAATTAAGGAAAAACCAATAGTCTACAAATTTTACCTTGGAAAATCTAGAGGAAAATAGGAAATAAAATTATTAGCTAGGACTCTTAAGAATTCAATAGCATCATGTCTAGAATGCAAAGGAGAAGGACAACTCCTCCTACCTTGAGATAGATAGGTTTAAACCCAAAATCTAATGAAGGGTGAGTTGTAGAGTAATAAGTATCTTACACATAATAAACTTCTTTGTTTTTAAACAATATTCTTTAAGTACACTATTTATAAATTAAGGTGCCTAAATAGCTTAGTTTAGGGTAATGTTGATTAGTGTTTGGTTTCTATTAAATACTTACTTGGATGAGTCACTAAGGTTGAAATGGTGTGTTATATTAGACCTAGTTTCTTTGGTATTAAAAGAAATCTATCTATATTAAGCCATGTGTGCAACCCTTACAAAATTAAATTCATTCCTACATGAACCTCATGTTTGAAGCTGGTCAAATATTGAATTTCTTGCAAAAAAGAAAAAGAAAAAAAAGAAAACAAATAAGAAAAAAGATAAAAAGATAAAAAACAAGAGTAAAAAGAAAATATAAAAAGTAAGAAATGAAAAAAAAAGAAGAGAGAAAAAAAAGACCCCACAAGAACCTTCAATCATGAACTGAGCCCCACTTCCACAAGAATGTTATAGTTGGGATGATGCTTCAAGCTCACAATTTCAAGAATCCCATAAGAACCCCCTTCTGTAAGAAGAGTGTTTAAGGGTTAGGCATCAATTACTAATCTACTCTTGATGCCACTACCTTAGAACTAGGGTATAACATTGGTGGTGAAGGAGTGACTCCATAGTTAGTATCTTAATGGACACCTTCACTTCGAATCATTTCTTTTACTTCATTATTTAGTTATGTTGCTTTTGTTTCTTTGTACTTCTTAGATTATTTTTTTTATTTTACCTATTTTTTACTTTTTCTATTTCTCTTTTACATTTTGTTGTGTTATCTTTCTATTTTCTCTTGCATGGTCATCTCTATGACTAGTGGTACTTTTGTGCATGGGTTTCTTTTTGTGTTTTGCATCATGTCTTCCATAGGCATTAGTGGTCAAGATCCACTATGGTCACCAATGATGGATACTAACACTCGTTCACCCATTGCCTTTGGTTCCCTCTTAGTCTGGATATAGAAAACCTAGGGCAATTCTTGCTTTTGGTGTATCCTTTGATTATATTTCGTATTCATAATTTATATTTACTAGTTAACCTAGGTATGTTTCATACCTTAGCTTAATTACGGTGGGGGGTGTGGTGGAGGAAGGATAACTAAGTAATAAAGGATATGATAGTAGGGTATAACCAATTTGAAAGCTGAACCAAGATCAAGTTAGGAAATGAGTTAGATGTAAGTAATGCATCTCAGATCCTTAATAATATGAGAGGTTTAAATCTTGAGGTTATAAGACATTCGTACACCTAATGAAGCAGACCTTGTGAGATGACATTAAGACCAAGCAATCCTAGGTAGGACCTTCCTAATCAAGTTATATGTGGACTCATATCAAGGAATAAAAATTTAACGTCAAAAGAGGAATAAGAATAAATAATTAGTAAATAAATATTTGGACAATGAATAAGTTAATTTTTGTTAATTAGTGACATTGAATAATGAACGTTAATAATCTATTTCTTGTTAAATGCATATGCATTAAATGTTGAATACCTAAAAGAATATCTTGGAATAAGAAGTAGCATAATTTTATTTTATTTACAGTTGCACATCTATTTTTAATATAGTTTATTAATTTAATTTATTTTTTCCTTTATGGCCAGACATTGGCCAAAGGCTAATTGGGGGCTATATTAAGCCCCAAAAATTAGTTTAGTTTTTAATAAATATTTTTTCAAAAACATGTATTTCAATTGATTTTATATTAATTAGTGTTTAATTAATGTTTATTATATTTTAGTTGAGTGGTCAATATTAGTATTAGTTATTAATTTATTTTAATTAATATGATATNAGTCTAGGCCATGGATGCTCTTCATTAATTGTAGCTCCATGACCATGCCACTTGCCCACTAGGTTGGTGCACCTCTTTCATAATCAACATGTCACAGGATGAAGAGCAGTAATGACTAGGGTTTGATGTTGTAGGCGAGCAAGGGTTTGACTATTGCAACAGTAGCAAGATTAGGGCAAGCATAGTAGCGATAGCATCGAGTTGCCTAACTGTATCATTGACATCCTTAAGGTGGACATCAACACGGATCAACGAGAGCACAACTAGATGGCGTATGCAGCAACGACAATGATAGTAGGTAATGGCAAAAATGGGTATAGTAAGGGGATCGTAATGGCAGGCATAGTGGTTTCAAATGGATGGAAAATCTAGTATGCCATTGAGCACAAAGAGGGCTTCTAGTAGCATGGTGTAGCCAAGGTAGATCAAGGAAAGCACACTGTGTAGCCATGGTAGGCCATAACAGTGTGGCTACAGTAGTAGAAGGTGATAGTGTGCGTGTGAGGCAGCGACAATAGCAGTGAACAAGAAGTGACAGTAATGAAAGTGAGGGCTTTTGATAGGAAATGACAAGTGCACGACAACAGCGATGGCAGCTGTGACAAGGAACAACGATGGTAAGGAATGGCTAAGCTAGGATAGCGTCAATGTAGTAGCCATAGTAGAAATAGCAAAGCACATGACCACTAGTCCTTGCACTTGCCTGTGGATTTTCCTAGCAACAAGTCATTCCTATTCATGGAAAGTCAAGCACACGTGCAACAATGACAGCTGTTAACAGGGATTGCACATGACAGAGTCATGGCCATCACTCATCTCTTGGTTGACATTGCTTATTTTTTTTCCACTAAATTTGAATTTTACATTAATTTAAGATATCAAGAATACAAACTTGGTATTTCCACCAATTTAGAGGGATTAATGTCTATCCATCCATTATTAAAATATTTATTTTTAAACCTTGTTGAAGTATAAATACGACTTCAACTTTGTATTGATGTGTGCATTTTTGGGCAACCATTTAGGGAAACTCGATGGTGAATCTAATAGGCACCTAATGAGTGGCGATGTACCGCTACACCTAATCATATAAATCACTAAGGTGTGTATGAGTGATTTAGTTGAATTGCATGTACTTATAGTTTTCCAATGCACTAGTTCTTCTAAGAAGTGAAATGGACAATGAGAATGTTCATTTTCTTCCCAGCTACACTTGTGAAGCTCAAGGATATGGTTTAAGTGTAATTGAGATACATGATTTTTCTAATTTTATATTTTATAAGTTTAATTACCTACAACAAGAATGAAAGGTAAAGTAATTTAAGATCTAATTCATATACTACCTAGCTAGTCTAACATAAGTACCCATTTTACTTTCTTGGACACATCCTGAACACATATAGTGCTGCTGGGCTATTAAATGTTAATCATTGCTAGGTTACAAAGTACTATATATATGCTCAAAATCGTCATACTTGTGTTCATTAATAACTAAAATTTAATTACTTAATTCAAATGCATTAAAGTAAAGTGCATTAAAGAAAACATTAATCTATTCTTAGTGCTGCAAGGATGGTCAAAAGAGTTTGTTTTTATTCTTAGCACACTGCTGTGCTCAAGTACATCAGTGTTCAAACAAAGATCCATATACACTTAGACTACTACTACGGGCACTCAGAGAATATTTTAACTTTGGAGAAAATAAACTACAAAAACTTCACTACTCTAGCTAAAAACTGAAAAAACTAATGCTAAATTGGAAGCCCAAGCACTATATTTATAGGCTAGTGTATATCCCACAACACTGGATACCAAACATTGCATCCTAGCTTTGACATTGGATACTCGATGTTGTGGCTCCTTAACATTGGAGGAGATGAAAAATATGCTTCATCATACCCCCACAACTAAATGAAAACTTGTCCTCAAGTGTAGAAGAGGAAGAATAATTTCTTTTACAAAATATTGGAAAGGTATGAAATTATTGACTGACATACAAACTAACTCAATTCAAATAAATAAACTTTGAGTGCCCAAGTATACAGAGCTACAATCTTTACAAAATTGTGTGTTCATGATAAGAGAATGGAATACCCTAGATAACACTAACATCCAACACCTCTTAGCAGCTAAAGAGTGAGGGAGAAGATTTAATGATCATGAATGATTCTTGTCATGTGGTACTGCTACATCATCCTTGGTGAAGATAGTCCTACTTCTAGTCCATGCTTCCCACTATTTACAACATTTTTTTGTATAGATTGAGTAGTAGTGGAAGATGTATAGTTGATGATGGTTGTTGCATCTACCCATTTCGTATAATAGTTAATAGTGACTATGATGTATGCCTTTTTATTTGACATGGGCATGATGGGACCCATGAAATTAATGCTCCAAATGTTGAAGGATTCCAGTGGTTGAATCCATTATTGAGGTCCCTCCATTTGAGTAGTCATTCCACCATATCGTTGGCATCATTCACAAGAGTAGATGTAATGGTGAGAATCCTTGAAGATTTTTGGCCAGTAGTACCCTACTATCAGGATTTTAATGGTCATGCATCTCCCATCATAGTGTCCTCCACAAGGACCTTCATGAGCATCTTGGAGAACGTACAATTGATCATCATTAGTGACACACTAATAAACTAGGCCATTGGTGCAGACCTTTTAGAGGTGTCCATTGATCTTAATGAAGTGTTTTACTTGGTGAAGAAACTTCTGTTGGGTGAAAAGATAGGTGAAAATGCCATCATACCATTTATGCTCATTGGGAAATTTCAGTTATAGCCCCAACAAAGAGGAGTTCCTTAGGAAACATATTAGATAGTGGCTTTTCTTCCTCTTTGTTTTCCTATCACAATCAATACAAGTGATCAGCCACCACATTCTCAGTGTCCTTTCAATCTACCATCATAAGATCAAATTTCTGTAAGATCACCAGCCATTGTATGACATGGGGATTCACCATTGGCCTATTTATTAGGAAGCAAATGGCATTGTGTTTAGTGTGCACAAACACCTTGTATCCAAGTACATAATGCCTAAACTTCTCTAGAGCAAACATCATTGCCATTAATTCTTTTTTCATAGTGGTGTAGTTTAGTTGTGCTTCCACAATGCTTTGGCTAGAGAAGTGGATGTAGTATGGACCATTTTTATCATCCATTTGTGTAAGCATAGCTTCCAAGGCATATTTCGATGCATCCATCATGACATGAAATGGTCTATACTAGTTAAGTGCTTGTAGGATTGGAGTTTCAACAATTTTCTCTTTCAATTGTTGGAATGCTTTTTCACATTCCGTGGTCCAGACAAAGGAAGCATCTTTCTTTGCCAAATCCACCAATGATTTTATGATCTGAGAGAAATTCTCTATGAATCATCAGTAGTAGCTAGTATGTCGAAGAAATGATTAACCATTTTTGATAGTTTTTGGCCGGTGGGTTATTTCTTGGATGACCCTTATTTTCTTAGGATCTACCTCAATTCCTAATTATGATATTTTGTGCCCTAATACAATAACTTCATGGACCATTAGGTGATTTTTTTGCTAATTAAGTGACAAGTTGGTTTTAACACATCATTTTAGCACTTGCTGAAGGTGGTCCAGGGCTTGCTCAAATGTAGCTCCATAAGTGGAGAAGTCATCCATGTATAATTCCATACCACTTCTAATTTATTGTTGAAAAATGCTTAGAACCAGGCATTCGAACGTAGTAGGAGCATTACATAGACCAAATGGCATCTTGTAATATGAAAAAATCCCCTAGGGACTTGTGAATATTTCCTTGGCTTGGTCCTTTGGTGCAATTTGAATTTTCTTACAGCCATTATAACCATCTAGAAAATTGTAGTAGCAATGCCTAGATACTGTGTTAGCACCTAATCAACAAATGGTAATGGAAAATGGTGTTTGAATATTATCATATTCAGTAGCCAAAAATTGATGCAGACCCACCACTTGGCTCCTTTCTTTGGAATAATTACTAGTGGACTAACCCACTCACTATATGCAATGGTATAAATGAACTCCACCTTGAGGAGTTGTTTGATTTCCTTCCTGATGATTTGCTTCAATTTGGGGTTCAATCATCTCTGTTGTTATCTTTTTGACTTCATGGGCAGATTAGTGTAGATGTGGTGTTGGCATATCCTAGGATCAATCCTTGTGAGGTCAAGATATGACCAAGAAAAATCTACTAACCATTTTTTAACTACCTTCAACAAAATCTTTTTTTTCTTTGGAGTAAGATTTGCATTGATTATAACTGGCTTTCCATTGTTGAAAAACACATATTCCATTCTGGCCGATATCATTTTTAGTTCAAGGGGCTCTCACTTGAAATTTTTAGGAATTTCCAACTCTCCCCAGTGAGTATCATGTATCATCAAAGAGTTGGTGATGAAATTGCTCTAGTTCATCCATGCTTGTAACATATGCACATGTCAGGCTCTCAATTGGTTTCTTGTAAAGAGTACTACTTTCTGAATTAGTGGTTAACCACTAGGTGCCCTCTTATTTTGTGGCTAATATGTACAAACACCTTTGAAGTTATGATTTTGGTGCACATTGCTTACATGAAGAGATAGATACTTGCTTTATGGCGTAGAGTTTCTACATACAACTACACCTTGTATCATTGTATGCAATGTATGAAACTCTCTTCATCTCGATCTTTCTGAATGCATTTTCTTTGGATATTTCCAAGGAAAGATGTCTAATTTCAATTCTTGCATCAATAGTGCTTAGTCATGCCCTTCCCATGATGATTGGGAAATCCTTTTTATAGTTTTCCACCTTGATCACTAGAAAATTAGTAGGATAAGACCACCCACAGACAGTGGTCACAATGTTTACCATCAGTTCCAATGGAACAGTGATGGACTAGTATGCCAATTCTAATCTAATATTGCTCTTCCTAAGAGGAGGTAGGTTCCATGTAGTGTACATCTCATGAGAATTTAAATTAATATCAGAACCTAAATCAAGAAGAGCCTTGCATGGTTCATTCCTACAAATCTACAAATAAATGAGAGGACTTCCAGGATTGGCTAATTTCCTAGGAAGGTTTCTAGCATAGATCAAATTAGATATAGTATGAGTAAGCATGATGGTATGGATCCTGGGTAGATTTTTGTTTGAAGGGGACTCAAAGATGTTTGATATAGAGGAAGATGCACGGATAGGGTTATCAACCATAGATGTATCTGAGGGATTAGGTGAATTGTGAGGTTGAAAGAAAGATCTTTTCTTTGATCGATTATTTGACCCACTCAGTTGACGATCTAATTGTAGATTAATAACCGTAGTAACATTGTGTTTTTGCGGTTGAGCTGGTAGTTAATCATGCATAGGTGGAATAGGTGGTAGCTGTGCGGGTAAAGGAGGAACATGTGCAAGGACAGGAGAAGGATAATGATAAGAGGTGGTATCCCTTATTTCATGTGGAGAATGAGTTCAATAATAATTAGAAGGATGGTAGTGAGATTGGAAAGTAGAAATGTGATTGGAGGAGTCATGTGGAGATAGGGGTTGTTGAACATAGTACCCATATGGATCAGGTTGTCGGTAAGGGTATTGTTGCCTTGGTGGTACTAGTGTCCATGATTGTGGTTGCGGCCACTATTAATACTTCTCATAAGGTTGTAGTGGAGTTTCATTTGGAAAATATTACTATTGCTACTAAGACTATCTAAAATTACCTTGAGGACAAGGTAATCTTTTAGATGTTTACCTTTGTGAATTCAAAGCATACATCCTAGACTCCTGTAAATGTGACACTATGGGGTAACATCTCTTAGAATGTTCATATTGGAAAATGTCACATCCACCATCATAATCTAATTTTCTTTCTGCAACTTCTTCTATTATAGCAATCTTGCCCTTACCTTTTTGATAAGCATGTTCAACTTCCTTGTGCCTCTTACACTCATGATCACTACCTTGTTCCTTGAACTCTTTAGTAATTTTTAGGATAGCTTAAAATTTGTTATCCATGGAGTCCCATAATTGATCAACCTTGGCCATAATTTTAGATTATAATTTTTTGAGGTGACAAGGTTTTTCTTGTCCACCACCTCATCAAATGCAGATTCTTCCTCATTTTTACATAATCGAACCTCTCTCTTGTGAATAGAAGGATCATGGTTGTACTCTTCTGCAGTTTCTCTTTTTCTTAATTCGCCCTCCTCTTTAGCTACCTGCTCGATTAATCTTTGTATTTGATAGGCACTTAATTGTGACAGTCATCCTTGGGCATAGACACCAAGGATTCTTGTTTTTGATTGAAGCCCATCTATAATGTGGCAAAGTTGATTCAGTTGAGAATAACCATGGCTAGGACATTTGTGCATCATGGAATAGTATCAGTTGATGGTAGAATCTACGGGTTTATGTGTTCCCTGTTTTCATCCTTGGATTTACCTTTTGAAGTTGGACACTGTAGGGTATGTTTAGTATTTAACATTAAAAAGTTCAAACATGGTACTCGATCGTATGGTAGATTCTAGCTCTAGGGACTTATACTAGTTCTTTGATTCTTTGATGAGTGTCCTTGGGAAAAACTTAAGTTTTTGCCACTCATTCTCTATATTCTGTAAGGAACATGCATCTTGAAAAGCTTAGAGATGATTCTATGGATTAGAGTTATATCCCCCTTCAAACCAAGGAGTATTGTTCATGTCTAGCCTTTTGATCCAACTATCCTTCAAATACCTTGTTGGAATTCTTACTGCCTCTGTGATATTAAGCATACTTTAGGTAGTAAGCAAAGGCTCATCAAGGCCTTGATCATGGTGCCTACGATGCCCTCTACTACCCCTTCATTCATGGAAATGTGCCTCTCTTGAATGTCCAAATCCTTAATCTTGCCTTTCTCGATGATCCCTTTGATCATTTTGGTCTTGTTGGTCATTCTACTCACCTTCATCATGGTCTCACCTTTGCAGTCATAGTCAAAGATAGAAGAAGAAGATGATGATGATGAAGGTAAAGAGGAAGGAGGATTAGCATCATCACGATGGCTACTGCCACCTCTTTGACAATCAAAACCATGATCATGACCTTGTTTCTTGTCTACATCCCTGCCTTGTCTTGCCCCTCTAAATCCTTCTTTGTTATTGGATCCATTCTTACTAGAACCAAGATTGTAAATTGTTGACTACAAATTCTGGCTTTGACGTCATTCATTGAAGTCAAAGAGAGTAATTTCACTAAATGGGAAACCCCTGGAGAAGGGTTCACCATCATCTTTATGATATAGTAGGAATGGAGAATCATTGAGTTCTTTTCCCTTTACAAATTCATGATGTTGTTTTAGTTGTTGATCCTATAGATGTTGTTCTTTAGTGGGATGATAATCCCTAACATCAATATCTTGAACAATATGCTAAGCATGATGTTCCTAGAGACCCCATCATATGAGCATTTGGTGGAGCATTGTAGAAATGGATCGATCAGGCAGCAACACAATGTTTCCCTCCATGTCATGCCACCATAGCTATTCATTCTAATGTAGGATGAAAGTGAAATTTGGCACATACTCATTAGGATGAGAATATGTGATTCAATACTATTGAGTCACTGGCTGATAAGCTCTATAAAACATGGGCAAAGAAGCACTTCTATGAGAAGAAGAAATTTTCAATTAGATAAAGAATGTAGTCTGCTTTTAAATTTTTTTGTAGTAATTTTAAGATGTGATGTCACTCTAAGGTTTGTTCCAATGATTTAAATAATTTCAAATAAATCCTAGATAACACATGAAACAACCAAAAGGTCCTCGACAATGGCATCAATGATGAGTGGTGAGGTACCCCTACACTCAACCATACAAATCACTAAGGCGTTTACGTGTGATCCAGTTGAATTCCATGGACCTATAGTTCTCCAGTGCACTAGTTCTTCTAGGAAGTGAAATGAATGTTGAGAATGTTCATTGTCTTCCCAACTACACTTGTGAAGCTCAAGGATATGGTTTAAGTGTAATTTAGGTACATGATTTTTCTCATTTTATGTTTTATAAGTTTAATCGCCTACAACAAAAAGAAAGGTAAAGTAATTTAAGATCTAATTCATCTACTACCTAGCTAGCCTAACACAAGTACCCATCCCACTTTCCTAGACACATCTTGAACACATATAGTTCTACTAGACTACCAAATATTAAGTGTTCTTGGGTTACCAAGTACAATATGTATGCTCGAAGTGGTCGTGCTTGTGTTCATTAACAATTGGAAATTAACTACTTAATTCAAATGCATTAAGGTAAAGTGCAGTAAAGGAAAAATTAATCTATTCTTAGTGCTACAAGGATGGTCAAAATGATTTGTTTTTATTCCCATTACATTGATGCACTCAGGCACATCAATGTTCGAACAAAGATCCATACATAGACTCCTACTGTAGGCACTCAGAAAATATTCTAACTTTGGAGAAAATAAACTGTAAGAGTTTCACTACTCTAACTGAAAACTAAAAAAACTAATGCCAAATTAGGAGCCCAAGTGCTATATATATAGGTAGCATATATCCTACGACATTGGATACTCGACATCATGTCTTGGCTTCGACATCGGATACTTGAAGTTGGAGCAGATGAAAAATGTGCTTCATTAACATCCAGGGTATGCACCTAGGATTGATACCCATGCAAACCCATATCAAACTAAAGTCTAATTCCTCTTGAAGAATTATTGTGTGAGGATTTTTTAAGCTTTGTGAAAATTATAGATTATTAGAATCCATTATTGAGATGTTGAGGTTGTTGCACTATGGAATCAACAAGGAAAAATCACATAGATTATGTGAAGTCTCCCTTGTAATTTTCATCATCATCTATGCTTGTAAATTTGAATTCAATTTGATTTAATTATAAATATTTATTCTTGAACTTGTGATTATAATTTATGATAAAGGTTCATAATTTTACTTATGAGTGATAGTTAGAAGTGTGGAATTTGTTTAGATTCGATTCTGACCATTTATTATCTTGATGATTCTTTAACTTTTTAAACCGTACCTCCACGGATATGACTCATGGGCCAGTCATAGATGAGGTGAAATCTCCACAACAAAGGAAAGATAATTGTTAAAGATATCTAGCACTAAATTTTTCTTGGCTCATCAAGGCCTTATTTATGGGATCTACAAATAAAATTTTGAAACTTGAATATTTTGAAAAATACAAGAAATTTTTAAATGAATTTGAGGTCTATGGAGTTCCAGAAAAGCCAAGAATACGATGAAACTATTGCAGAGGGTCTTTGAAAGCTCAAAAATTCAAAATGATAATGGAGAATGTATGATTTGAATAAAATATTTTAAATGAGCACATGGTTGGATGTAGAAGATGGGTGCATGAAAGATTTTGATTGCAATAATTCCTAAGGATAAGGTGCTTAACGAACCCAACCAAGACATATGAAAGAGGGTCCTCCCTATAGCAGGCACATGCCTTGTTTGCCCTTGCATAACCTCAACCAAAGGAGTTCATGGGCCCCATAGGTGATTAATGGTTAATGAAAGTTAAGGAGAAAAACTTGAAAGATTCTACAAAGAAACTCAAGTACGTTAGACAAAGAAACTGAATAAGAACATGGACATTAGTAGTGAGGTGAGTTACAATAGCATGGATGAATGATGGAGAATGTGGAATGGAGTTCCAAATTGAGGTCATAAGAAGTCCCTTGTGAATTTTTGTTTAAATGACCTAAGAAGATCCATCTTAGTCCAGACCAAAACCAATCACCTTCAATGACTTTGCATTGTCGCTCTAAGATTGATCCATACCCTTGAAACACAAGAGTACTCACACAGAACAACCACTATTCCTTAAGAAGAAGAAAAGAAAAGTAGGAAGGGAGAGAGGGCCTTAGTTAGAGGGGACCTTCAGGCATGGGTAACATATCTTTCTAGTCACATAACAAGTGCTTGTAGCCCATTTATTTGTCTAAAAGATGTGCTTTGAATTCCCATCATGTTTTTTTTGTTTTTAATTTTTTTTTACTTTGTTTTTTTCTTTTTGGTTTAATCTTTCTTTTCTTCTTGGATGGAAACCACACCATGCAAATACTTATTCAACTTCCTATTATTGGTCAACATAGAATGGTAAAAAGTCTATGAAAACACTCATGCACCCAAGTAAGTAGAAGAGTATAAAGAGTATTGAGTACCCATGAAGTCACACCCTATGCAAACCTTTGAATCCTTTCCAATTCTAGAAACTACCAAGGTCATAAATTTGTTAAAAGATTATTTAATGAAAGGGACCTCATACTTCCAAAACAAGAAAAACCATAGAGTTTGTGGATGGGTGGATGTTTTGGACTCACTACTTATTCCATGAAAAGAAACTATGTCTTAGTCATCAATACAAAAATTTAAAAATGAAAATTAGACATTAGCAAATAAAACATTAAGAACAAGCCATCATTAGCAATAGCTACAACATCACTATGGCATGTTGGCACAAAGCATGTTTATTAATAAAAATAAGAAAAACACACTAAAATAAAGTAAAAAATATAAAAAAGGTGTAAAATATTTAAGAAAAATTTAAATGTACTAATGATGGTGTAAAAAAAAAAATGGCATAAAATACGAAAAAATTTTAAAATAAAAAATATGTAAAATAAATATTTTGCAAAAAAAATGTCTAAAATAAAAAAAATTGAAAAATGGAGAAGCCATGTATATGATTAGCATGGACGACCATCTCCCCCATGACTGAGTTGGAAGAAGGAGATCCAAAAAATTGAGCGTGGTTAGCCATCCATTGAGGTATGTGTTGCATTGGCTTCCTTGGGATCATGGAAAGGCTTTATCTATTGGATGTTGATCAACTACTTATTTAGGCTTTCAAGTTTGTATATGATCATGACCTAGAAGAAAGGTTGCATCAATTATATAAGGCCCCTACCATAATGTTTGCAATTTTTTTTTGAGGAACATGTGTGGGGGTTCCAATAGAGAACCTTATCTCCTAGTTGAGATTTCTCTTTCCATATTCTAAGGTCATCATTTTGTTTGTTAAATGCCTTATGCACTTCATTCAAGGAGAGAGTCACTAATTGATTTTTGTCTATTACATTTAGGTTGATTAATCTTTCTTTTTTTGCTAGACTTAGGTCAAAGTCTAGGTCACAGGGTATTAATAGTGTATAGATCTTAGATTGAATTGGGAGCATTGAAATTTTATCGTACACCAACTTATAGGGAGAATAGCCAATAGGGAGTTTACATGTTGAGTGGTAGGGCCAAATGGCATTGTTGAGTTTTGTGCTCTAGTCTCTCCTATACTTACTAATAGTTCTTGTTAGAATATTTGTGATATCCTTGTTAGTAACCTCTACTTAATCATTGGCTTGGGGGTGATAGGGTGTTGTTAGTTTATGTTCAATGCCCAAGCATTGCATGAGTTTTTGAAAAGTAGCACCTATAAAATGGGTTCCATTGTTAGAAAACAGTGCACGTGGCACCCCAAACTTGTTTACAACATTTTGTTGTACAAATTGAGTAGTAGTGAATGATGTACAACTAGTGACAACTACTGCTTCTACCCCTTTGGTACAGTAATCAATGATGAAAATTATATATACCTTCCTATTGAACATGGATGTGATGAAACCCATGAAATATATGCCACATATGTCAAAGGTTTCTAGTGGTTGCATACATTATTGAGAACCCTCCAGTTGTTAGCCATCCCATCATATTGTTGAACACTAATAGGATCAAATAAATTGGTGGGAATCCCTAAAGATTATGGGCTAATAGTATACTACCATCATGATTTTTATTGTCATGCATCTCCCAGCATAATAACCTTCACAAGGACCCTCATGAGCATCTTGGAGAACACACAATTAATCTACATTAGGTACGCACCAACGAACCAAACCATCACTGTACACCTTATAAAGATGTTCGTTGATTTCCATGAAGTGATTATCCTAATGAAGAAATTATTATTTCTTATTGTAGTATAGATCTTATGGCATCCCCTATGTGAGAAGATAAGTAAGAATGCCATCATACCATTTTTGTTCTATGGGCACTTACTTATTTATTGCACTAGCAAAGAGTAGTTTATTATGAAATTGGTTAGAGAGTGGGCTCTTCTCCTCTTTACTATTCCATTATAATTAATACAAGTGATCAGCAACCATATTCTCAGTTCCCTTTCAATCTACCATTGTAAGATCAAATTCCTGTAAGATCACCAACCACTGCATGACATGGAGACTCACCATTGGCTTATTCATGAGGAAGTAGATGACACTATGATCACTATGCATAGACACTTTATATCCAAGCATGTAGTACCTGAAATTTTGTAGAGAATACACTGCCACCATAAGTTCTTTCTCTGTGGTGGTGTAATTCAACTATGCATCTGAAACACCATGAAAATTACGAGTCGGCCTCAGGTAAAGATTCACAATTCAGGCAAGGGCGCATGTCAGAATTCTAGAAGGGAGAATAAGACAGAGCAACACTAAGAGGCGCGTAGCATCAAGTCTTCAACTTCTTGTGCAGATTCCTAATCTTACTATGTTTTCTCTATTTACGCTATACCACGTGACGTAGCATAATGGTGCTTAGCGTGATTCTGTTTAAACATATTCCGGCATCAGAAGGCTAGTTACTTCAGCATGGGGAAAGGCTTGAGCAGCGTAATATGCGACTTCTCGTATATTTTGCTAAGTCTTTTGTTCAAGGCCAGGTTTATGCTCTGTTACGCATGGCAGCGTAAGGAGCTCCAAAACAGTCAAAGTCAAAGTCTAAGAAAGTGTGATTGCTCATCATACACTCATCACGCAACGTAGCGTATCACAGCGTATTGCGTCGCCAAGCTAGACATCGTTTACGCTTCATTACGCGCGGCTGCGTAAGCAAGCGTAAAATAGCTTGAATCCATTGTTTCCATGTTATTCTACGCTCGTGCACACAACGTAGTGTGAATGAGCATAATATAACCCAAAGATAGTTGAAATACACCCGATGCGCATCTGTTCTTTACACGCACAATACGCAAATAAGTGTATTGTGCGTAGTCATGAAGTTTGACACAAAAATGGTCAAACCAACAGTATCCGAAACATTCGGGACACACGTCATCAGGATTGCGCCTTTTCCACATGGCGTCGCAGCCTATAAATACCCCAGTTGACAAAGATACAGGGGTTGGCAAATCAAAGAGGCAAAGGACATTTTTCTGAGCACAAGATCACTTATCATTTTGAGCAGAGACAGAGAGAGCAGCACTTTGGCAATTGTTGATAGCATCACCTTCCGGCAGAAAGAGATCACAGGTCACTTTGAGCATCGGCAATACAACTTTCTCCATCGGTGACCATTGGTGGTCCTAAACATAAACTACCTAAGGCGAAAGAAGCAGATCCAAGATCGTGGGATCATCTTGCACGGTTCGCAGGCTCTATTGGTCAGAAATAGTTGATCGATAGACGTCGGAGCTTGACCTTCCTTGCATCCCAGCTTTGGCCCACGAGGTAGATCAGACTTCTGTTTGGACAGTTTTCTTGTTGTTTTGTGCTTGCTTTACACCAAGTAATCAGGGTCTCCCCAGTGTAACAAGATATATAAAATATACATCTTTCAAGTCAAAGCGTAAATCTTGAGACTACGCGTTTCTCTTGTATTAGCCTCCTCTTATCGTGTTTAGCGTTACAATCGTTACAATTCATCTACATCATTTTTCCCTCATTTTGCAATTCCTCGAATCAGATCGTTCCACGAGACATTCATTATCTCCATCGGTTTACTGACTAGTATGTCCCTGTTTGATCGACAAGACCATTCAGGGCGCCGCGGATTCATTTTTCTAGCATAGCCCTCGCACTGATCTGTGGTTAAAACTGTGTACGCGGGATTTTCTTTGGTATTTTCCAACTACCGACGTTTTCCATCATTACAGTTTTCTGGTGCTAGAAGGAGGGCTTAGGCTCCAATCCAAATATTTCAGGTAGCCCTGTTAGCGATCCATACCCTGAACCGTAGACGTAATACCTCTAAGGAAGTTTACGGCAAATCGTGTGGTGTAGATTGGTCGCAAGGACGATTTCTTTGGAATCCTACAGGGTAGAAAGCTTATTCATGCTTTTGTTGCCAGCCATTTCTTAGATCCGATTACCAGTTATCGTTAATCTCATCGCTCAATGGATTCCTTGTACATGACCACAACCACCATGGTCCCTGCCGATTTGGATGCCACATCTGTAAACCCTATCGCGGTCACCAGACTAGCTCCTGGCGCAACAGGATCTCAGGGACCATTGCATCGATCATTGAGACTTCAGGGAAAAGAGCCCATCTTCACGATCATAACCTCTGAAGAATACAACTTTATATGTGTTAAGATCCATGTGAAGCTGCCTCTTAGTTGAGCCGAAGTCGAAGCAAAACGAAACTTTGAGGTGGTCCAACGAGGGGGCCATGATTTCAAACCAACAGCTTACGACATTATTCCCTTGATTGAACATCAATATGAACTCATCACACAGTTGGTCATGGCCAAGAGTCAGGCTGCACAGGTTATGATTGAACCCCAGAATGGGGAGGAGGAGGAGGACGAATTGGCAGCCCAGTCAGAACATTCGTTCCATACTCTGAGCCCCCATACGTACGTAAAACCCCTGTTTCCTTTCAACAGAGAGGCCGCCTCTCTTAACATAGCCATGACAACGCAGATGCACATCCCTGCCCTTCCGCAAGCCACTGCACAACCATCTGGGCTGCAAGTACAAATACCCCATAATAACATGGGGGCGGTTTCGTCACCGTGGGTACTTAGCATCCCAGTGGTGGTCCCGGCAACCGCTGCACCCCATTTCATCCCTTAGATACAACCTCACACCATATCAACAACTCACCCAGTGCAGATTTTACCACCCCAGCCCCCTCCAAATCAACAGATCACCACAGTTGTTCAGCCACAAACATACATCCAACAGCCTGCCGCAAGTCAGTGGGCCAACCCTGCAGTGCAACACAACTAGTCTGCGCTGTATGGTGTGCAACCCTCCATTGCACCCACAACGCAAGTTCCATAGGTGGTCCTGCAGTATATCTATCCTTATCTTACGCAGCAGGCGGCAGCTAACCCCTCTTTGCAAACCAGCGGGTGGTGGTCTTCACAGGCTCCTCCACCTGCAGGGATCACCGCCCCACAAGCAGCTAGCCAACCTCTCCCATCGTTTCTGTTCCCTAGCGCCGCCCTCCCAGTCCAACCTCCTATGCCTTCTACACAAACACCTCCGTCAACAGGTTTGGACCAGGCCTTCTAGCTTATACAGACTCTCACCGAGGAGGTTCAACGCCTCAAAGTCGTTGGTTCTGATACCATTTAGATCATGGACTTTTACCAGGATGATTCAATTAGCCCAGCAGTCCCTATGCTGTCGTTGCCGCTAGGGATGTCCCTACTCATTTTACCAAGTACAATGGGGAGGGAGATCCCAACACTCACTTGGTCACGTTTAGGTCCGAGTCCTTGTTGTTGCAACAGTGGCCACACACCATCATCCGAGTCTTTGCAATGTCTCTAATAGGGAAAGCTTTGGATTGGTACCAAGCCCTCGCACGCTCTTCCATCTCAACCTTGGAAGAGCTGCTGACCCAATTTGTGACCCGCTTCAAATACAACTTGAAACCGGAAGTCACATTGGATCAGCTCATGGGAGTGAAACAAGACCCGCTCGAGCCTGTCCAAAAGTTCATATAGCGCTGGAATGCTACCTTAAATGAGATCTGCGAGCCGATCGTGGAGTCACATCTACTGGCTATATTCAAGGGAGCAGTCAACGAATTTATTAAGTCAAAGTTGTATTATCTTTCCCCCAACTATCTACACCAGGCCTTCGCTCAAACTAGAAGCATCCAAGATGTTGCGGAGGCTAGCAAGGACCCGGCGTATGTCGCCTACAGGAACGCACATAACAAGAGCAAAGACAAAGGTAAAGTAGCGACAATGATAGTAGTTGTGATGACTGAAGGTACAAAGACTAAGAACAAGAAGGCACCTGCGGCACCTCCTGAAACCACGGCTGGTGCTGGCACCAGCCAAGACACAACTGCCCCCCAGCCTAAGCCAAACTTTGAGCGTAAGGATCGAACTTGCAATGTTTGGTTTTCTAGACACCTAAGCCAAACTTTAAGCGTAAGCCAAATAGGCTCTCAAACAAAAAAACACAACCCTGAGCCTTTATGACCTACTTATGACATCTCGAGAGCACCGTGAGGCTATATTTCACATGCTGACATCCATATCAGTGGATGAAAGCTTGCTAGCAGAGGAGGAAGCGATACATGCTGTCATGTTTCCTTCCAAAGCTGAGCAACCTATTCCTACCTCACTGACCTTTCACAAAAATTCTATCAAAGACGATCCTGAGAAAGGTCAGGTCACAACTGAACCTATGTTCATCACCATCCAGGTCGGTGAATACTGGATCCAGAGAGTGCACGTAGACGATGCGGCATCTACCAACATCATTCCCTATTCCATCATGGATAGGTTGGGTCTATTTGACCAGATCATACCCACAACGACAGCCTACGTAAAATCGTTCAACGGGGCACGGGTTCAAGTTAAGGGGACGGTGCGTATTGAGTTTTTGGTGGGGGATCAATTCCCAACAGAGGCCACTTTCTTAGTCATCAAGTAGATGCCAGGGTTCAACCTGATCTTGGGGAGGTCGTGGTTAGCCCAGCTGAGGGCAGTTTCATCACTGATACACCAAGAGATACACCTTCCCTATGCCAAAGGGGAGGTTGTGATACGAGGTGACGAAATCACCCCCATGACCGTCAATAACATTGAAGAAGAATGGGGTTCAGAGATAGAAACGACTGATGATCAAACCCATCTCCAAACCCCTCAACAAACTGACAGCAATGATGATGGTCTAGCTTGGGCCGACCTACCATTTCCGGATGGCAGCGTAGAAGAGTCAAACCATAAGTCTCCTCGCCCTTACGCAACGCTCAACATAAAGGCCATCAAGAGACAATTGCGTATCAATGGTTGAACAATGGTCCTTGCGTCCGTTATCATCTCTTAGCAAGTTATCATGGTTCATACTTAGCAGTTTTGTGTCATACATTTTCACGCTACATTCATTTTCGGAGTTTACTCTTGTCATTTTTTATGTTATTCAATTTATTGTACTCATACTATTTACGCTTTCTATATCACGCAGTTACCCCATGGCCAGCAACGGCCTTAAACTAGCTACACAGAATTGTATACCATTATCATTTATGCATATTACGCTTTGGCCCGCAACGGCCTTAAACTAGTTACACAGGATTGCACGCTATGACTATTCACGCTTGATTACGCAGGCACGGCCCGCAAAGGCCTTAAACTAGTCGCTAGTTTACGCAGAATCATATGACGGCCCGCGATGGCCTTAAACTAGCCATTACATTCTATCATCATAACTTAGGCGAAATCCTTAATAATTACATTCACGCTGTGCAGATAAAAGCATAAAAGCCAAGAAAGAAAAAATAATTGACATTTGAAACATCCACCAGGTCTTATAACGCTTCTTTTTAGTCATTCATAAAACAATACTTCACTTCACCATCAATAAAACTATGCGTAAACTACAATTACGCATTTCCTCTACTGCCACTGTCACCAGTGTCTCTTAAGTCCGGATCCAACCCTAACGGATCATCCTCTAGTGGGTCGTCATTTCTGGGAATTATTCTTTCACGAAGAATTTCCTCTTCATGAGGTCCTCGTTCTGGCACTAGCTCCACGGGAGGACGCTCTTCATTGCTGCGCTCTTCCTCTTCCTCTGCTTCTTCTTCTACTTTCGCTAACTCCTCGGCTGGCTCGTCTTCTCTATCCTCTTTTGGTACCTAGATACAAAAGAAGAAAACATATTAGCAAGGCAAGCCTTGATGAAACAATTAGAGAATTTAGATTTAGTCATGTAGAAGCTTACTCGTGATGGTCAAGCTTCCACACAAAGGGAAGCTTCTCCAGGCCAGCCCACAGGCGTTTCATAATCTCTTCCTCCATTAGATCTGGCCACACATCCTCTCCCAAGGTAGCTCCAGCCTTCGCTTTCCCTTTCTCCACGCTAGTCCAGTGGGGCGGATCAGGGAAGAACATAGGGACTGTCCTTTGACCCCTAGGGAGAGTCATCTCCCTTTCCGAAGATGCACTTACAGTCACCTGCTCTTCAAACTTCTTGAAGGCTTCGGATGCTCCAATGACATCCAGGAAGACTTCCAGGGATTGGGCTTTGACGGCAGAATCATGGTAGAGTTTCCAATAAGCAATGCTATCCTGCTTGTACAAATGCTTATGGTCCTCCTTCTGCCCCCACTCTTGCACGCTTGCACAATAGTCCGTCCAATCCTAGCTTTTCTGAGTTAGGAGCTCTATTTGCATCTGCTACTCTACTAATGCCCAACTGTTCTGTATGCTATTTTTGATGACAGTCCAATAACGGGAGTAGTCGACAATCCCCCGTCGCCCGCTACTGTAGGAAGTCGCACTGTGATCTTAGGTCTCCGACCGCTTTGGTTAGAGACTCCACCCTCTGCTTTGCCCTTTGCAGCCTTTTCCATAGGGTCTCATTGATGCCCTTACTCTCCCATAAGGAGCATGTCGAGCGCAATGCACATTTACGCATTTCCTCATAAATGTGGCGTGGCACAGCTGCCCCATTAGATGGAGGCTCCACTGTGTCCAAATCAATGGGCTCCGTAGGATCCCATCGGAGGCAAGCTCCTAACAGAAATAATCATCAGTGTTGGTGACACATTACCACTATGTAATATCACAAAATTACTATAACCATAACGTACCAGCTCCAGGTTCGACGTGCTCTAAGCGCTCGATTATGTCACTGACAACACCTTCCATGAAGGCAAAATTGTCATGGAAATCTCTCCACGCTCTGTTCATAGCAACAAAAGTGGATACATCCTCTTCCTCTGTAGCGTAATCCCGTTAGAAACTTCATCTATTTACAGAATCCTGCAAACGTGCTAACACACACATTACCTCTACCGGTGACAGTGGCGACTTCGCCAACATCTTCCGCCTCCTTTTCCCCTTCACGCACTGGAGTCTGTGCGTCGTTGGTTCCAGTAGCTGGGGCCTCCCCACGTACATGAGTCTGTACGATGCTTGTCTCGACAGCTGGGACCTCTCTTTCTAAAACTGAGGCCCCTTTCCCATAGCTTAGTACTACTACTCCTGTCTCAGGGGTCAGTTCCTCTGTAATTTTTACTGGTCATGTCACAACACCTTAGTATATCATTCCAAAACATCTAAACAAACATTGTGTAATACAATTCCTTCATGCTTACCAGGCGGAGGCTTACTCCGCTAAACTTTGACCGCCACAGTTCAGCCTGCATCACTCCCAGGGGACTCGGCTATACAGAGCTTTTTACGCTGAGCTACAGGTTCTACAATTTCTTCCGCCAGGCGTTTCCCTCGCGAGGCATCGCCGGTGTAAGTAGGCATTATCCCACCTACACTGTCGAGGCCTCGCACTTGGGGCACTGCCAAACCCTTGGTCTTTATAGACAGTGACTCCCCGATCCCTTCCGGCAGATCTTGCCCACGGGTAGTGTTGAGGATGTGGGTAATCCAAGGTTTGGACAGCTAGTCTCGGTCTTGCTGCACCTAGACCCCATTCCTTTGGATGACCAGAAACTCAGCAAATCATTGGAGGCAAGCTATGAAGAAGGCGTAATGCACGTTGAAACGGGACTCAAGCTTCTTGCAAAGCTTGATCATCTCATTGCGCAGTCCCTTAGCAAAATAGCTTGCCCAGTTGAACTGGGTCCCCTCCTCCAGAACCTCTCGCATAATACGGGTCTATTCTACAGAAAAGAACTTTCCTTGCGAGAGAGTTTTGGGGAAAGTCTAGGCCCGGAAAAGGGGATAAAGTGTCTTGGCAACGCCAATCTGGAATCTTTAGCAAGGAAACCCTTTAGTCTCTTTTAGGACCCTTACCCACTCCTTCAGCCACTCCTGAAAGTTGAGGCTCCTCTTCGCCTTCTCACTTATGGGAACGCCGTCCGAGGGGATACCAAATAGGTCCGCGAAGAGCTGAGCATCAATGTTAAAACTTACGCATACATTATGTACACACATGTGAAAACGCTCTACCTTTTCGTTGAAGGAGTTGACCAGGGTCAGCATTTCATTGGAAGGGACATTAGGAGTTGCAGCTAAAAATAGATCCATTAGCCCTGCTGCTTGGATCTTGGTGGTCACCACGACTGGGGCCGCTGAGTGGCCGAGGCAGCGTTGTGCATCTTTGATGTCGTCGTAGCAAAAAAGGACGGTGCTTGCCTCGCGGCCGGAAATCGTAAGGGTAATCTCCTGGGATTCCCTGACTGAACAGCGTAAAACACAAATCAAACTAAAACACTATTATGCAACGCTCACAATTTACAACTATACTACGCAATAATCGACTATACAATAGCCTTACCAGGTCCAAATGACAGGGGAAATGGTGGAAGGTTTCTCTGCACGTCCTCAACGGTAAGGGGCGGATCTAAGGTCCAGTCATCATGCAGCCATCCAAGTCTCTGGAAATTCTCAAAAGCCCCAGCATAGCGGGTGGGGTACTCACACATGTCAAAGCCAATCTACCCTATAACACCAGTGCGCACGTTGCTAGTTGAGGTAAATGCCATTATTGCTGTTTCGACCCATGATAACGCATCTCCATTCCCAACTAACCTGTTGTCATGAATAAAAAACTTGTACCATACAACATAGGCTTATCTTACATTTTGCACATAGGCTTATCTTCTACTTCACATCGATAATAGACATATAACAAAAAAAATGAATATACAGTTAATAAAATTTGCTTACCTGCCTACGTAGTACACCGTGCCTTGTGGGTTCTGGAAATAGGTCGAGACATGGCGAGCCACGAATAGCGTGTTATATGCATGATAACAATTGAACTGAGCCATTTCCCAGATCCAGTTTAAGCACCTTAAGACTCAAGCGCTAAGTTCTCGGTCCTCGGGATGACCCGTATCGATGGCCCTGTCTGTCAAAAAGGCCAGAATCCCTTGTGCAGAACCCGCTAGCAGGTGCTCTAAAAGGGCACCGATGATGTTGCTAGACAAATCAGACCACACAATGATGCTGTAGTTGTGCAGCAAGAATTGCAGAAACTCCAGCGCACCCCGTCGAAACCATATGGCCTTCCCTTGCAACCGCGTTTGTGGGGGAGGGACATTGGGGATGATGGGGTTTATACAACATAAAACCCAGATAATATCCAAGAAAATCAGAACAGGCTTTAGCGTAACACTGTATAGAAAACCCAATACATACGTTAACACCTACATTTACATTTGCATGACTAATACAGAAAACTTATAAACCACACCTAGTTATCCAGGCCGAAATCGCCCAAACCCTTGCAATAACGCAAGGTTCGTCCCTGACAAAGGCGGTAGACGTAACCCCATTAAACCCTCACATTAACCCAAGGTCCGCAATTTGAAATCCACATTCATACAAAAGATATCGCGGAAAGTAGACATTAAAACAAACATAAGCATGTAAAGAAGGACCTACCGGTTCAAAGACATAGGGTCACGAACATCGACCACCGCCTGCGAAACGTGCTTTAGATTTTCTTGCACCTCATCGATTTTCGCCAGTTTTGCATTCTTCCTTTTGATTTTTGGTGCCATTGCAACAGCTTCAGAATTTTTCACAGTTTAACACTTGCAAATCTTCACAAAATATCATGCTCTAATCCTCTGCTCTTCCTTCTCTCGCTCAGCAACAGTTATGAACTCGAATTCACAACAGCCAACAGCCTGTCCTCATCAAAAACTACTTACTTATATGCGAGGATCACCGACTTGATATCCGATTTCAGCGGGACTTTCCTAAAATGGAACCCAAAAATCAAGATATTAATGCAGCTGATATCACACATTCCACTGTCCGAAATGACGTTAAACTACCACATCTTATCGCCTTGTAATCGGGTTGCATTAATTACAGCTTGTTTACTATATTCAAAATTCAGTTAGCCTTCCACATTCAATGAAATCACGCCACTTTTCTCCTAATCATTTATGCACTTGATAGTTTTGTAGGGCAGACGGCAAATGGGCGCAACATTTTCAGCACCTCTAACTTTAACGGGCCCATACGGGAAGGTAGTTAGGCAATTTGACTCCACGCTAGTAGACGTTAACCGCCCTTTAGAAGACGTAACCATAGCCACGTCGAAGATGTACCCAGAATGGCCAGAACAGTTGACGCATATACTAGACTTGGAGGTTGGAGACATAACCGAAGATCCCCTTAGTGAGGTTTCTATCATTACGCATAAGGGTGAAGCCAAAACGCTTAAAGTCAGCTCTTTACTGGACCGAAAAATGCACGATGCCATAAAACAGGTCCTGCAAGACAACATTACAGTCTTTGCATGGTCATATGAGGATATGCCTGGACTAGATCCTAGATTAATCCAGTATAACATCATCTTAGATCTGTAGATTAAAGCAGTTAGGCAAAAGGCACGCAAAATCAAGCCAGAGATCGCGCTAGCTGTGCGTGATGAAATCACCAAACTGTATCAGGCTGGTTTCATCTATGCGGTCGATTACTCGAACTGGGTATCTAACATTGTAGTCATCCCAAAGAAGACAGGAAGCATACGCATCTGTATAGAATTCTAGGATTTGAATAAGGCCACGATCAAGGATAACTTCCCACTACCGAGTATTGACCAGCTAGTCGATAGGACAGCTGGGCATGCGCTCCTATCCTTTATGGATGATTTTTCAGGCTATAACCAGATTTGAATCAAACTAGAACATCAATTAACCACGACATTCATGATGCCCTGGGGCACCTTTTGCTACACTATGATGCCTTTTGGTCTAAAGAACGCTGGAGCAACGTATCAACGAGCCATGACATACATCTTTAGCGATTACCTCCTAGGAAGGCTGAATGATTACGTAGATGATATAGCTGTTAAGTCTTTAAAGTCTGAGGATCATTCAAGAGACCTGGATTTAGTCCTTAAACGATGCTCCAAATATGAGCTCCAGCTTAACCCAAAGAAATGTGTATTCGGAGTCAAAACCGGATGCATGCTGGGGTTTGTGGTGTCAGAAATCGACATACGAGTTGACCCTGATAAGGTCAAAGCCATTGTTGAATTAACGCCTTCTACAGACCTCAAGCAATTATGCAGGTTACAGGGACACTTACAATTTATACGCCGGTTCATCTCGAGGTTAACCGACAAGCTACACCCTATGCAACACTTGCTGAAAGAAGGGGTTAATTTCGAATGGATCGACGATTGCCAACGTGTGTTTGACAGCTTAAAAGTAGAACTGCAACATTTACCGACGGTTTTCCCACCACAAAGGGACTTACCATTTTACATTTACCTTGCAACTTCGGATGTAGCATTAGCCGCATTACTTTGTCAAAGGAGGGATGATGGGTCGGAACTGCCCATCTACTACTTGAGTCATGCTCTATGTGCATACGAAACGAGGTACAACGATATAGAGTGTAATTGCCTAGCATTAGTTTTTACACTTAAAAAGTATAGGCATTATATTTTCCGTAGCAAGGTCAACATCATCTGTAAAAACAACATTCTTAGGGCCATTACGCACAACCTATATGAGAGTAGTAAAATAGCTCGCTGGAAGGCTATCACGGAAGAATTCGATCTGCACTATATTGGCAAATCATCTACGAAAGGCCAGGCAATAGATGACCAGTTAATAACTTCACTAATTAACAATCAAGTGACTATAGAGCCAGAGTTCCCTGACGAACATGTACATAGTTTAAGCCCTGTCTTGACAGGTCCCGAAGCAACGTTGTATTTCAACGGAGCTTCAACCGCTACAGGTGGCAGTGCTGCCATTGTTATCATGCTATCACTTGAGGATGTGCATCTTCACACTTATTGCCTGACCTTCCCTTGTATGAACAATGTAGCAGAGTACAAGGGGCTCCTCAGGGGATTACTAATTACCAATGAACTTGATGTTCGACACCTGGCAATTAGGGGCGATTCGATGCTTGTCGTAAATCAGATCATAGGGGCCTACACCTGTAAGGCTGTACATTTGCAGCCCTACTGCGATAAGGCTAAAGATCTTCTGATACGATTTGCGACCATTGATGTCCAGCACGTGCCACGCACGGATAACACACTGGCTGACGCACTGGCTACACTGGCTTTGAACGTGCCTTCACATCTTTTTGACACCTGCCCTACATTGATAACAGACTGCGCAGATCCTATCATTCAGACGACACAAATCTCTTCTCTTCTCGAGGAAAGCACACTTGAATGGTACGACGACATTAAAAATTACCTTTTACAGGGCGAGCTACGATCCGAATTAACACGCACACAGAAAGATGCGATCCGCAAGCGGGCTAGGCAATACGTCATCATCGGAGATATCACTCTTTGTAGATGCTCCTTTGATGGCATGCTGCTTACTTGCGTTGACAAAAACCAAGCACAACATATAGTCGGTGAAGTTCACGAGGGACTGCGCGGCGGCCACGTAGCACCACGGGCTATGGCCCTAAAAAGCCGTCGCTTAGGATACTACTGGCCACGCATGGAAAAGGATTTCCTGATAAAGGTTAAAACTTGTGACATGTGTCATAGTCATGCAAATCTCATACACGTGTCACCTACAGAATTACATACAACGCAGATAACATGGCCATTTCAACGATAGGGACTAGACATTATAGGCCTCATCACGTCGAAATCCTCCGTAGGTCATAGCTTCATCATTACCACCACTGAGTATTTTACAAAGTGGGTAGAGGCTGTTCCCCTGCGAAAGATCACATCTCAGCAGATTTGCCATTTTATCCTGGACAATATAGTAACCAGATTTGGTCT
>MNCI01034926.1:0-25777 GCA_015680685.1 Gnetum montanum | reverse complement strand
ACGGGTCTGAAGTAGTACTGCCTCTCGAGTTGCAAATTCCTTCTCTGAGAATGGTCCTCTCCACGATTATAAATGAGGCTCAACACACCGAGTCTCGAATCGCGGATCTGGATTCAATAGAAGATAAGCGGATACAGGCTCTTGACACAATTGAAAGGTATCAAGACAAACAGAGACAGAAGCATCGGCACAACCTTCAGCAATGCCCAATCAAGAAAAGAGATCTAGTTCTCAAGGCCATGTGCAAACCAGTAGGCAAGTTCTCTGCAAACTAGGAGGGCCCTTTCTTGGTGGTTGACGCATACAACAACGAAGCATTCAAATTAGCAGACATCAATGGCAATGAATTACCGAACCCTTTCAATCATGTATATCTGAAGCGGTATTACATTTAGCAGTATATCCAGTGTGAACAATCAGGTATGGTAACCATCGTCCACTACGATGCTAAATTGGAAAGTTGTAACCATCCGCTACGACGTAAAACTGGCAATGTTGTACAGGTCCACCAAGACAAAAAATTGGCATCTTTTGCACGCGTCTACCATGACACTAAACTGGCACAGGTAAGTAGCCGTCTACTGAGATGTAAAACTAGCACAGATTTGTCCCTGGGTCATGACACGAAACTAACATCCACAGCATGGTCTGCTGAGACCATAAATCAGACACACCACCGTCCGCTACGATGTAAAACTAGCATTTATTGGTCTGCCCAGACTCTAAACTGGGACCATGGTCTGCTGAGACTTAAAACCAGCAATGACAGTCTACCAGGACTTAAAACTGGGACTTACAGACTCCTGCCATGTAAATCAAGCGAGCGTGATCATCTTTATACGAATGCACGACAAACAAGATGGGATACTGGGACAGTCCCAACATCGCCACCCCACTGGCATCCTACTGATTCCTCGAATGAGCTGAGAGGCATCTTACTGATCCCTCAGAGATGCCGTCACTGCGCCCACTGCAGCGATGGTACCTCTGATAGTTTAGCCTCGCCAATCGGAGCCCTGATGAAATCCTTGTCGACAACGACCTCGAGGACCTATGCTGATCGTCACTATCAGACGCGGGCTTCAAAAATTCATCTAGCTGTTCTTTGCCTAATCAGTTAGGTGCACTGTGTCTAATGTCTTTTGGTGAAGATATGCTGGGCCAATCGTCAGGATTGGCGGTTCCGCCCTCATGCTCTAGCTCCTTCTTCACGACCCAATCGCTCTATCTCGCATCAAACGACGCTCGTTTCGACAACCTCGCCTCTTGTTCGCATGAGCAATGATGTCCTCTATTTTCTTCTGTGGTTGCAAGTTACTTGCTTCAAGGGTGTGGTTCAAAGGTGCGTCCATTTGAGCAGTGAAGAACAACAGCATTTTGAGATGGCTGCTCAGGTTTTCCCGACCACTTAGAACTGCATGCCTATACCTCTCATAATCCTACCCTTAGCTGTTATTTCGTTTCATCCCTACCACCCACTTCCCATATGCAAAAGCTAGATACGCAAGCATCCATTTTTTGCACTCACACTAGCAGAGATATTGCAGAAGTGATGCGCCGTGCTCCTTTTGCAAGCATTCCTGCTATAATCGGTGACAGAGAGATCTCAGGCTGATGCGCTACGCTCGTCTGAAAGCATTCCTGTTGACATAAATGTGTGTACGTTTCTGTGCGTTCAGTAAGCATATTCCATACTCCTACTATCCTGACTTATTTTATGTCTTCCCCAAACCTGTTTCCTACTATGTCATTCTATCTCCCATTCCCTCTAGCTTTGCTCTTCCATGTTGACAGGGAAACGCTTGAGTAGCCATGGATGGACGCTGTTCTTGCTTCTACCAATCCGGTGTTTCGTATTCTTTGTTGACGTCTTTCGGGCAAGCCCTCCAACCGTCAACAAAGAGGGGCCATTGAAACACCGTGAAAATTGTGAGTCTGCCTCAGGAAAAGATTCACAATTCAGGTAAGGGCGCATGTCAGAATTCCAGAAGGGAGAATAAGACAGAGCAACACCAAGAGGCGCGTAGCATCAGGTCTTCAACTTCTTGTGCAGATTCCTAATCTTACTATGTTTTCTCTATTTATGCTATACCACGCGACGTAGCAAAATGGCGGTTACCGTGATTCTGTTTAAACATAGTCCGGCATCAGAAGGCTAGTTATTTCAGCATGGGGAAAGGCTTGAGCAGCGTAATATGCGACTTCTCGTATATTTTGCTAAGTCTTTTGTTCAAGGCCAGGTTTACGCTCTGTTACGCATGGCAGCGTAATGAGCTCCAAAATAGTCAAAGGAAAAGTCTAAGAAAGTGCGATTGCTCATCATACGCTCATCATGCAATGTAGCATATCACAGCGTATTGCGTCGCCAAGCTAGACATCATTTATGCTTCATTACGTGTGGCTGCGTAAGCGAGCGTAAAATAGCTTGAATCTATTGTTTCCATGTTATGTTATGCTCGTGCACGCAACGCAGTGTGAATGAGCATAATATAACCCAAAGACAGTTCAAATACGTCCGACGCGCATTTGTTCTTTACATGCACAATACGCAAATAAGCGTATTGTGCGTAGTCATGAAGTTTGACACAAAAATGATCAGACCAACAGTATCCGAAACATTCGGGACACATGTCATCAGGGTTGCACCTTTTCCATAGGGCATCGCAGCCTATAAATACCCCAGTTGACAAAGATACAGGGGTTGGCAAATCAAAGAGGCAAAGGACATTTTTCTGAGCATAGGAGCACTTATCACTTTGAGCAGAGATAGAGAGAGTAGCACTTTGGCAATTTTTGACAGCATCACCTTCTGGCAGAAAGAGATCACAGGTCGCTTTGAGCATCGGCAACACAGCTTTCTCCATCAGCGACCATTGGCGGTCCTAAATAGAAACTACCTAAGGCGAAAGAAGCAGATCCAAGATCGTGGGATCATCTTGCACAGTTCGCAGGCTCTATTGGTCAGAAACAGTTGATCGATAGACGTCGGAGCTTGACCTTCCTTGCATCCCAGCTTTGGCCCACGAGGTAGATCAGACTTCCATTTGGACAGTTTTCTTGTTGTTTTTTGCTTGCTTTACACCAAGTAATCAGGGTCTCCCCAGTGTAATGAGATATATAAAATATACATCTTTCGAGTCAAAGCGTAGATCTTGAGACTACGCGTTTCTCTTGTATTAGCCTCATGTTATTGTGTTTAGCGTTACAATCGTTACAATTCATCTACATCATTTTCCCCTCATTTTGCGATTCCTTGAATCAGATCGTTCCAGGAGACATTCATTATCTCTATCGGTTTACTGACTAGTAAGTCCCTGTTTGATCGACAAGACCGTTCAGGGTGCCGCGGATTCATTTTTCCAGCATAGCCCTCGCACGGATCTGTGGTTAAAATTGTGTATGCGGGATTTTGTTTGGTATTTTCCAGCTACCGATGTTTTCCATCGTTACAGCATCCATAATGCTTCAACTTGTACAGTGGATCTAATATGAATGTTTCTTATCATCCAACTATGTAAGCATGGCTCCCAAGGCATAATTAGATGCATCTATCATTATATGAAATGGTCAAGACCAGTTAGGTTCTCATAGAATTGGAGTCTCTATGAGCTTCTACTTGACACTTTGGAATACATATTTGCATTTCTTGGTTAAAATGAATGGAGCATATTTCTTTGTTAGTTCAACCAACAATTTCATGATCCTAGAGAACTTCTCTATAAATCATTGGTAGTAGCCAATGTGTCCAAGGAATGACCAAACATATTTAACAATTTCTAGTTGGTAAGTGATTTCGTGGTTAACACTTATCTTTTTGAAGTCTACCTTAATCCCTTCCTATGAAATTCTGTGCTTCAATATAATGCCTTCTTAGATCATGAAATGGCTATTTTGCTAATTGATTCACAAGTTTGTTTCCACACATATTTTTAGTACTTGCTCAAGGTGGTCCAAGGATTGCTCAAATGTAGCACCATAAGTGGAGAAGTCATCCATAAATATTTTCACTTCACTACCGATTTACTACTAAAATATGCTTAAGACCAAGTGTTGAAGAGTGGTAGAGCATTGTACAAACCAAAAAGCATCTTGCAATATGCAAAGGTTTCCCAAGGACTTGTGACTATTATTTTGGCCTAATCCTTTGGTGCAATTTGGATTTGATTATAGCCACTATAACCATCCTAAAATCTATAATAGCAATTCCTAGATATGATGTTCAACACTTGATCAACAAATGGCAATAGTAAATGACCTTTGAATGTTGCCATGTTTAATAGCCTAAAATCAATACAAACCCACCATTTACCACCTCTCTTTGATATTATCATGAGCAGCCTGATCCATTTGGTATCCACAATGGGGTAGATGAACATTGCCTTAAGGAGTTTCTTAATCTCCACTTTGACAGTTTGCTTCGATTTTGGATTCAACCATAGTTGTCGTT
Organism: Gnetum montanum; assembly: GCA_015680685.1. Taxonomy (NCBI): domain Eukaryota; kingdom Viridiplantae; phylum Streptophyta; class Gnetopsida; order Gnetales; family Gnetaceae; genus Gnetum; species Gnetum montanum. The sequence goes on along the minus strand of MNCI01034926.1, from coordinate 21,330 downwards.
GCCTCCTTAGCTTCATGGATAGACTACTGTAAATGTGGTGCTGACATATCCATGGATCAATTCTAGTGAGTTTAGGATATGACCAAGTAAATGCTATTGGCCATTTGTTGACCACTTTCAATAATTTTGCTTTTTTCTTGGGAGCATGTTTGGCATTAAGTATGATTGACTTGCCATTTTTTAAGAAAGAATATTCTAAGCTAGTAGGTAGAGTTTTCAACTCTAGGGACTCTTGTTTGAAATGTTTAGGGATCTCTAACTCTCCCAAATTGGTATCAACATTTTCATTATTAGAGAGTTGGTGATGAACTTGCTTTAGATCATCCATGGCTTCGACATAAGCACATGTTAGGCTCTTAGTAGGTTTCATACACATTGTGTTACTATTAGAATTAGCGATTAGCCACAGGGTTCCCTCTCATTTTGTGGCTACTACATATAAACACTTTTGAATATCTACTTCATGTGCACACTACATGTATGCAGAAATAGATGTTCATTTCATGGACTTGAGTCTCTACATGCAAGCATGGAACTCATTTCTTCTTAATCATTCCAAATGCATTTTCCTTAGATATCTGAAGGGAAAGATCTTTGATGTTTATTCCTGCATCAACAATTGGTTAGCAATGCCCTTCCCATAATGATTGAAAAGTCGCATTTACACTTCTCAACCTTGATTACTAGGAAATCGGTAGGATAAAACCACCCATAGATGGTTATCACAATGTCTTCTACTAGTCCCAATGAAATAGTAATGGACTAGTCTACCAATTTTAATCAAATATTACTCTTTTGAGAGGTGGTAGGTTCCAAGTAGTATACATCTCATGAGAAATCAAGTTTATACCAAAATATGAATTAATAAGAGCTTTACATGGTTCATTCCTAGCAATCTATAAATAGATAAGAGGAATTCTAGGATTAGCTAATTTTTCAAGAAGGTTTTTAGCCTAGATGTAATCAGATTTGACATCAATGAGCATAATAGTATGGATCTTAGGCAACATTTGGTTTGAAGGGGACTTGATGGAATGGTTTGTAGAGGATGAGGTAGGAGTAGGGTGACCAACTACTTGAGTCTCTGAAGGCTTAGTACAACTATTGTGTTAGAAGAATGACCTTTTACAAGCATGAGGTTTTGAACCACTTAGTTCATGAATCAGTTGTAGATTAATGGGCCTAGTAGTGTTGCATTGTTGAGGCTGGGCTAGAAGTTCACCTTGCATGGATGGAGTAGGTGGTAACTATGTTAAGGATGAAGGAATAGGTGCAAGAATAGGAGGATAAAGATAGAATGTGGTATCCCTCATGGAATGTGGAGAATAAACTCTATAGTATTCAAGAGAGTAGTAGTGATGTTGGAAAGGAGAAAGGTGACTAGAAGAGTTACATGGATACAGAGGTTGCTAAACATAATACCAATATGGATCTGGCTATCTATAAGGGTACTGTTGCCTTGGTGGTAGCATCCCCCATGACTGTGGTTGATGCCACTATTGATACTACTCATACAGTTGTGGTGGATTTCCACTTGGACAATATTGTTGTTGTTGACGGAACTACCTGGGATTACCTTAAGGATAAGACAATCTTTTAGGTGTTTGTATTTTTGATAGTTATGGATTTAGAGCATACACACTAGACTCCTATAAGTGTGACATGATGGGGCAACATTCCTCAGGATGTTCATATTGGTAGATGTCACACCCACCACCATCATTTGATTTAATTTCCATAACTTCATCTACTGCAACAATATTGCACTTACCCCATTGATTGGCATATTCAACTTCCTTTCACCTCCTACGATCATTATCACTACTTTATTCTTTGGACTCTTTACCAATTTTTAGGATAGCTTTAAATCTACTATCCATAGAGTCCCATAACTAATCTACCTTAGCTAAATTTTAAAGGTAAATTTTTGAATTAGCAAGGTTTTTTAGTTCACCACCTCATCAAGTAATGATTCCTCCTCACTATCACAAAATCAGACCTCCCTATTGTGAATGGAAGGATCATGGTTATATTCTTTTACACTTTCATGTTTTCTCAACTCTCCTTCTTTTGCTACCTACTCGATCAACCTTTGGATCTAATGGGATCTTAACTCTGATAATCACCCTTGGGCATAGACTCCAAGAGTTCTTCTTATTTCTGATTGGAGTCCATCTATTATATGACAAAGTTGCTCCTATTGATAATAACGATGGTTAAGACATCTATGCAATAAGAAATAATATCTACCCATGCCAGCATCTAAGGAATCATGTGTTTCTTACTTCTATCCTTGGATCTACCTTCTCAAATTGGACACTTGAGAGTATGTTTGATACTTATTATTGAATACTTTGAGCATTGTACTCCATCAATGGATTAATTCTTCTCCAAGGACTGGTACCAGCTTTATGCTTCTTTCATGAGTGTTCTAGGAAAAACCTTAAGTTTTTGCTAGTCATTTTCTATGTTTTGTAATGCACAAGCAATGTGAAAAGCCTAAAAATGATTTTGCAGATCTGAGTTATATACCCCTTTGAACCTAGGGATATTGTTCATGTCTAGCTTCTTGATCTAGCTATTCATTACATTTCTTGTAGGAATTCTCATTACCTTTATGATGTTTAGCATGCTTCGGGTAGCAAGCAAAGGCTTATCGTAGCCATGATCTTGGAAACAGGCCTCTCTTGAATGCCCATGCCTCAAATGTTGACTTGCCCAACGGTCCCCACAATCATCCTAGTCCCATTGGTTACCTCCATCACAATTGTGCCCCCTGTGATTATGTTCAGAGCTCGAAGAGGAAGAAGATGATAATAAAGATGAAGAGGAAGGAGGACTAGCATCATCATAGTGCATGCTACCCCCTCTTCAGTGGTCGTAGCCATGATCACGTTCATCCTACTTGTCCACATCCTTTCCATGACTCTTCTCCTTGGATTTCCCTTTATCATGGGATCCATTCTCGTTAGAACTAGGATTATGTATTGTGGACTACAAGTTTTCGTTTTGACCTCATTCACCAAAGTCAAAGAGAGGAGTTTCTCTAAATGGAAAATCCTCAAAGAAGGGTTCTTCATCATCCTTTTGGTACATTAGGATTGGGAAATCATTGGACGAATTTTCCTTCATAGATTCATAACACTGCTCTAGCTGTTAATCCCTCAGGAAATGTGCATCAATGTGACGATAATCCCTAGTGTCACTATCCTACACAACATATTCATCATGAAGCCCTTGAATGCCCAACCACATAAGATTTTGTTGAAGCATCACAAAAATGGTTTAATCAGGTAGCAACACAATGTTACCCTCCATGTCTTACCAACATGGTAGCTCATCCTAGTGTAGGAAAAAGGTGAAATTAGGTACATAGTCATTAGGATGAGCATATACCACTCTATATTGCTAGGAAACCTAATAATTTACTTCATTAGAATTAGGTAGAGAACCACTCCTGTGAGAAGAAGACATCTTGTATCAGAAGAAAAAAAATGTAGTGTGCTTTCTTATAAGTGTTGTAGTTATTTTAATGTATGATATGACTTTAGGGTTTCTTCCAACAATCTTAAATAATTTTTCATTAAACCGTAGATAGCACACGTAACAAACTAAAGGTTCCCAACAACAACACCAATGATGAGAGATGATTATGTCATACACCCAACCATACAAATTAAAAGTATTTACATGTAATTTAGTCAAATTTTGTAGACCTTAAGTTCTCACATACACTGGTTCCAAGACATGAAATCTAATTATGAGAATCATTGTCTTCCCAACTACACTTGTGGAGCTTAATTTTATGGTTAAGTGTAGCCGAGGCACATGATTTTTATTATTTTATATTTTATTCATCTACGATTAACAACAAATTGAAGCTTAACTTATGAACCAATTTAACTAATCTAATTGCTAATTAATAACTAACTATCCTAACATAAGCATTCGATGCCATTCTTCATACATATCCTAAATGCATACAACACTACTAGGTTACCAAGAATTAAGCACTTTTGGGATTATCAAGTGTTGTAAGTTATGCTCAAAGTAGTTGTGATTATATACTAAATCTATTTATATTAATTAATTAATCAATTAAAGTCTAGTCTATATTAAGTAATTGCATAATTAATGAAAATAGTAAATGTAGAAATAAATCATTAATCTATTCCAAGTGCTACAAGGTTTGATCAAAAGGCTTGTCTTTATTACCATTTACACTAGTGTGCTAAGGTAAATTATTGCTTGAATAAAGATTCATACATTTTCTAACTCCTATTATTGGTTAAACTACAAGAGCTTTGCTACGACTATCATATGACATCCATAAACATAGTTGGTGAGTAGATATTTATAGACTTTATTGTGGAGCTGTGTCCATGGGGCCTCATAAAAGCAACAAATGCTACATCAATGTGACCTTATCAATGGGGCAACACCACGTTGATCAGGCTACATCAACAGGGATCCATAGATGAGGCCATGTTGATGGGGTCTCATCGATGTGATACTTTGATATGTCATCAATGAGGGATGTCAACACCAATGTAGCAATACCCTTACAGATAGCCTAATCCATATGGATACTATGTTTGACAACCCATGTATCCACATGACTCTTCTAGTTACACTTTTCAACATCACTACTACAATACTAAGTATTATAGAACTCATTCTTCTTCTACAAGAGGGGAGTCCACATATCCTTATCATCCTCCTCATTCTTATTCTCATGTTGTTCTACCCTCAACCTAATGACCACCTGCTTCATCAATGCAAGGTGAAATTCTAGCCCAACCATGGTAATGTAACATTACCAGGGCTGCTAATTTATAGTCAGCTCCTTAGCTACGTGATTCATGGTTCAGAACCTAGACCTAGAAAAAGACCATTGTTTCAAACCAACAGCCCTACAAAACCCTCATAGACTCATGCTACTAGTAACGTTGCTTCTTCCTCACCCTTTGCATCCAATCCACTCTAGTGCCCTTTGAACCAAACACCTTCCAAAGTGCATACTGTCATACTAACCCATGTGGTAACTGATTGAATAAGGGCTAGCCACCTTCCTAAAAAAATATCTAATCCTAGAAGTCCCATAATCTATCTTTAAATCACTAGAAGTGAGCCTTGAAAAGATCTTCTAGATTCAAATTTTGGTGTTAATATGATTTCTCATGAGATATATAAATCATGGAACCTACCTCCACTTAAATTGAATAACATCCATCTTGAGTTATTAGACTAATCCATCATTGTTTCCTTGGGATTGGTGCAGGACATTGTGACTACCATCTGTGGGTGGTCCTATCCTGTTGACTTCCTAGTAATCCATGTTGAAAATTGTAAGGGGGACTTTCCAATCATTAGGAGAAAGGCTTGGCTAAGTACCATTGATGCATGGTTGAGAATCCAAGATCTTTCCTTGGAGATTTCAAAGAAAAATGCATTTGGAAAGATCAAGAAGAAGAGAGTTCCATGCATCATGTACAATGATACAAGATGCAACTATGTGTAGAAACTATGTAAAAAGCACATCAATCAAAGCATGTAGATAGTGTGTAGGTGAATTACAAATTCAAAGGTGAATATATGTAGTAGCCATAAAATAGGAGGGTACCTAGTGATTAATAGCTAATCCTAAAAGTAGCACACTTTGCATGGAACCTACTAAGAGCCTAACATGTGCCTATATTGAAGGCATGGATGAACTAGAGTAAGTTCATCACCAACTCTCTAATGATGAACCTGATGATATCTATTGGGAAGAATTGGAAATCCCTAAAAATTTTAAACAAGATCCCTTAGAGTTGACAACTCTACTTGATGGCATGGAGTATGCATTCCTGAAAAGTGGCAAGTTAGTGATAATCAATGTCAACCTTACTCCTGAGTAGAAAAAGAAGTTATTGAACATGGTTAACAAATGGCTAATAGCCTTTGCTTGGTCATATCCTGAATTCATTGGGATTGATCCTAGGATATGTCAACATTGCATCTATACTAATCCTTCCATCAAGCCAAAGAGGTAGCAACAATGATGGTTGAATCCAAAATTTAAGCAAATCATTAAGTAGGAAATTGAACAACTCCTCAAGGTAGGGTTCATCTATCCAATTATGGAGAGTGAGTTGGTTGGCCCACTTGTAATCAAAAAAGATGGTAAGTGGAGGGTGTGTATTGATTTTAGGTTGTTGAACATGGTGACCTACAAAGATTATTTTCCATTGCCATTGTTGGACTAGGTATTGGATACTATTTCTAGACATGTTTCTATAGCTTTCTAGATGGTTATAATGGCTATAACCAAATTCAAATCACACTAGAAGATCAGGCCAAAACTACATTCACAAGTTCCTAGGGGACTTTTGCATATACAAAGATGTCATTTGGTCTGTGCGGTGCCCCTACAACTTTTCAACATCTTTTTCGTAGCATTTTTCAGTAGTAGATTGGTAGTAGGGTGGAAGTTTTCATGGATGAATTCTTCACCTATGATGCTACATTTCAGTAGGTCCTCAACCACCTTGAGTAACTAAAAAGATGAGTGAAGACCAATCTTTAGCTTAATCGATAAAAGAGCAATTTGATGGTCTAGGAGGGCATTGCACTTGGGAATAGAATTTCTCAAGTCGGCATTAAGATGGACCCTAAAAATATTAGAATCATCCAAGGAATAAATTTCCAATTGGAAACCATTAAAGATGTCCAACCATTATTTAGACACATTGGCTACTACCAACAATTCATAGAGAATTTCTCTAAGATTGCAAAATCATTGGTGCAGTTGACAAAAAAAGATACTTAATTCGTATGGACCAAGGAATGCGAAAAAGCATTCCAAAAACTCAAAGAAAAGCTTATAGAAACTCTAATTCTATGAGTACTTGATTGGTACTGATCATTTGACATCATGATAGACGCATCGAACTATGTCTTCGTAGTAGTGCTTATGTAGTTAGATGATCAAAAACATCCTTATTACATGCACTGCGCAAGCTGAAGCATTGTGGGTGCACAACTCAACTACACCATAATAGAGAAAGAGCTAATGGTAGTGGTGTATGCCTTGGATAAGTTCAGGAACTATGTGCTTGGATACAAGGTATTTGTGTACATCAACAATAGTGTCATTTTCTTCCTAATGAACAAATTGATGATGAGCCCTTATGTCATATAGTGGCTTGTGATCTTGCAAGAATTCAGTCTCACAATGATATATTAAAAAGGAATTGAAAATGTAGTGACTGACCACCTGTCTCAGTTATGATGGAACAACAAAGAGGAGGAGAGCCCACTTTCTGATCAATTTCCTAATGAACTCCTCTTTTCTAGTGTGATAAACAAACACAATGGTGTTCTCACCTATCTTCTCACTGAGGATATGCCACAAGAGTTGGATCATTGGAAGAAACAACACTTTCTTCATTAGCCCAAATGCTTCATGAAGATCAATAGACACCTTTACAAGGTATGCACTAACGGCCAAGTTCATTGGTGTGTTCCTGATGGTGATTAGTTGTGTGTTCTACAAGATGCTCAGAAGGGTTCTTGTGAGGGCCACTATGTAGGAAGAGACATGGCCGTTAAGGTCCTAATGGTAGGGTATTATTGGCCAACACTCCTTAAGGATACTCATCAATTTGTATGCTCTTATGAATACTATCAATGAGATGATGTGATAACCACTTGAATGGAGGATCCCTAGCAGTGGATTCAACCATTAGAATCCTTTGACATCTAGGGCATTGACTTCATAAGTCCCACCACACCCATGTCAAATAGAAAGGTGTACATCATAGTCACTGTTGACTGCCATTCGAAATGGGTAGAAGTAATAGCTATCATCGAATGTGCATCTTCCATTGCTGCGTCTGTATAACAAAATATTGTAAATAGGTTTGGTGTGCCACCTAAAGTTATTTCTAATAATGGTACTCACTTTACAGGCACCACTTTTCACAAGCTCATGCAATGCTTGGGGTAGAACATAAATTAACAACATCCTACCATCCCCGATCCAATGGTCAAGCAAAGGTTACTAATAAGGAGATCTATAATATCTTAATGAGAACAATTAGCAAATATAGGAGATATTGGAGCACCAAACTTAATGATGCCCTTTGGGCTAACTACTCAACATGGAAACTTCCTATAGGCTACTCTCCCTATGATCTAGTGTATAAAAAATTACCAACTCTTCCAATTCAATTCAAGCTTCATACACTTTCAATAGCTTGTCACCTAGATGTTGACCTTGCCTAGCATAAAAAGAAAGATTGATCAACCTTAATGGGCTAGATGAAAATATATTGGTGGCCATATCGTTGAATAAAGTACACAAAGCATTCAACAAAAAATGTCATAACCTTAGAATAAGAAGAGTAAAATTTCAACCTAGAGACAAGGTCCTCAATTGGAACCCCACACATGTGCCACAATGTACCAAGTTTCAAAAATTATGGGAATGGCCTTACATCATTCATGAAACCTTTCCTTCTAGGGCCATGTTGTTCTACAAACCTAAAAGCTCAAATAAAAAGCAACTGGTCAACATGCAACAAGTTAAACCTTTTCATAAGCTAAAGCAAGCCAGTGCTAGCAACACCTCATTGAATGGATAGCCATGCTCAATTTTTAGATCTCCTCCTTTCAACTCAGTCATGGGGGAGATGGCCATTTAGCTAATCATTAAAGTGGCTCTTTAATTTTTACACTCTTTTGTTTTATATTTTTTGTTTTACACTTTTCTTATTTTTTCCATTTTTTGTTTACCAACATCATTAGTACATTTTATCTTTCTTGAATATTTTATAATTTCTTCTATATTTTACTTTATTTTGGAGTGTTTTCTTATTATTTTCTAACAAATTGCTTTGTCAGCAATAGGACACAATGATGTTGTAGTTGCTTGCTAATGGTGGTTTTTTATTATTAACGTCTGGTCTCTATCTTTAAATTTTGATGATTGATGACTAATACAAAGTTTCTTTTTCATGGAACAAGCAATGGGTTCACATCATCCATCCATTCACAACAATATATGGTATTCTTGGTTTTTGAAATATGAGGTTCCTTTCATTAATGAAACTTTAATGAATCTCTAACCTTGGTAGTTTCCAAGCTTGAAAAAGATCAAATAGGTTAATAAGGTTGTGACTTCATGGGAATTCGATGCTCTTTGTACTTTTCTACTTACTTGAGTGCATGAATGTTTTTCATGGATTTCTTACCATTTCACATCAATCAATAATAGGAAGTTAATAAGTCTTTACATGGTGTATTTCCCATCTGAAAATCCATAAAAACATAAAATGTCAAACGAAAAAAAGAAAACAAAACACGATGAAAATTCAAAACAAACCCTCTAGACAAAATAATGAGCTACATGCATTGGGGACTAGAAAGACATGTTACCCATGCCTGAAGGTCCCCTCTAACTAGGGAACTTTACCATTTTCTACTTCTCTTTTCCTCTCAATTAGGAATGGTGTTTTCTCTATTGGAGAATTCTTGTGTCTTGAAGGGGGGTACTAGTCTTAGAGTGTCAATGCGAAGTTACTAAAAGTGGTTGGTTTTGATTTGAACTAAGGATGGACTTTATTGCATCATTTAACCATAAGATCCACAAGGGACTTCATGTGACCATAATTTGAAACTCCATTTCACTTTCTCTCTCTTCCATCCATTATACCCATAAACCACCTTAGTGTCGGTTGTTCATGTCTTGTTCAATGTCTTATTTTGAAGTATTAAAATTCTTAGATAGATTATTTTAAATTTAGTTCTTAACTTTTCATAAGAATTAATCAACTATGGGGCCTACAGACTCTTTTGTTTGAGGATATGCAAGGGCAAAAAGGGCATGAGCCTATCTTGGTTGCAGTAGTCAAGTTCATTATCCTTAGGCATTTTTGCAATCAAATATTTTGTGTGGCCCATCAGTTGCATCCAAATGTGTGCTTCTTAAGGCATTTATCCAATAAAATTTCATTCTCTCATCAATTTCTCTAATTTTGTGAGTTTTCAAGCCCTCTTCTAGAATTTCATCATGTTCATGACTTTTCTAGCTCTTTGTAGATTTCAATTTCATGTTAAAACTTCTTGTATTTTTTTAATTATTTAATGTGAAAATGTTTTGTACATAAGCTCCGTCGACCAGGGGGGATGCGTAGGCAAGACCTTGTTGATGAGACTCCATTGACACAAGGAAAAAAACCATCTATATATATGTGCAGATACTTAAGGATTTTTCACATGTGAGCCAAAATGAGGGGAAAGTTTTCTCAACTTGATAGAGCCTAGAACCTTCCAAGAGCCATAACTTCCTAACCATTTGTCTAATTTACTCTATTCTTCAATCGTATAGTTACTGGAGGTAACATCTTTATTGTGGGAACCACAAACCTTAAGTTTTTAATAGATTTTTTTTTCAAAATTTATCTAATTCGCACAAAGGTTTAACTGAGAAACCAACAATAAAACATCAATTTATGAGAGTTAAATCCTTCCAACAAGCTTTGGTAACACTCTAAGTTAAAATTCATTAAAATAATAATAAAATAACCAATTTTCCATGGTCCAAACTTAGGCTAAGTGTAGTTGCCTAATGAGATAAGGTATTTAAAGATCATAAGTTACACATTATATGCTAATCCTTGGTTATGTTATGATCATAGATGACACTTAAAAGAAAGCATGTATAGGAAGGAGGACCATGTCAATTAAGGGAAAAATGACTAGGAATGGTAAGGGGCCAAGCATAGCCCCATAAGCAAGAAGAGACCCATGTAATAGGATCTTTTTGGGATGAGATTAAGTGGAATCTATTTGAAAAATTCCTGAGGAAGCAGTTGCAAAGAAACAGTCTCATCGAGATGAGGCACTAGAGCCTAAATTGAACCTTAAGGTTACCTTGATGAAGGATTTCCTCAAGCAAATCACAAACAAGGAGGTCCAGAAATCTTTGCTCTAAGAGTTAAACTTTGGACCTTTCTTGGATTTCACATTTCAAAAAGTCAAAACTCAACCACAAAACTCTCCCATATGGCCCACAATCACTTCCAATGGAGAGTGGTACATGGGAGAAACATACTTATTATGGAATCATCAATAGTTCAATTCAATAGTCAAGATCAACAACATTTCAATGTCCTACTTAGTAAAAGCCATTGTAGAGGCCCTTAGGTTACTAGAAACTAGGGCCAACCTTGTTGAAATCCCAATGTAGAAAAATCTTAACATTAAGAAAGAATGGACACAAGAGTGTTATGGAGTAGACCACAAGGCGTTTGATGCACTAAGCATGGTAGAACATGCATATTTCAAGATTGTAGCCTTTCACCTTAATCCAATGGTGAGGCCAAGAAAAATTAGAGCTTTCTTTGCCCGTCCATGTACCACTCTAAATGATAAATTCCCTGTAAACCTTCCATAGCTAATCTATCTTGAGATAGAGAAGTGATTTAAAGAAAATGAACATGGAAGAAAGGTGCTTCCATTCCCATGTCTCATCCAAAAATTTTGCAAGAGAAAATAAATAACATGCTATACAAATGATGCCATCTAACCTACTCTAATCACCTCTTGGGTGAAAATGATAAAGGAAAAGGTGCCTAACAAAGTCATCCAAGAAGAGGTGCAGCAACAACCGCCTCCATCACCTACTCATGAAACAACATCGATGTCCTACATTGACCTTGAGCACATGCATGAGATTTGAAAGCAACTCTTGCAAGAGTAACAGTAGCGAGTAGGAAGAAGTGGTGATGATCTATATGTGTATCACCCAGCAATGAGCCACCTCAACAAAGTGGCTTGAACCATAAGTTAGATGGAAGGAGGTGGACCAATGTTTCTAGCCTAAAGAACTTAGCTACCCATGAGATTAAATCCTAATGCCTCAGAGGTGATGATATCTCTCTATGAATAGTAGTAATTACCAAGAATTTCTAGGAATGTTGCTACTTTTAAGATGTGTCAGAAGGATGGTGAGGAGGCAACTATCTTGGTGATGTAGCACCATGGAAAGTTGACAGTAGTAGAGGTAGTTTATGATAGAATTGCTAAAGCATTGAATGCACTTGTGGTATTTGTACTAAACATTTCTACACTTAGAGATGTGTAGATGTCTATAGAAACCCTTAGAGGAAAATTGAGAGTGGCCTAGCATGAGGAGTTGCTAGACCAATTGGTGGGAATCGAGCAATCAATTCTAGATGTCTTTAATCTTTTGAAAATAATCACTATAATCCAATCGAAGCTGCTTGAAGCAAGGAAAAAATGCATCATAATGGAGAGGCAACTAGAAATAGCCTAAGCTTAAAACCAATGCTTGACAATAGAAGTTGTTGAATTTAGAGCTTGTCTCGTCGATCCTGTATTTCTTAACCCTACATTAACACATGATGAAGCTTTTAAACAACTTTAAGAAAAGCTCAAAATGGTTGAGGATGTAAAGGAGATAGTCATCTTTGACCAATCCTTAGCCAATGCTACAATGCATAACATCAAGAAGGACTTGGACTAAATGCATCAAGAGAATGAGATTCTAACCATAGAGAATCATCACCTACAAATTGTTGATGTGTAGAGGCAACAGATGGCCAGTTTTATCCATCAAAAATAGAAGTAGCTAGCTAGAGTGAACAATGACTTGAGGAGATTAGCAACCAAACATAGGAATATCTCCATGGAGGAAGTCCATGCCTTTTGCCAAAAATATGTAATAAAGATAGCCTCTTGGAAGAACAAGGCTTTCAAAGTTGAGAGGGTTAAGAACCATTACAAAGATCAAGTTGGCCTACAGAAAGAAATTAATAAAAAGAACATTTAGATGAAGAAGATAAAAATTAATGAGGCCCTCTAGCACCTCAAGAGAGGAGGTAATGTCTAGCAGCTTATCTTTTATGGAGTCAATAACTATAATAGAGTTGATATCGTTATGAAACATACATGTCAAGAAGATGATGGAGTAGATGGATCTTTCAAATCTTTGTTATGCAAACCTTGTGATGCTGACTATGGGTAGGCTATGGTCAAAATTGGAGGAAAAGTGGCTAGCTCATACTTGTTGTACAAGGTAGAGTTCAAGCATCACAAAGACACCAAGAAAAAGCTTGAGATTGCCAATGCTAAACTTGAGGTTCTCAAGGTGAAGTTCACTAATCAACAATCAAATATTGAGAACCTAGCCAAGCAAATGAATGATTACCAGGAGCTGTGAAATGCACTCAAAGTGTTCAATATGAAACAAACATAATTTTTTGCTTGGTTCATGAATGTTAACGAGATGTTACCTACAATGCCCTATTCAAGGGATATTCTCATTTCAGTGCACATTGGAGATGCAACATGGATTATGAATGATCCTTGAAGTAAGGAGGAGAAGATGAAGGCATTGATGGACATCTTTTGTCTTTCATTGGAAGGTGTAGCTACTACAAGAGAACCACAACTACCTCAACCACTATGTGCACTCAAAGCAAGATAAGGTTCTTCAAAGCCTCCACCACCTAGGATTGTTTGATCTTCTTCACTATCTTTGCATTGTCAAAGGAATTGTGTTTGTTAGTTTTGTCCTAGTGTTTAATTTTGTTGTCCTAAATACCAAATTTTTGTAATCATTATAAAACCACATAGTTGGCCACTTAGGTATTGTTGTGTTGTTTGGATGTTTGTTTTGTGTGTCAATAATCCCATACCTTCTCAAATTTTGTAAAGAACTTGAGGACAAGTTTTCATTTAGTCATTGGGGTATGATGAGTCATATGGTTTGGTTGCATTGGCAAGATGTTGTCAATGTGACCTCATTGATGGTATCTTGTCGACATGATCCTATCAATGTAGGATTTGACTCATTGACATGTACCCATCAATAAGGAACCCTATTTTTGCCTATAAATGTGCACCTTTCATAGCATTTATGGCAAGAAGTCTTATAGTTTTAACAAAGTTCTTGTAGTTTTTCTTTCCAATAGTTAGAATATTTTTCTAAGTACCTATAGTAGAAGTCAAAGAGTGTACAGATCTTTATTTGAGCACTATTATACTTGAGCACTTCATAGCAATAAAGATAAACTTTCTAATCAAACCTTGTAGCACCTGTAGTAGATTAATTGTTTACTTTATGCATTTAATATTTCAAGAAATTTCCTTTAATGTTTAACTAATTAAGTAATTAATAGTAATTAAATAGCAAACATAAGTACAAACACTTCCAACATACATTCAATAACGCTTAATGTTTGGTAACCCAATAGTGTTAAATTTTTTTAGGATGTGTACGAAAAGTGGGAATGGATGCTTATATTAGGAATAGTTAGACATTAGGTAATTCATAGATCAATTAGTTAGTTAAACATTTAAATTACTTTATTGTTTATTCTTTAGCAACTTAATTCATAAAAGATAAACTAATAAAAATCATATGCATCAGTTACACTTAACCATACACTTGCACTTCACAAGTGTGACTGGGAAGACAATGTTTTGCATGATTAGATTCACCTCCTAGAGTTAGTGTACTTAGAAACTTAAAGTCCTTGGAATTTGATCGAATTGCTGAATGAATGCTAGTGATTCGTATTGTTGGGCATGGGGTATACTTGTTGCTCATCACATGTCATATGCATTAGTTATGATGGAATGGGTATATTGAACCTCAAGTATTAAACTCATGTTAACTTGCTAATCCCTAGAATTAGTCACTTGGTACACCCTACAGTGAGATAGATTAGTAATCCCTATAGTTAATGTTCATATCCAAGAATGTGATGACAAGTGTCCTTCATAAACATTTGATCATATGGCAAAATGAAAATAGGGTGATTAGTTGTTAGCATGAAAAGAGGAATATAATATAATAAAAGTAATGTCCTAATTAGTATAAGAAGTCCATTACATTCCCTTCCATGTTGCAATTACATTATTTAAGATACATCATCCTTTACTAAAAGCTATATGCTCAAGTCTATTAATATTCTCTACGATCTTATGTATCCAACAAGTCAAGCATTGAGCTAAAATTTTTGAAGTATTTTTAAAAATAGTAATTATAACACCTCATACATCTAACCCAAGCCATGCTAAGGAATGGACCATAATTACTATAATGGTGAAGTTAACATATAATGCAAACAATGGATCATATGAACACATAGCATAAAGTCATAAACCACTTAATAAAATTCTCATGCATGTAATTAAAATCAAGCATAAAAGAACACATTAACTCTAAGTCACTACTCTATGTGTGTATAAATATGAATAAATAATAGCTCATTGGTTTTCCAAGCAAAACCCACTAGTAAATAAACCCATCTCTTGCATGAATACATGCATACAAACATCAAGAAACATGAAACCAAATCATCCTCCATAAACTCCTTTAGTCTTGTTGGTCTCTTTTGCTTTTATCTACATCACCTGCATACAAAGGGGGTTAGTCCAAGATTGAGTGACAACCTTTATACATATTCTATTGATGAGGAAGGTAGCAACTATGCTGAAGGAGAGGTATCAAGGTAAACTAGGAAACCTACTACAAGGTCAGTTCCTCATGCATACTACCACAATCACACATTCAAGAACATTATTAATCATACTATATATTATCATATCATGTGCATACGCATACTCTATTAGATGCCTAGCAAGCATAGATAATCATATATCTCTATCAGCATCAAAACTCATAGGGCATTACTAGGCCAAACAAATTGCAACAAAACAAAAAATAACTCATATATATACCAATTCTCTAATATCTGCTTGAAGCATATCTCAAGATCAAATGATCACTAACTGAAGAAATGGAAACCAATGCTTCTAGAATAACTATTTGCAAAGCTCAATCATAATTCTATTGGTAGCCTACATGTCCACACTTAGTGTAAATATGATATTATTATCACATGTAATTAATTACTGAATTGTGCCTGTAGATCTTTTATTAGTTTTTATTATTGAATTTGCTACTAACACTAGTGTTGGTTGCTTAACTTGTAGTCCTATATCACTAACCTTCTAGAGAATAAATCTAAGCATAACTATTATTCCTAGATGAATTACCAATCGTAAGTACTAGCATACCTATGCTCTCTCACTCTTAGAATGAGGTCTAAGATAAAAGCCTTACTGATTCATCACAAAGGAGGTCATTTCAACTTCTCTAGGATACTTCATCACCAATTGGTCCTCATCCTTGTGTAGACTCCACCAGCCATATGGTCATAAGTGACCTATGCTTTATGAACTCTAAATCGTAACACCATAATAATAGAGTTATCACATCGATGGTCATAAGCAACCTATGTTACATGTGCCAATCAAAGACCAATAGCATCCATAGAATTTTTATGCTAGCAAATACCTAACACACTTGGACATCTAACATTAATCTTAGCCTCAATACCACACACAAATACACACACATTATGCACTAAATGTGTAAAACAAAGTTCAACACATGCTCATCATGCTTAAGATATGATGCATCCCATTGCTCTATCTTACCATAAAGTCTCACATGAACTCTAGTTTCTACTTAGCACTCTTGGCAAAAATTGTTTTTATCTTCTAGTTGACCACATCTAATGTGGGACTCATGCCTTACTCATGACATGTAATTCCATTATGCAGTGACCCAAATGTGTCTCATACTAGCCTCATAGTAGGCACTGCAAGCCAACCATGTTTTTACTACTACCTTCTCTAAAAGTCAAATAATATGAAAATTTCATAATAGAGGCTAGTGTGACCTTATTATGTCTACACTCAAGCTTGCATCCAATTTCTTTAGTACCATGACCCTGCCATGCATTGACTACATCTCCTACTTTCACAATGAACAATAAACATATCTGTTATGATCTTTTTGTGGTTGAGCTTGAAACACCATAAAATTTCAAGACCCTCATGCCTCACCAGGGTCTTGGAATTTAGGCAAGGACTTCCACAAGTGCAGCATCATGACAGTTTGGCAAGAAAATGTAGGCACTGAGGTTAGATTGTCTAGTCTAGCAAGTCTTCTATCTCTAGAGCTAATAGGCCCAATGGACTCTCCGGCCTGCCCACCTGGACAATTCACTCGGCTGATAGTCTACTTAGAAAATATACTAGGAGTTACCAAAAGTATTTGGGATAACCAAAGCAGTTCAGCAATTTTTCTAGTGAAGAATTTTTCTACGCTATGCTACGCTATGTAGTGTAGAAAGCCTCAAAAGACAGTTTCTCAAGCGTCTAAATGCAAACTGACAGAATCATTATAAGACAAGTCAAAATTTAGTCAACAAAAGCTACTATGCTATGTTATGATATGTAGTGTAGCATAGCGTAGGAAAGATGAAGTAGAAAGGCCCAACTTGCCAAATGATTCCAATAAGAAAGTTGCACTCAGCAAACACTCTAGCCTCCAAAACTAGTTACCTTGTTTAGCACCAAGCCTTGAGAAAATTTTCTTGCTAGAAGATGGTGGATTGATTGAAAAGGCAGGATACTATATGGCGTAGCATAGTGTAGCAACAACACAAAAGTAGCAAAAGTGTTCCAAACATAAGTTCAGCAAGTTCAAGGGTTTCCTACCACAAAGGAAAAAAGTTGCAGTCGTTAACACGACCAAGCCTCAGACAAATGATTTCAACTCCAACACAAGTTTTAGTCAAAACTAGTGGCTACACTATGCTATGCTACTTAGCATAGCACAACGTAGTAAGAAGCCACTTACGCTATGCAGAATGAGTAACGTAACACTGGTACGGAAGAATCAAGATGTCTTTGGGTAGTTTTAGAACTTGTAAATGTTAATATTCTTCATTTTAGCATCTCCTTGGTGGAACCAGCAATTTCACTCCATTTTGCACACCCCCTGGTTAGCTCCCAAAGCAGTGTTCCTAGGCTTGGCCTTGCTCATAAGAGTAGGGAAGACGTAGTCCTAGAGCGTAAGCTCCACTTTTTGCATTATTAGCACATTGATCTTAGCACATGCAGTCCCAAAGGTATAGTCACAGCGTAGCCAAGTTCATGTCCAACATCACACATCTGCATGGTATGGGCACATCAGCATCTTGTGGGATCTAAGACACGTGGCATCTAGGCCCCATTTCTCGCTTGCTCCTAGCCCTATAAATACCCCGGCAAACAACACTCAAAGGGTTGGCCTTTTCATCCAAAGAGTTGACATTTTTGCATTAACAAGAGCAGTTGGCTTGTGGGCTTTTCACATTGATTGGTTGGCTTCTTGATCAGCTTCCTAGCAAACAGAGTTGGCTTCTTGCTGCAGTTGGCTTTGAAGTTGGCTTCCAGAAGACATAGTTGGCATTTTTCATGAATGTTTTGGTTACCTTTGAGTAAGTAGTGCACCTCTAGTGTTGCATAACTTGTTGTACACCTTTCAAAGAAGGTAAGGAATCAAATCTATGACCTTGGGAAGGTGCATTTTCTCACCCAAGTTTGTTCTGCTATTTCTTTATTGTTATCGTTGTTTTGCACTATTTTCTCCATTCTGCATTTATTGATCACTGGTTTACCTTGTGTGTCTCACCTTTAAAAAAACATTTACATAAGGTTAAGATACACCGACTAAGTCCCTATCTGATCAACCATACCATTCAGGGCACCTCGTTTTAGTTTTTCTCCAACACGGTCCTCTCATAGATCCGGGGTTAAACTGTTCACCTGGAAACCTCTCAGTGTTCCATCCACTGACATTTTCAGTCACTACAAAGCTATGAATCAAAAATTTCTATAAAGACATATTGCAAAAACATCATGAGGATGCTATGTCTTATTTTCCATATAAAACTTTAGCAACCATGGCATCACAAGGATTCCATAGCTCATGATCCCTATATCCTATATTATGACTAAGTTTTAACATAATCATCCTTATTTTTTCTTTTTACACAATATATATAACGATGTCCTTTTGTAATTTCTTACTATTCAAGAAAATCTTTGAGGTTAGCAATCATGCCCATGCAACCTTGAGATCTTTTGCGTTAGAAATGAATTAATAAACTATAATAATAACCATAATCACAAAAGTGCCATAGAATTTTTAATGTAGAAATTATGAAATCATATTCATGGATTTATTTACTCATTTTCCCACACATTGATGCTAATCATTTCCCTTCACAAAATCTCATGTACATGCACAAGCATTAAGATATCAAAACTAATGAAATAGTAAATACTATCAATCTAAACCCTGAGAATAGATGAAATCTACAATTTCTACCCAAATTAAACAATGTCCTGGTTTTACCAAAATAAAAATTAAAACTCCTAGACTACAACTTGCCTAGCACTATCTTTACAATGTCTTAAAAATCTCAGAGATTCGTAAAGAATTGGAAGAGAAGAAATAAAGGACGAAATTTTAGAAAAACTTGAACATACAAAGAAAAGAAGGAATAAAATGTATCAATATCATTTATATTTACAAGTTATATTTATCTTTTTTATTTTGTGATTTTAAATTTTATATGTGTCTTTTCAATTTTCCCCATCCCAACTAATACCATAGGATCCACACACCACGTCTCACTTATGGAGCATCAGAATAATATACTAATTAAACCTACATATAACATGTTATATTTACTACATATCTAAGAAACCAAAAAAGCATATTGACAAAAGCCTACTAGCTTTATAAACCTACTATATGTAACATAATACCCATGAGTGACTAGTCCTAAACATCACATATCATGTCAAATGGTCTTAAAGTCCCAACATGCATAAGGCTATGACCATACTAAATATCATAAACACCATAACATGGTTCACTACATAACATTAGTATCATAGAGCATTATATAATGACACATGGATCAAGGTCATACCTATCCACTTGTTAGTCTTCACCCTCTTCACATCCTACATTTATTAATGACAATAACCTACCTAGTTTATACGATAAGATCAATGTCCCTAATTGTGGTAGTCACAAGTATATAAGATCTTAGAGAATATATTATAAAATATCATGTTTATCTAAGCATGCCCCCAAGGTCCCAATTGCATCTAGCTAAACATACAACAAGTATAGCCTAATGCCATGGGGTTTTATAGTGAAGGATTATAGTAATAGGCCTAAAATTACAAATATGTTATAGATCTTCATATTAAGAAGAAGATGAATCACATTTTTATTTATATTTTCTCTGAAAGAACCATTTTGATAGCTTCATAGAAAATGTGAAAGAAATCATTTGTAATAATTTTGGACTCAACTACAATTGATGAGATTTTGACCTTTTTCATTGATTTTTGTCTTGGCATTTTTCCACTAGAATACTCTTTGCTACTCTTTGAGTTTTTGATTTCTCCACTATTGGCACTAATAAAATTCTACACATTGAACCTTTGAACTTTTTTAGAAATATAATGTTAAAATGATCATAATTATAATTCCAAGCCCCATAAATTAACTACCAAAATAAAATGCAAGATGAATGTTATAATTAAAGTGTAACACCACACCTAAATACCTTGAATGATGGAATCTTCAAGCTAACCATAAATTATTTATAAATCTTATTTGACATTGTGCCTAGACCTCTCCAAACCTTTAAAGATAATCTTTCTAATTCATAGGGTTGATGTAGGTCCTTAAAGACAAAGATGTGATAGATTTACTAGAAGTTTAGAAGAAAGGTCTTGATGTTATTATTCAAGTTGTTATGTTTGAGTATGTTGTGATGGAAATCACAAATGATAAAGATGTCCAAGAGGGTAGTAACTAGGATCAAGACTATGTTGAGAAGGAGTCTTCAAATCTAGCCTAGTTTTGTTTTATATTTATTTTAGAGGGACCATTATGCATTGTTGGCTTTTGTAATGATGTTTTTAGTCATTCCTTTATGTTACTTCTTTATTTTAGTTAATGTATAGTAGATGTTTGCTATTTTACTTTATGATATCTACTTTCGTATAGCTTTATTCTCCTCTTCCTACATGAATTTTTTAGTAGTCGTAATAGTCACATGACTATAAGATCTCAAAAAATATATAATAAAATATCATGTCTATCTAAGCATGCCTCTAAGGTCCCAATTGCATCTAAGTAAACATACAATAAGTATAAACTAATGCCATGGAACCTTACAATGAGGGATTATAGTAATAGGCCTGAAATTACAAATATTTTAAAGATCTTCATCCTTAAGAAGAAGATGAATCACACCTTTATTTATATTTTTTACTAAGAGAAACATCTTTGATAGCTTCCTAGAAAATGTAAAATAAATCATTTGAAATAATGTTATAATGCTGGACTACTCTAAAAGTGTCTTTTCCACTAGAATCCTATTTACTACT
>MNCI01034925.1:0-123621 GCA_015680685.1 Gnetum montanum | reverse complement strand
CTAAGAAGGTGTCTGAGGAAGCTCTGAAGCATCACAGGCATCACTTTCAGGCTTGACCTTCCTTGTATCCCATCTTTGGCTTACGAAGGTAGATCGAATTCCATTCTGTGCTCCTTGCTGAACAGTTTTCTTGTTATTTTGTGTATGTTTCGCACAAGATAATCGGAGTTTTCCCATTGGAACTTTGTATACAATATACTCAATTTTTCGGGTCAAAGCGCAGATCTTGGAATTGTGCAATTTTCTTAAATCTGATTCTCCTTGTCGTGATAACGTTGTCATTATTGCAATTTATCTACATCGTTTTCTTCTCCTTTTACGATTCATCGAATCAGATTGTTCCACGAAATATCTATCATATTCGTCAATTTACTAATTGAGTAAGTCCCTATCTGATTGACAAGACCATTCAGGGCACCATGGATTCGTTTTCCCCAGCACGGCCCTCGCATGGATCCATGGTTAATACTGTGTACACGGGTTTTGTTCGGCATTTTCCAGCGGCCGACATTTTTCGTCGTTACACATGCCCTTTCCATAATAATGGGGATGTCACCTTTGTATTCTTCAACCTTAATAACTAGAAAATTGATAGGATAGGACCATCCATAAACTATGGTCATAATGTGCACCACTAATCCCAAAGGAACAATGATTGATTGGTCTATCGATTCTAAACGGATGTTGCTCTTCTTAAGAGGTGGTAGGTTCCAAGCCTTGTACATGTCATGGGAGATGAAATTTACTCCAAAACTAGAATTAAGAAGAGCCTTGTACTTGTTTACCAATCTACAAGTAAATGAGTGGACTTCCCAGGTTAGATATTTCATAAAAAGATTGCTAGTCTTGATCTAATTGAAAAAAACATGAGTTAACATCATAGTGTAGATTTGAGATGGAATTTGGTTTGAAGTGCACTTGAAGGTGTTTGATGTAGAGGATAAGGGTGTTGGAGATGTAGGATGGCTAGCCACATGAGGTTGTGAGGGTTTAGGAGGACTATTGGATTGGAAAAAAGGTCATTTTCTAGATCGATTGTCTAAACCACATGGCTAGAAGGTTGGATGTGAATGTACAACCCTTGTGGCATTTCTTTGCTATGACTATGAAGGCATTTTGCCCTACATAGATGAAGCAGAACATAATTGGGTAGAGAGAATAAGGATGTGTGCAAATGGATGTAGCAGGTGGTATGGATGTGGGTTCTCTCCTCAAGTGGATGGTGAATGTGTTTAGTGGTACTCTAAAGGGTAATAGTGATGCTAAAATGAGGCGTGGCTTGTAGAAATTCTTGGAAAAATAGGTTGCTAAACATAGTACCCATATGGATTTTTTTCCTGTAAGGGAACTACTATCTTAATAGTGGAATTCCCCACAATTATGTTTGGTGCCATTGTTGGTATTACTCATATGGTTGTGGTGGAGCTCCACTTGGATAATAAGCTTGTTAGTGCTGGTGGAACTACCTTGGATTACCTTAAGGATAGGATAATCATCTAGGTACGTGCCTCTTTGGTAGTTGTGGATTCAATGCATACACCCCAAACTCTTATAAGTGTGACACTATAAGGCAACATCCATTTGGATTTTCATATTAACAAATTTCACAACCAATATCATCCTCAGAGTCTGTCCTCACAACTTCTTCTATTGCAGTAGCCTTACCCTTACCTTTCTGGTAGGCACATTCAACTTCTTTTTGTCTCTTGCATTCATGATCACTATTCTATTTTTTGGATGTTTTTTGCAATTTTCATAATAGTTTGGAATTTCTCATTCAATGAATACCATAATTTATCAACCTTTGACAAAATGTCAAAAATAGATTTTTGAATAGGCAAGGTTTTCCTATTCACCACTTCATCGAGTGGTGACTCCTCCTCATCACAAAATTGGACCTCCCTTTTCCTGATGGAAGGGTTTCTATTATACTCTTCTGCAGTTTCCCTTTTTTGCAAATCACCTTCTTCTTTTGCTACCTGCTCTATAAGCCTTTGGATCTGATGAGCTCTTAATTCAGACAGTCTCCCTTGGGCATAAATCCCTTGGACAAAGCTATTTTCTTTGAGAATAAGCATGACTAGGATATTGGTATAAGAGTGAATAATATCTACCCATGGCAACATCCAAGGGTTCATGTGTTCCTTGTTTCCAACCTTGAATTTTCCTTCTCAGGTTGGCCACTTTGAAGTATGTATGGTATTTATCATTAAATAGTTCTAACATGGTACTCCATTGGTGAATGGATCCCAGCTCCAAGGACTAGTACTAGCTTTCAACTTCCTTTATGAGTGTCTTGGGAAAAATCTTGAGTTTCTGCCAATCATTTTCAATGTTTTATAAGGCATAGACATCATGGAAAGCTTGTAGATGTGTCTATGATCAGAGTTGTATCCCCCCTCAAATCTTGGAATATTATTCATGTTTAAGTGCTTGATCCTACTATCTTTCACATGCCTAGTTGGGATCTTTACTACCTCTACAATGTTGAGCATGCTTTGATTCACCAACATCATCATCATCATTGAATTGATGATGTTGATGATGGTTTCTGCCACCTCTATGCTCTTGATGGCCTTCATGATCATTGTTGTCTTGTTGATCATCTTCATCATGATTATTTGGGTAATGACTTTTATGAGAACTAGTAGATGAAGAAGAATGTTTAGAATCAAATGAAGACGATGTTGAGGAAGATGGACCACCACTACCACCGTGGTGTCCACCATCACCTTTTCACATGACCACCATCCTTAGATCCATTGCGATATTCACTTTTTCCTAAACTTGGTTTATGAACACTAGATCGTAGGTTCAAGGCCACACCCTCATTACTAATAACAATGTGTGGAGAATCTTCATGTTGAGAACCTTTAAAGGGAGGATACTCATTGTAACCATTGGTTTATCTCAAAACTCATAACATTCCATTGTGACCTTATTTCATCATCATGAATACTACTTAGCATAGTTCAACTATTGATGCATAACATTTGGGATGCACCAACAACGGGAAAGAAAACTCATTTTAGGAGACTATTGCAAGGGTGCCTCGCATATGGGTATGCAAATATTAGAATAGTCTCTGCTAGAGATGGTTACATGGATTTTTGAAAATAGTAAACAAAAAAAGAAATTTGGAATTTAAATTAAATAATTATCTTGAATAAAATATGTAACTAAAAGAAATAAAATTTCCCTAGTCCTACTGATGCTATCAGTCCATCGCTACTGATGGTGTCCATTGCTGGGCAGGAAAACTATGATCGTAGCCTGAAGAGAAAGAGAGAGAAAGAGATCAAGCTTGCTATGGGAACATGTTGTCTCTCTTGGTCTCTGCTACAATAGTTGTTGCTGCTATGGAGAGAGAGAGAGAGAGATCTCTATTATCCGTCACCTACTTGTTTTATTTAGAAAAAGGAACAAACCATTGTGGGCAGGAGAAGAGGAGATTCAATGTCACTTACCCCTACCATGCACTTATGTTGCACCTGAAAGAAATAGAAATTGTCTGCCAAAGAAAAGGAAAAGAAACTACCACTTGTTGTAATGACACGTGCAACCACTACCACAAAGGAAAGAGAGTGAGGCTACCCAATGTGCTATTTTTTGTTGGAGAGTCATGTACCCATAGAGAAGAAGGAAATTGGTACCTACCAGCTTCCTCTTTGTTGCCTTTGCCTCCAAGATCTAATCCTTTGCTGATTTGGAAGTCGAAGATCAATCCTCCATTGGTCATCCCTATCTACCATGTGTGTTGCAGGAATGTCTGCTTTCTATTGTGTGCCTATAGTTGACAAGAAGCCTACCACTTGTCACACTATCCAAAGAGGAGAAGGAAACTATTGCTTGTTGGGTTCCCAATTGCTTTCTGCCATCATGTGTGTTGTGCATTGTGCACCTGCTGTTAGAAAGAGAAAAGCCTACTGTAGTGCTGTGAGTTAACCATTGGTTGATACCAAGCCCAGCCCTACTAAGAGAGAAGGCTGTCAGATCTCATCTAGCCTAACAACTACCTATAGCGTGTCTCTGCTACCCCTCCAGGATCTAGTCCCCCCCCTTCCTCAAGAAAAAGAAACTGTCCTCATTTATAGTCATTGGGTTTGCAGTTACAGCCATGTCCTCCACCATGAATGCAAGTAACACCCGTGAAGTAATTACCACCACTTTCACATTGAGACATCCACGTTCTATCATAACCCCCAGCCATTAACATTGCCATGAACACCTATGTTGTTTCTGTAACTGCAGCCACGGCTAGCATCACCATCATCTCTCTTGCTTTCATTATTTTTCCGAAGTAGAAATTTCTAAAAGCCAACCTAAACCTTGAATTTTGGTAGCTCTTTTGGAGCTTAGCTAGCAATTGTTGGGCTAAAATGTGGAGGCCTTCAAATTTATGGTCAATAGTTAAGGATACCTTAGTCTCAACCACTCTCAACAACTTTGGCACACATCAACTTTTACTTGCCAGTATTCATGCGATAATGTTCCCTATTGAAAACACCATTTATTCGCATACATAATGGTCTTAACAACCATGAATATCCATGAATACATAATGGTCAGCATTAACGTCTATGCTTAATTTTATATTTTATTTACTTATTTTAACTTTTTTAAAATTTTATAAGGTAAATTTACAAAATCAACAACTTTAAAAGTGCATTCAACCAAATTTGTAATTGAATAACTCTTGTATCTTATACATAAAACAACTGAAAGTACTTTTAACTTTCATATTCATTAATATTTTGTGGTTTAAGTACTATTAAATTTTCAAAGAAAAGCTTAAATGGAGAATTAGAGAAGCCAAAGGAAGCTAAATGACATTCTTTTAGAAGTTATATCATTATCATCTTAGCCTTGTTTCAATACAATAGGATTAATTACATAAGTTTTCTTAGATCATTCACCTTTTCATTTATTTAATTTCATATAGTTTTATGTTAAATTCTTATGAATTAGATCTGTGCATTTTGGCTACTTTGCAACTATAATGGCCTACATAAGCGTTGATTGTGGCCCTATGCCTAGCATGGATGAATTTGACATCAACACTTAGCCCCGAAACATTAATTACATGCAAGTGCATGGAACAAGACCACAAAAACTTTAAGATGATGCAACAGATAGAGAATTAAAAACATCATAAAACATAGACAAATTAAAAGTTCAAAGAAAACTATACTAATCTAAACATGATTAAAATAACCCTATAATCAAAAGAGAACTAGGCGTGGGTCACCCAAATCACACCATCTTATTTAATTAAAATTCAAATATATAATTTATTATTTTAACTACATAGATATATATATATAATTAAAATATAACTAAGATTGCATTCCCAATCTTCTCTTAGACTAGAAGACTTTTTTCCCTATTGCTCTTGATTTTTGTGTTTCCTAAAGTTCAATATACTCTTTGGTCAATTTTAGGTAATTTGAATGAAATTTAGAATACTAGTATGGATCGAACAAGCTACTACAAAGATAAGTGACACAATTCAATTATGATTCTCTCTCTTCTTTGCAAACTATTGCTTCCTTCTTTACTTATATTCAGACAAATGAAACACCAGAGTCTCTGTGCTTTTCTTGCAATGAAATCCCTATTATGGGATTGGTGGGTAGTCTACTTCCCCATAACATTCTACAAGAAACCAACCATTTGGCACCTATTTCATTGCTTCTTGTAATCATTGAAAAAAAAAACATGGTGTTCCAGTTATGTCCCTCATCAACTTCAAAAAGATTAAAAAAACAAAACATGTCATTCCACTTTTGTCTCAAAGCTGAGTTTTTATGGGTGGTTTCTATTTTTTTGTATGCATCTTTTTTATAGAAGAAGTGTGACTTATATTTTTGGCGAAAGATTGCAAAATTTGCTAAATAAGGAAAAAATAACTCACATAAATGATGACAGAAATTGATTTAGAGAATCAACTAATTTTGCTAAGTTGATCCACAAAATTGAGCCCTAATTGATTGAGAGAATCAACTAATTATGGTAAGTTGATCCACAAAATCAGATCCTAATTGATTGAGAGAATCAACTAATTATGGTAAGTTGATCCACAAAATCAGATCCTAATTGATTGAGAGAATCAACTAATTTTGGTAAGTTGATCCAAAAAATTAGGCTTTATTCTGATTTTATTATAATTTTTAACACTATTTATATGGTAAATTATGTTAGTGGTACTTATTACATACTTTCAAAATTCGAAGGGTACCAATTACTTTCCTTCAATAAAGAAAAGATCAAGTATCTTAAAATTTTTATTTTTTTACTTTCTTACTTTAAAGAGTCGGGTATCTTATATGATTAAGCTTTAAAATTAATGCAAAAAAGGGTATAGCATAGAATAATTTTATTTTCCAAAGATGGAAGAATAATAATCACGTGATTAGCAATTTTAGGCAAATTTTTCCTATGAAGAAATTTACATTATAAGAGTATCAAAATCCAAAATAATTGTAATACAAGTATACTCTAAGATATGCATTTAATTAGAACTTTATAACTCAACATTACCCATTAGAACCAAACCCATTTGGAGTTTTCACATCAAGAGTCTTACCACTATCCAGCATATAAACAAGTAAAAGAACTAGATCTTGAAAAACATGTTGCTTAGTTTGTCAATGCAAACAAGCTCTTCCCAATTTTACCATTTTTAATTAGTAGAAGAACTAAAGCTTAAACAACTTATAAATGTTTCTTAGTTTATCAATGCAAGAAAGCTTCAAAAGAGTTACCAAAATTCAAGGTTTAGGTTGGCTTTCAAAAACTACTGCTCCCACAAAATGATGGAAGCAAAAGAGATGATGGTGGTGCTGGATGTGGTTGTAGTTATAGAACTGATGTGGGTGTTCATGTCAATAGTAATGGCTAGGGGTTACGACAAAACATGGACATCTCAACATGAAAGTGGTGGCAGTTCATGGGTATTACGTGCATTCATGGTGGAGGACATGGCTGTAACTACAAACCCAGCAGCTATAAACGAGGATAGTTTCTTTTTCTTGAGGAGGGGGTGGATTGGATCTTGGAGGGGCAAAAAAGATGCATTGCAAGTAGTTGTTGGGCTAGATGAGATCCAACAACCTTCTCTCATGGTAGCACTAGGCTTGGCATTAGCAAGTGGTCAAATCATAGCACTACAGTAGACTTTTCTCTTCCTAACGATAGGCACACGACACATGGTGCACATGGTGGCAGTAGGCAACTAGGAACCCAGTAGGCAATGATTTCCTTCTCCTCTTTGGATGATGCGATAAGTGGCAAGCTTCCTATTAGCTTCAGGTGAGCAATAAAAAGCAGACACACCCATAACACACATGGTAGATAGGGGCAACCAATAGAGGATCAGTCTCCAACTTCCAAATCAATGGAGGATTAGATCCTGAAGGTGAAGGTAGCAAAAAGGAAATCCATAGGAAGTGGTTTCCTTCTTCTCTATGGATGCATGACTCTCTAGTAGTAGATAGGACGTTGGGTAGCCTCACACTCTCTCCTCTGTGACAGTGGCTACACACACAATCACAACAGACGATAGTTTCTTTTTCTTTTCTTTGGCAGATAGTTTCTATTTCTTTTAGGCACAACATGTGTACATAATAGGGGTAGGCAACGTTGGACCTCCTCTTCTCCTGCCCGTAGTGGTTCATTCCTTTTTTTGAAGACGACAGGCAGGTGGTAGACAACAAAGATCTCCCTCTCTCTCTCTCTCTCCATGACCACAATAACTACCATAGTAGAGACCAAGAGAGGTAGCACATTCTTGTAGTAGACTTGATCTCTTTCTCTCTCTTCCTCTTCAAGCAACAGTCATAGTCTTCCTACTTGGTAATGGACACCATTGGTAGCATTGGACCGATAGCATCAGCGGGACCAGAGAAAATTTATTTCTTTTAGTTACATATTCTATTTGAGATAATCATTTAATTTAAATTCTAAATCTCATTTTTTATTATTTACTATTTTCAAAAGGCCACATAGCCCTCTCTAGCTGAGACTATCTTGGGGTTTCCATACCCATACAGGAGGTGTCCTAGGTATTAGTCTCCTAAAATGAGTTTTCTTTCCCAGTGTTGGTGCATCCAAATTTTATACATCAACATCAACATCTATGAAATCAATCATGGAGAGAAAGCATTAGTGATGAACCTATGATGATGTTCTATATTCTTTCTTGATGTCTCTTAGGTCAATCCTCTAACTATCAACAAAGAGGAGAAAATGAAATGCCCCAAAGAAAAATTCATGTGACAAATAAAAAAGCCTAATAGCCCAAAATTTTCATTGTAATTTGATAAGAATTTAAAGGTAGAAATAATTACTTGTTTTCCCATCAAAAATCCTACCTTATGTCCTTATTCTTATAAAATTTTGGATATTTCTTCATGTGTAGAGATGGAATTTATAGCCCACAATGCTAGAATTCCATTTAAGCCAACTTGTGAAGCTTAAAATGTAAACATGCTAGAAAAATTATTAGCAAAAGACCAAAAATGTTGGTGGCATGTATGTTGGAGTTTGGGCCATGAAAAAATCCCAAATATGTTGCAGTTTTTGGATGGTGAAAGTGTTAAATACATTGGAATTTCATGCCCAAAAGATCAAAAACCTTGGTGCATCATAAATTAGAAATTTTGACCACTAAAAGCTTCCAAAATGTTGTAGAATTTGTTAGAAATTTGGCAGCAATCATGGTGGAATCAACCAGTAATAAATCAAGACATGAATAGCCTATTTAAACCAAAATTTGCTTCATTATAAGGACTTTTGCATTTTTGCAACTCTTTCAAACTTGAGACTTTTGAGAGAGAGAGAGAGAGATCTAAGAGTCTAGAGCCATCTTCAAGAGTGGATCACTAGAAGCACCAAGATCTTGTTGTAGCATGAGTGAACTAGGCATATTTGGAAGGATTGCAACACACACACTACCAATCCATAAATCAGATTTTCATTGTCATTTTCAAGGAGCTGTCAAAAAATTATAATTCCAAATTTTGTACTCTCTTAGACCTATATTTTCATAGCATTAATACAAATATTTTTCAGTGTTTTTGTTCATTTACTTATTATTTTCTACCATTGCATTTTGATGTAGGCTATGTTATTTATGCATTTTCTTACTTATTTTTATTGTAATTTCATTCTAATAATAGACCCTCCAAGTCCTCAAGCAATAGGAAAGACCATTTTAGATGCTTCGAATCCTTTTTTGAGACCCATTGGACTTGGGGTTAAACTATTTTATATGGAAATTTTTGACCTTCCAACATTGAATTTTTCCATTACTACAATGAGCATTGATGACACTACATAATTATATGATAACAAAGTGTTATCTTCTAAGTCTCTTCATTGTAGCTATTCATCTTGGTGAAGAATAAAGGTAAAACTTGGATAGTATGCATACAGATGCTTATAGATAACTGATGAGCAGTGAGGTACCCCTACACCCAACCATACAAATCACAAAGTGTTCAAGTGCAATCTAGTCGAATTCCATGGACTTTATAGTTTCCAGTGCACTAGTCTTCTAGGTAGTGAACCTTGCCCTAAGATCATTTGTTTTCTTCCTAATTATACTTATAAAGTACAAAGGTATGATTAAGTAAAATCGAGGCATATAATTTTTATCATTTTATATTTTATGTTCTTTGGTGCTTTGAAGAGAGAGATAAAGTAATTTCATGACTAATCTAAATTAACTAACCAACTAATCTATAATTGATCCTAACATAAGCATTCGACCCCACATTTTGTACACATCATAAACCCATGTATCCACTGCTAGGTTACTAAGTGCTACACTACTAGGTGTATCAAGCAATAATGCTGCTAGGATTACCAAGCAAATACATGTTACATTTGAACTGGTCATACTTATGTACTTAATCTATCTAGCTTATCTGGCTTAATTACCTCATTAGCTTAATTACTGGAAAACATTCAATAAATAATTAAAAATACTGAATGCATGAATAACTATTTAAACTATCCAGAATGCTGCAAGGTTTATCAAGAAGCTCATCTTTATTGCCACATACATTATCATGCTCAAGTACAACAATGCTAGAATAAAGATCCATACACTCAATGACTCCTATTGTGGGCACTCGAGAGAAATATTCTAACTTTCAAATGTAAAAACTATCAAAGTTCAGCTACTATTCTCAATCTGATGCCATAAATGCAGTTGGTGAGCATGTATTTATAGGCCAAGACAAGCCCTTATGTCAATAGGGTCACGTCAATGCAATAGATTCCATTGATGGGGCCTAGTCTATTGGATTGACGAGGCCTAGTCGACAGGGCCTAGTCAATGAGTCCCAGTGAATGCAATAGACTACATTGATATGGCCTGGTTGATGGGGCCTAGTCAATGCAACAAACTATATTTCATCATACCCCCATGACTGAATGAAAAATTGTCCTCGAGTTCTTTATAAAATTGGAAAGGTATGGGATTATTGACTGATTTTTGCCATAAAAAAACAAGACAAAATAGACATAAGAAAAGTAACTGCCTAGTGTATAGAAGTGTATAGATCAACCACATTACAAATTTGAGCATGGTACAAAAATTGGACAAGCACATCCTTTTATGGCATGAAGATAAAGAGAAGATCACACAGTCGCAAGTGATAGAGGTTCTTGAGGCTCCAATGGACCTTCTCCAACTCTAGGCATGGCCAATGGCTAAGGTGGTTGTGGTTGTTCCACTACTACTATGACTTCCAATGAAAGGCTAAAAGCATCCAACAATGCTTTCATCTTCATTTCTTTACTTCTTAGATAGTTTATGATCTACACAGCTTCATTGATGTGGGTTGGAATTGAAATATTCCAAAGACAAGGCAATATTAGAAGCAACTCCTTTATGTTGACAAACTAGGCTACAAATTATTTGTGCTTGATTTTAAACACTCAGATTGAGTCTTGTAGTGCTTGGTAGTTGTTCATTCTTTTGGCTAGGTTCTTAGCAATTGATCTTTGATGGGTGAATTTTGCCTTGAGAACCTCGAGTTGGGCATTTTCCACCATAAGCTTTTGCTTGGTGTCTTTGTGATTCTTGAACTTAGCCTTGTATAATAAGTATGAGCTGGTCACTTGCTTCTCAAGATTAGACCGCGGTCATCTGGAAATTAGCATTGTTAGGTTTGCATAGCGAAGATTGGATAGCTTCATGTACTCCGTCATCTCTTTAATCTATAACTTCTTTATGTGAATTTCTACCTTGTTGTAGGCATCAATCCCATTGATGATGGATTTTCACATTTCTCTACCTTGCTGAAGTTGGTGGAGGATCTCATTAAACCTTTACCTTTGCTAGTTAGATATGTTTTTCATTCACCTCCTTTTGTAGGCCAACCTGGTCTCTATAATGATTTTTAAATTTTTTGAATTTTAGAGCCTTATTTTTCTAGGTGGAAATCTCAATGGCTAATTTCTAGCATAATGCGTAGACCTCCTTTATGGGGAGATTACAATTCTCCATTGCCAATCTCCTCAATTTGGCCTTTTCTCTAGCAAGCCTCTCTTGCTATTAATGGAAGAATTCTTCTAGCTGTTATTTTTGTACATCAACGTTCTACAAGAAATGGTTCTCTACGATCATAGTTTCATTTTCCTAGTGCATATGCATTAAGTTCCTCCATACTGAATAAGTTTCAGCTTCTACTACAAACTAATTAAAGATCATTCTTACCATTTTTCCCTCAACCTACGTTAGCTATTCTTGAAGCTACTAAAAAGATTCATCTTGTGTCAATGTAGGGTTGATAAGAGCATGGTTGACAATTTAGGCATGAAATTTGGTAACTTCTATGGCCAAGCATTGATTATGTACTTGAGCTATTTCAAGTTGCCCTTCTAATATGAGGCACTTGCCCTTTGCCTCTAGTAGCTCTAACTAGGTTGTAGTGATGGTATCTGGAAAATCAAAGATATCCAAAATCAGTTACCTAATTCCCACTAGTCAATTTAGCAATTCTTAATGTTGGGTTGCACTTAATTTCCTACTAATTATTCGTGTGGATTTCTACACATCTCTAAGTGCAAAAACATCTAGTCTAGGCACCATAGGTGCATAGTGACTCAATCAACAATAATCTTCATAGCTATCTCTTACCCCTGGTGCTTCATCACTAATATGATTGCCTCCATAACCTCCTCCAATTGCACTAAAAAGGAAGTAGCATTCCTAGAGATTTTTGAGAATAGATGATACTAAGAGAGAGACATTGTCACCTCTTGGGTACTTGTATTTAACCTTGTAGGAAACTACGTTCATTGGGTAGATAGCATTGATCCACCTCCCTTCATCTAGCGAATTGTACAAGCCAATTCTTTGAGGTGACTCATGACCAATCTATACATAGATGGGTCTCCACCACTAGTTCCTTCCTACTGCTCCCATTTTTGCAAGAGTTGCTCTTGAATGTTTTGCATGTGCTCAACTGTAGTGTTGGCCTCTAGTGGTTGCTCATGAGTAGGTGGTGGAGGTGGTTGTTGTTGCTCCTCTTCTATGGTTGTGGCAGGTATCTTATCCTTCATCATCTCAACCCACAAAGCATTAAGAGCATGCTTGAGTGTATCATTTTCATAGCTAATCAAGTAGGGAAAGCATAGGATTTTTTTCCACATTCATTATCCATGAAGTGCTTCTCTATCTCTAGATAGATTAGTTGTAGAAAGTTTGTTCAAAATTTTCCACTTAGAGTAGTGCATGCTCGAGTGGAGAAGGTTGTCACCTTATTGAGCCTCACCATAGGATTGAGGTGATAGGCCACTATCTTAAAATAGGCTCACTCCACTAATGTGAGTGTGCCAAACTCCTTTCGATCAACCCCATAATACTGTTGAGTCCACTCTTTTTTTGCTTCAGGATCAACTTGTATGGACAACTCTGCCAATTGTGTTCCTACATTAGGTAACCTAAGGAACTGTGCAATGGCTTCTACAAAGTAGGATACTTAGATGTTCTTAATTTTCATAGTGGCTTCTACTCTTCTATTATTCTAGAAAGGATACATTTCTCCCATGTATCACTCCCCATTGGAAGTGATGATTGGCCATATGGGAGAGGCTTGAAGTTGAGCTTTGACATCTTCTTGAGCCTATTCAAGGAACAACCCAAAGTTTAGCTCTTGGAGAACTGAGTGTTAGCACTCATAGCTCCCAATTATGTCAAGGCAGACCTATGTAAGTATGACTTCCAATCTAGGTTTAGGATGATACTTCACCTTGCTATGACTATTTAGATGTAGCTTTCTCTTTGGGAATCTGTCAGATAAATTCCACCTTGGCCTCATCTCTAAGAGGTCCCATTGCATGGGTTGCATCAGCTTGTTCTTGGCCATGTTCTTATTGGCCTCTTCCTCCTTTGGGTCATTTCTCTTGTGGTTGTGATGGTCCTTCCTCTTGTAGTCTGTTGGGTCTTGGTGCCATTTGTAACCACACATAACAATGGGTTAGAAAATATTATGTAACTCAAAATGACTGGAATACCTTATCTCATAGGGAGGTCACACTTGGCTAAGATGTGATTATGGATGGATGGATTAAGTATTTAGTTATTAATTTAATATTTGGTTTATTGAAGTTTTTGGAAGGGTTAAATTCTCAAAAATTAATGATTTAATAGAATTTTATTTCTTAACCCATTGGGGGAGTTAGCAAAAGTTTCAAAAAAATTATTATCAAAACCTTGAGGTTTACTACCCCTATGAGTAAGAGCTTACCTCTACTAAGTGCAAGATCGAAGAACGAGATGACTGGAATAAATGATGTCAAAGTTATAGGCTTGAGAAGGTTCTAGGCTTTAAAAATTGCAAAAACTCCTTGGGTGTTATTGACCAAATGTGAAAAATTCAAAGTGTTCGATGGTATTTATACTAATTTTTGTAGTGCATTGATGGGGCCTCTTGATGCAGTTAGCTGCATCATTGGGGCCTCATTGGTATAGTTGTTGACAGCCATTGATCGAGTTAAAACTTGAAAATTACAAAAATATTTTGAATGAAATTAAGATCAAATGGAAGCCCAAATAGCAATGAACATGATGAAAATGTGAGAAGAGGGTGTTGAAGTATCAAAAATTGAGAAAATTAAGAAAAATAGAGAAAGAGGATGGAGAATGAGAGTTCAATGAGCATAGGATGGTTTGCACAATGGAATATGTGAAAGATAGAATTGTAGCAATGTCTAAGGTAAGAGACTTAACTAACCAAACTAAGAGATATGCAAGTGGGTCTTTCCCATAGCAAGCACATGCCCTTGTTGCCCTTGCATAACCCCAACTAAGAAGTTTGTGGGCCTCACAGTTGATTAATGATCATGAAAAGTTAAGGACCAACTAAAAAGAATCTATCCAAGAGTTCCAACACATCAGACTACGACATTGAACATAACATAGAAACTAGCAGTGAGGTGAGTTATGGTAGCATAGATGGATGAATCAGAAGGTGGGATGGAATCCCAAATTAAGGTCATAAGAAGTCCCTTGTGGAATATGTATTTAAAATAGCCTCAGAAGATCCATCCTTAGTCCAAACCAAAATCAACCTCTTTTAGTGAGTTCGCATCACCACTCCAAGACTAATCTATTCACCCAAAACACAAGAGTGCTACCACAAAACAACCACCATTTTATAAAAAGAAGAAAAGAGAAGTAGGAAGTAAGAAAGAGAGGGCCTTAGTTAGAGGGGACCTTTACGCATGGGGAACATGTCTTTCTAGTCCCATAACTAGTGCTTATAGCCTGTTTATTTGTCTAAGGAGTGTGCTTTGAACTTCCATCATGGTTTTTTTTTATGGATGGAAACCACATCACGTAAAGAGTTTATTTCACTTCATATTAGTGATTAGAATAGAATGGAAAGAACATGAAAAACACCTAAGCACTCAAGTAAGTAGAAAAGTATAGAGGATATTGAGTCCCCTTGAAGTCACACCCTCTACAAACCTTTGAATCCTTCCTAATTCCAAAACTACCAAGGTCACCAATTAATTAAAGTTTCTTTAATGGAAGGGACCTTGAACTCCTAAAACAAGAAAAACCATAGGGTTTATTGGATGGCCAGATGACATGGACTTACTACCTATTCCATAAAAAATAAACCATGTCATAGTCATCAAATAGTAGAATTCAAAAGTACAAACTAGACATTGATAATCACAACATTAAGCACAAACCATCATTAGTAAACAACAATAATGACATTGTCTTATGATAATAAAGCACTTTTATTAGTAGAAATAATGAAAAGTCACACACAAACAAAGTAAAGTATTATATATATATAAGAAGGTGTAAACTAATCAAGAAAGGTAAAACATACTAACAATGTTGTAAAATAAAAAATTGAGAAAGTTAATAGAACAAAAAACCAAAGAAAAAGGTAAAAATAAACAAAGTGTAAAACAAAAAGTGAAAAACTAAGGATCTATGTGGATGATTAGCATGGATGGCCATCTCCCCCTCAACTATGTTGAACTAAGGGATGGATGGCCTTGTTCTTCCACGCAGCAATTTCAATCATAGTTTTTTGGCATAAGGGATGAACTTCCTTCATGGAGAGATTTTTTTTCTACTATCAATCTTCTAAGCTCAGTGTTCACCCTAGCTAGCTACTCTTATTATTCATCAATAAATTCTTGCATTTTTTGTTTCTGTGCATTAACATTTTATAGGTAATGATTTTTTGCAGTCAGAATCTCATTCTCTTGTCGCATGTGAACCAAGTCCTTCTGAATTGAATATGTTTTGGCCTTAGCCAAAGATTGGTCAAAGATGATCATTACCATCCCTATGTCAACTTGTTTGAGTCTATCTTGAAGTTCTTGAAAAGCTTCATCTCTTGTTAGTGTAGGGTTGAGAAGCACAAGATCAGCAAGATAGGCTCTTAATTCAACAACCTCCATGGCCAAGTGTTGGTTTTGTGCAAAAGTTATTTCAAGTTTCCCTTCTGAAATGATGCATTTGCCATTTGCTTCATGTAGCTCTAATTAGGTTATGATGATATTATCCAAATGATCAAAGATATCTAGAATTGGTTACCTATTTCCCACTAGTTAGTCTAGCAACTTTTTATGCTAGGCTATACTTAGTCTTCTGCTAATAGTTCTTGTGAACGTCTATACATCTCTAAGTGCAAAAAAATTTGGTACAGACATCATAGGTGTGTTCAATGCTTCAACGATTCTATTAGTCACCATTTCTATTACTATCTCTTGCCCTTAGTGCTACATTACCAATACAATTGTCCCTTTCTCCAAGTACACTGAAAAGGTAGTAGCATTTCTAGAGATTTTTGGGAATTGCTATTGTTGCGAGAGAGACACTATTACCTCTTGGGCACTAGGATTCGACCTCATAGGTAGCTGCATTCTTTGGGCTGAGAATATTGGCCCACTTTCCTCCATCTAGCTTATTATTTGACCCACTTCATTGAGGTGACTCATTGTAGGATGATATATAAATGGATGATCACCACTAATTCTGGCTTACTACTCTTGCTCATGTAAGAGTTGCTCTTAGATTTCATGCAGGCACTCAATTGCTATGCAGGCCTCTAGCATTGTTTCTTGAGTGGGTGATGGATGTGGTGGTAGTTTCTCCTCTTTTATTTTTAAAATAACAAGAATCTTATATTTCATCATTTTAGACTAAGAGGTGATGGGAGTATGTTGGATCATGTCATTGGCATAGTAGAATATCCCTACCATTTTGTAGAGTTTTTTGATGAAGCATGGAAATGGTAGGTTTTTCCTTCCATGTTCATTCTCCTTGAAATGCTTCTCTATCTCTAGATAGATAAGCTATGGAAGGTTAATTAGGAATTTCCTACTTAGAGTGGCACAAGCACAAGTAGAGGAAGTTGTCACCTTACTAGGCCTCATTGTTGGATTGAGGTGATAGACCGCTATCTTGATGTATATAAGCTCCACCAATGTGAGTGACCAAACCCCTTATAGTCAACCTAATAACACCACTGGGTCCACTTCCTTTTTTCCGCAAGGTCTACTTGTAATGATATTTCTCCCAAATGGTTGCTAGAATTAGGCAAACCAAAGCCTACGTAATTTCTTTTGCCAAGTAAGACACCTAGATGTCCTTGATTCTCATAGTGGCTCCTACCTTTCTACTATTCTAGAAGAGATATGTCTTTTCCATGTACCACTTCCCATAGGTAATGATGATTGATCACATGGGAGAGCTCTGCAACTGTGTCTTAAGTTCTGGTAGAGCATGTTCGAAGAATGATCCAATGTTCAATTCCTAGAGAACAAAGTGTTGGATATCTTGAGGCTTGATCATGTATAGGTAGGCTTGTGTCAATGTGACCTTAAGTCTTGGTATAGGCCTTGATGCCTCTCCTCTTTGGGATTGTTTAGTCACAACCTCTTCTTTGAGAATCTATTGAATAAATTCCACTTGGGCTTCTTCGGAAGAGGTCTCATTACATGAGTTTTTCTTTCCTACTCCTAAGCTTGTTCTTTCTGGTGCCTTCTAGTTCTAGATTATTTGTCCTTTGGTTGTGATGGTCCTCCTTCCTATAGCCATTCTAGTCTAGGTGCCATCTGTAATCATAACATGACCAAGGATTAGCACTTAATGTGTAAGTTTAAAACATAGGGAATAGCTTATCTCTTAGGGTAGTTACACTTGGCTATGTTGTGATCATGGCTTGGTTGATTAATTTAATATTAATAATTAAATATAGGTTTACTAAAATTTTTTGGAAGGGTTAAACTCTCAAAAATTAATGGTTTAATGTTATTTTATTCATTAACCCTTTGAGGGAGTTAGAAAAATTTTCATTGGAAACCTTAAGATTTGTGACCACAATAACTAAGAGCTTACCTCTGGTAGTTATAGGATCAAAGAATGGAGTGGTTTGGAAACATGGTGTAAAAGTTATGGGCTCTAGAAGGTATTGGGCTCTAAGAAATTGCAAAAATGCACCTTTTATTTTGAAGAAAATGATAAAAAAATTTGAAGTGTTGGATGGTATTTATATAATTTTTGGACTACGTTGATGGGGCTTGGACAATGAGGTTGAGTTGATGTGACTGTTGACCATCATTGACTTTGTTAAAACTAATGAAAATTAAGGAGTTTTTAAGTAAAATCTGGGTCAAATGGAAGCTCAAAAAGCCAAGAACATGATGAAAATATTAGAAGAGAGTTTTGATATTTAGAAAATTAAGAGATAAGTAGAGAACAAGATTTCATAAAGAAGAATTCTTTAAGGAGCACATAGTTGGATGCATAATGATGTGCACAAAAGATTTTGATTGTGGCCATGTCTAAGGGTAAGGAACTTAGCTATCTAAATCATGAGATATACAAGTGGATCCTCCCCATGTGGCACATGCTCTTTTTACCCTTGCAGAACCTCAACTATGGAGTCTATGGACCCCATAGTTAATTAATGGTTATGTAAAGTTAAGGACCAAACTCAGAGAATCTACCTAAGAATTTTAACACATCAAACAAAGACATGAAACAAAAACATGAAAATTGGCAATGAGGTAAATTATGGAGAGCATTGATGGATGAGATAGAGAATGGAATGGATGTCCTAATCATGGTCACACGAAATCCCTTATGAGTTTCATGTTTAAATGACCCGATAATGTCTAACCTTAGTCCAGACCAAAACCAACCACTTTTAGCAACTTCACATCACCATGCTAAGACCAGTCCATTTCCTTGAGACATAGGAATGCTCCCATGGATGGCCACCATTTGTTATTGAAGATAAAAACAAAAGCAGGAAGTGAGAAAGGGCCTTAGTTAGAGGGGACCTTTAGGCATGGGTATCATGTCTTTGTAGTCCCTTAACCAATGCTTATAGTTAATGCTTATAGTTTGTTTATGTTGTATAAGGGATGTGATATGAATTTCCATCATGTTTTTTTATATTTTATTTTTGGATGGAAACCACACCATGAAAAGACTTATTCAACTTCCTGTTATTGGTCAACATGGAATGGTAAGAAATCCATGAAAATGTACATGCACTCAAGCAAGTAGAGAGGTACAAAGAGTATTGAATCTCCTTGAAGTCACATCCCTTTCAAATCTTTGAATCTTTCCCAAGCTTTGGAAGCTATCAAGGTCATATGTTCTTTAAAGTTTTATTAATGAAAAGGGACCTCATGTTCCCAAAATAAGGAAAACCATGGCATTTATGGATGGGTGGATGGTGTGGACTCATTGCTTATCTCATGAAAATAGAAACCCATCATAGTTATCAGTCATCAAAACTAAAAAATAGAAACTAGAGACTGACAAACAAAAACATTAAGTACAAATCACCATTAGTAATCAGCTATAGCACTATTGTATCTTGTTGGCAATAAAGCACTTATTAGTAGAAGATGAGAAAAATTCACACTAGAATAAAGAAAAATATAAAAGAAATTGTAAGATATTCAAGAAAGATAAAATGTACTAACAATGTTGTAAAACAAACAATTTGGAAAAATAACAAAGTATAAAATAAAAAATGTGGAAAAAAGATGAAAAACTAAGGAGCCACTATCATGGTTAGCATGGATGACCATCTCCCCCACTAATAAGTTGTAAGGAGAAGATTTGAAAAATTGAGCATGGTTTTTCATTTGTTGAGGTGTTGTTTCCATTGGCTTGCATGGGTTCATGAAAAGTGTTGGCTTGTTGCATGTTGACTAGCTACTTTTTGTTTACACTCTCAGGTTTGTAAATTAACATGGCCTTGGAAGGAAAGGTTTTGTAAATGATGTAAGGTCCTTTCCACAAGTTCTAGAAATTTTTTCATTGAGGCATGTGTGTGGGGTTTTAATAGAGGACCTTATCTCTTGGTTGAATTTCAATTTCCTAATTCCAAGATCATGGCATTATTTATTAAATGCATTTTATCTTCATTCCAAGATAGGGCTACCAATCAATTTTCATCTAGTAGATTCAAGTTGATCAATCTCTCTTTTTGTGCTAAGCTCAGGTGAAGTTTCAAGTCATAGGTTGTTGAAAGTGTATGGAGCTTCGATTGGATAGGTAGAGTTGGTAATTTTTCATATACTAGCTCATAGGAAGAGTAGCCTATAGGGAGTTTCCATGTTGAGTAGTAGGCCCAGAGGGCATCATTGAGTTTTGTGCTCCATTCTCTCTTATGTTTGTAATAGTTCTCATTAGGATCTTCGTGATCTCCCTATTTGTAACTTCTACTTGACCATTGACTTAGGACTGATATGATGTTATTAATTTATGTTCAACCCCTAAGCATTGCATAAGCTTGTGAAAATAAGCACTTGTAAAATGGGTTCCATTATTAGAAATCAATGCATGTAACATGTCAAACCTATTCATAACATTTTGTTGTACAAATCACAAAAAAGTGGATGATGTACAATTGATGATGGCTACTATTTTTGCCCAGTTTTTGTAGTAATCAATGGTGATGATTATATATGCCTTTTCATTTGACATGGGTGTGGTAGGACCCATGAAGTCAATGCCCCACATGTCAAAAGATTCCAGTGGTTGGATCCACTATTGAGGTCCTTCCATTTGAGTAGTCATCCCACCTTCTCATTGATAGCATTCATAAGAGGAGATAAATTGGTGGATATCCCTGAAGATGGTTGGCCAATAATACCCCATCATTAGGATCTTAATGCTTGCACATCTCCTAGCATAGTGTCCCCCAAAAGAACCCTCATGAGCATCTTGGAGAACACATAGTTAATCAGCATTAAGTACACACCAATGAACCAGGCCATCGGTGCACACCATGTAAAGGTGTTTGGTGATTTTCATCAAGCGTT
Organism: Gnetum montanum; assembly: GCA_015680685.1. NCBI lineage: Eukaryota > Viridiplantae > Streptophyta > Gnetopsida > Gnetales > Gnetaceae > Gnetum > Gnetum montanum. The sequence goes on along the minus strand of MNCI01034925.1, from coordinate 102,786 downwards.
TGGCCTAATGAAGAAATTTATAATTCTTCTTGTGATCTAGATCTTATGGAATTTCTTGAGTGAGAAGATAAGTGAGGATGCCATCATACCATTTTGGTTCTACATGTAGTTGTTCATTTATTGCACTCGTAAAGAGGAGTTCATTAATAAATTAGTTAGAGAGAAGGATCTCCTCTCCTTTGTTATCCCATCATAATTGAGACAAGTGATTAGTGATCACATTCTTAGTTCCCTTTTGATCTACCATTGTAAGATAAAAATCCTATAAGATCATCAACCATCGTATGACACGAGGGCTCACCATTGGTTTATTCATGACATGAGGAAGCGAATGACACTATGATTAGTGTGCATAAATACTTTGTATCCAAGCATAGAGTGCTTAAAATTTTCTAGATCATACACCACTACCATTAGTATTTTCTCCATTGTGGTGTAATTTACTTGTGCATCCACAATGCTTTGACTTGTGTAGTGGATGTAATATGGACATTTCTTGTTATTCAATTATGTAAGTATGACTCCCAAGGCATAATTTGATGCATCTATCATGATATAAAATGGTCTAGACTAGTTAGGTGCTTATAAAATTGGAGTCTCTACAAGCTTCTACTTGAGGCTCTAAAATGCATTTTCGCATTCCTTGGCCTAGATGAATGAAGCATCTTTCTTTGTAAGCTCAACCAACATTTTTGCTATCTTAGAGAAATTCTCTATGAACTGTCGGTAGTAGCCAATGTGTCGAAGGAATGACTGAACATATTTGACAGTTTTAGGTTGTTGGGTTATTCCTTAGATGACCATTATCTTTTTAATGTCCACCTCAATCCCTGCCTGAGAAATTCTGTGCCCTAGTACAATACCCTCTTGGACCATTAGATGGTTCTTTTGCTAATTTAGCCCAAGATTAGTCTTCACACATATTTTAAGCACTTGCTCAAAGTGGTTTAGAGCTTGCTCAAATGTAGTCCCATAAGTGGAGAAGTCAACCACGAATACTTCTATCCTACTACCAATCTATTACTTAAAAATACTTAAGGCTAGGTGTTGATATGTGGTAGGGGCATTGCAGAGGCTAAAAGGCATCTTTTGATATGCAAAGTCTCCTAGGGACTTGTTAATGTTGTTTTGGCCTAATCTTCTAGCATGATTTGGATTTGGTTATAGACACTATAACCATCCAAAAAATTATAATAGTAAATGCCCAGATACAATATCAAACAATTGATCCAAAAATGATAATGGAAAGTGATCTTTGAATGTTGCCATATTTAATAGCCAGAAGTTGATGCAAACCCACCACTTACTACCTTTCTTTGACATAATCATGAGTGGACTAATCCACTTGCTATCCACAATGGAATAGATGAAACCTACCTTGAGGAGTTGTTGAATTTTCTCTTTGATGATTTACTTTAATTTGGGGTTCAACCACCACTGTAGCTTCCTCTTTTGCTTCATGGTCAAATTAGTGTAAATACAATGCTGGCATATCCTAGGATCAATCCTTGTGATTTTAGGATATGACCAAGAAAAGGATGTTGGACTTTTATTAATCATCTTCAAAAAAATTTATTTCTTTTTTGAAGCAAGATTGACATTTATGATTACTAGCTTGTCATTTGTTAAAAATGCATCCTCCATGCTAGTAGGTAGAGTTTTCAATTGTAAGAGCTATTGTTTAAAATTTTTTAGGGATTTTCAACTCTTCCCAATTGGTATCACCATTTTCATCATCAAAGAGTTGGTGATTAACTTGCTCTATTTCATCCATACTTTCAATATAGGCACATGTTAGACTTTTAGCAAGTTCCATGTAAAGTGTGCCACTTCCAAGAGCAACTGTCAGCAATCCTTCTATTTTTTGGTTGTTGTGTATAGGAAACTTTAAAATTTAGATTCTTCTACACACTATTTACATTCTTTTATGGATGTGCTCATGATAGACCAAAGTTTCTACACATAGTTGCACCTGGTATCACTCTATTGATGCATGGAACTCTCTTCTTCTCAATATTTTCAAATTCATTCTTCTTGGAAATTTTCAAGGAGAGATCTCTCATGTCCATTCATGCATCAATAGTGCTCAACCATGCCCTTATCATAATAATTGGAAGGTCTCCATTACAATTATTAGCCTTGATTACTAGAAAATTGGCAAGATAGGACCACTCACAAATAGTGGTCACAATGTCCTCCACAAGTCCCAAAGGAATAATGATTGACTAGTTTGCCAATTTTAGATGGATATTGCTCATCTTGAGAGGTAATAAGTTTCATGCTTTGTACATGTTAGGGAAAATTAGATTGACACTAGAACTTGAATCAATAAGAGCCTTGCATGGCTCATGTTCAACAATTTTCAAGTAGATGAGAGAACTTCTAGGATTAAATCTTTTCCTAGGAAGGTTGCTAGCCTTGATTTAATTAGATACAATGTGGATTAACATAATTGTATGGATCTTAGGAGGCATTTGGTTTGAAGGGATCTTAAAAGGATTTGATGCAGAGGATGATGGAGAGACAAGGAAACCAATTGCATTAGTCTATGAGGAATTTGGAGGATTGTTGGGTTAGAAGAATGGTCATTTTTGGGATCTTGGTTTTGAGCCACTCAACTGAGAATTTAGTTATGAGTTGATAGCCTTAGTAGTGTTAGGTTGTTGTGGCTATGATGGAATTTCACCTTGCATAGATGAAACAAAAGGTAGTTGGGTTGAGGGTGGAGGAGCATGTGCTACAGGATAAGAAGGATGATATGGATATGGGGTTTTCCCTCTAGTAGATGGAGAATGAATTCTATGATACTCTGGAGGATAGTAATGGTGACTAGAACATTGGTTACTAAACATAGTACCCCTATGGATCTAGTTGCTTATAAGGGTACTACAACCGTGGTGGTGTCATCCTCTGTGACTGTGGGTGTTACCACTACTAGTAATGCTCATATAGTTGTGGTGGAGCTCCACTTGGATAATAAACTTCTTGTTGTTGGTGGAACTACCTTGGATTGGCTTGAGGATAGGGTAATCTTCTGAGTTGTTTTCTTCTTGCTAGTCTAGGATTTAGTGCATACACCCTAGACTCCTGCACATGTGACATGATAGGGCAACATCCTTTTGGATGTTCATATTGGCAGATGTCACACCAACCATCGTCATTTGATTATATGTTCACAGCTTCTTCTACTATAGCAACTTTTCCCTTACCACTTTGGTAGGCATGTTCAGCTTCTTTTTGCCTCTTATGGTTATGGTCACTGCTATGCTCTCTTGATTCTTCTACAATTTTTTAAGTAGTTTGGAATATTTCATTTAATAAATCCCACATTTTATCTACCTTTGCCAAGATTTCATACATAGATTTTTAGATTGGTAAGGTCTTTTTGTTTACCACCTCATCAAGTGGTGACTCCTCCTAATTGTCACAAAATTGGATCTTCCTTTATCTTATGGAAGGATCCCTGTTATATTTCTTAGCACTTTCCCATTTCCTCAGTTCTTCTTATTCTTTTGCTACCTACTCTATTAGCCTTTTGATTTGATGGGCTCTAAGTTTTGATATTCTTTCTTGGGCATAAACCCCAAGAGTTCTTGTTTTTGATCAAAGTCCATCTATGATGTGGCAAAGTTGTTCTAGCTGAGAATAACCATAGCCAAGGCATTGGTGTATGAGAGAATAGTATCTACCCATAGTGATTTTCAAGGGTTCATGTATTCCTTGCTTCCATCCTTGGATCTGCCTTCTTAAGTTAGACACTCAAGAGTATGTCTAGTATTTATCATTGAATAACTCTAGCATTGTACTTGACCTGCAGATAGATTTTGGTTGCAAGAATCAATACTAGCTTTCTGCTTCCTTGATGAGTGTCCTACAAAATAACTTTAATTTTTGCTGATCATTTTCAATATTTTGTAAGGCATAGGCATCTTAAAAGTATTGAAGATGTGTTTGCAAATCAGAGTGATATTCCCCTCAAATCTAGGTGAAAACACCATAAAAATTTTAGTAACACTTCCAGACAATTTGTGAGCTTCTGAAGTAGCCTCAAACGGTCCACAATGGAGCAAGAAAGGTCACCTAAGGGCCCACATATGACTATAGCAAGTCTTGGCATCAAGAATCAAGGGTTTCAGGTCCAAAAAGTGGAAGTTTGTTTACACACACTTTAGTCACACTGGCTAGTGTATGACCAGCGTGTGTACATTGTGACAAAAATTTGGAGCCCCAAGATCATGTCCAAATAGATCAAATTTGGGCACACAGACCCCCCTTGAGCATCACTAGAGTCCCTTGTAGATCCCAACATCTAGAACCTTGAAATTCAAGCTCAAAATCACATGTTTTGAGCCACTTTTAGTTGGTCACGCTGGGGTCACGTTGAGGTCATGTTGCACAGCGTGACCAAACAAAAATAGGGCAATTCAACCATTTTTAGGCATCATCTTCAACATCCAAGAAATCCCCAGGGATAGGAAACACTTGTACATGTTCACAGGCTTCAAAAACTCATAATTTGGACCTCAAACGTGGCATTTTCAGTTGGTCACACTGAGGTCACGCTATGCAGTGTGACCACAGCATGACCAAACCAAATAGGCCTAAAAAAGTAGCAAAATGGAGTCAAATTCAGCATCTAGGCCACCCTAGAGAGCAGGTAGAAGTTGAGCATCAACAAATAGGCATCTGCATCCAAAAAGTAGCTTAAAATAGGGCATAAACATTTGCTCATGCTGAGGTCATGCTAGGCAGCGTGACCATAGTGTAACCAACCAAAAGTATGCCAAAATAGCCTCCAAATCAGCTCAAAATAGACGTACAGAACCCTCTCAACCTCAGGCATGTAGATCCAGTCTGAAAACGGATCTCACAGGTCAAAATGGGCTCAAAATGCATCATAAACATTAGACACGCTGATGGTCATGCTGGCACGCTAACACCAACGTATACATAGCATAAAAACTGGGACACTAGGAGATTGGATGCTAGAAGCTGACACCAGGACACGTTGTAGACATGCCAGAGACATATCCATAGACACTAGAGGCCTTGGTAGAGCAAAAACAACACTGATCTATAGATCTAGAGGCTAGACATCCAGATCCACTCTTGTACTTTAACATTCTTTGTACATTTTGCATTTTTTAACATATCAAGCTCTTACGCTATGGATTACACATGCTAGTGTAAGAGATCTTGGTCACACTGCATCCTATACATTATAAAATTCTATGCATCTAGTCAAAACGTTCACACCTGTTGCCCGACCCACATTTCCCACATCCGGTAACCATGGATCATCCACATAAATCTAAATCCCGTGCTCAAACCTGCATAAATACCCTGATCTCACACAAAACCAAGGGAGGCAATTTGGGGGGGGGGGGGGGGGGGGCGGGCTAAAACTTCTGGGTTAGCAATTTTGAGCATCCTCCTCCACATGCTAGGCAACACTCTGTACATTGGACACCAAAATTGGTCAAGCTGAGAAACTTGGACACACCACCTTGTACGCTAAACAAGTTTTTCATCATACTGGATACCTTGGAGCCAGAAACCTGCACCTTCCCAGTGTCTACATTTCCATCAGGGCTAAACGTATGACTTGTGACAATCTACAACTATGTTCTAACTGGTGCACATTTGTAATCTACATTGTTTGCATTTCTTGCCAGCTAGTTTACATTGTTTGCATTATTACATTGTTTACAGTTTTTTACATTCATTTTGCTATACACTCTTGTTTACATTCTGTTCCGTCGTTTGCACCCATTTATGCATAACCTAGCGCATCGCAACAGTGCACGCTAGGGGAAGTCCTTTTTGATCTACACGTAGACCATTCAAGGCACTCTACCTTCATTTATTTCTAGCTTGCCCTCATGCGAAGGTGGGGTCTTACTATGTCTTCCGTAGATCTCTCGGTGTCCGTTTCATTCCAGCCTCGCATCGACGATTTTGGATAGTATAGTAAATTGATGCTAGAAGGAGGGCCACTTCTGTTTGCATTCCATTTGCCTGTCCATAGCATCCAGCATCTAGCATACAGCATCCATGCACTGTTCACAATGTCCACATGCTGACCATTGCTAGTTCACATTGTTCACAACTCTCCACAACGTCCACACGCTATACCCTAGCATACACACGCTCCCCTCAGCCTGTAGACACTACCCCTTACTCATAGACTCTGTCTAAACTCTGTTCTTGGCTTGCACACACTGTCCTATATTGGCACACATTGCACTCAGCGTCTAGGATGTTGTCCTCTGCCTACACATGCTGCCCTTTGCTAGCACACGCTTCAGACTCTGTCCAAAATCCTATCCCTATCATACACACGTTGTGGTCAACGTACACACATTGTGCCTTAGCCCACATGCTATGCCTAAGTCACACACGCTGTGCCTAAGCCCCAGATGCTATGCCTTAGCCTTAGACCCTATGCTTTGACCTCAGACACTGTACTTGGTTTCCACACAATGGACGGTTGGTCATGCTGCACACGCTGCAGTCTAGTCACATTTCACACGCTGCACATTACACACGCTTCACGCTTAGCCTAGACCACATGCTGCACTTGTTGCCTCGTTGCCTTGTCCGTACGCTACCCAGTCACACATCATCATGGAGTCTTCCCAGATCTCCAACATACATGCCCACGTAATCCTCACACAAGAACAATATAACTACATCTGTGTGAAGGTTCAGGCCAACCTTCCCATTGATCACATAGAGAAGGAAGCAAAATGAAAATTTGAGTTCATATACATGGGGGGTCATGAATTCACTCCCTCCATATATGACATCATCTCCCTTTCTAAGCCCCAACATCGACTCATCTCCCAGCTCCTTATGACAAGGAGCCAAAACTCACGGCAACCCACTGTGGAGCCCCAAAACTAAGACGAGAAAGATGACTTCGTAGCACAATTTGAACATGAGGATTTGTATTACACCCTCACTCCCCGTGCCTATGTCAACCAATCATTCCACCCTCGTGTGGGACAGAAGGCGCCTCACCAAGTGTCAACGAGCACACAAGCACCAGTATCCCAATAAAGACTACTCACGTCCATCTCCACTCAGTACATACCACACATGCAAACACATGGAGCCCCTTTCATCACTTCAGCTCCACATATCTAGGGTGTCACTTCATAGTTTGTGGCTAGGCAGGGAACCATACCCCTTGTTCAACAACCCACTCACTTCAACATGCCACACCTCGCAACCATAACTCTGAACGTTGCTCCACAACAACAAATGACAACCCAACAATCTCCCCAACCAACTAATTTGCCTACCATAAACAAATGATGCAAGCATTAGCTGAAGAGGTAAAGCACCTCAAAATGGAAAACACTGAACAAGTTAAAGTACTGGACTTCTACCAAGATGATCCAATTAGCTCTTTAGTGCCACCGTTAGCTTTACCCAAGGGAATCACACTCCCAAAGTTAACCAAGTACAATGGGAAGAGAGAACTGAATGCTCACTTGGTAACATTCTGATTAGAGACCCTATTGCTTCAAGCTTGGCCCCACACAATCCTACATGTGTTCGCCATGTCCCTAATGGATAGTGCCTTAGAATGGTACCAAGCCCTACCACGTAACCCCATATCCTCTCTAGAGGATCTGTTACATCATTTCATCACCCAATTTAAGTACAACCTCAAGCCTGAGGTCACACTAGACACTCTAATACAGGTGAAACAAGTGCCACTAGAGCTTGTGCAGAAGTTCATTCAACAATGGAGCACAGCCCTTAACGAACTTCATGAGCCCATCCCTGAAATGTATTTGCTTACAATTCTGAAGGGAGCCATGAATGACTTCGTTAAGTCAAAACTGTACTACCTAAGTGCTCAAACATTGAGCCAAGCGTTCACATAGATTAAGAACATTGAACAAGTTGCACAAACTAGTAATGATCCCGCCTATGTGGCTTACAAGAACCAACCCGTTTCCAAAAAAAAAGACAACAATGGAAACTATAGCCACAAGCACAAAAACAACAAACACCAGTACCAACCCACCTGCAATGACAGGGGCCACCCCAAGGCCCAACTTTTAGCACAAGAATTGCTCGAAGTATATGCCAATACCCATGTGAACCTCTGAACTACTACAGAAACTCCTCAAAATCGGGCAAATCCAATAAAAATAAGTAGAAGAGAATTCCTATCAAAGAAATGATAGGTACTGTGAGCTACTATGGAACGCCACCTTAGCAGCATCAAATGAGCACCCAATCCCACAACACTTCAAGTTAGAGATCAATTCTGTCACTACCACCAAATGTCTGGTCACAATACCGACAACTGCCATGCCTTACAGGATGATCTGCAGAAAATGATAGAACGAGGCCAACTCAACATCAACACCCTCAGTCGACCTAGCACAAATGATTCCTCCTATGTCATAAACTCCATTAGCATAGGAAGCAAGCCCAAACCTATGGGGCAACCTTTCGTGATCCGTGTGCCTCTTAGCAAGGTAACGATCCCCTCCACCTCCATGAGCAAGAGGCCTCCCATTGTCATCCAGGTGCCACCTCGAGCACCTGTAAAACCTTTCGTGGTCAAAGTACCACCGCAATCATCCACCAAGGTGTTAAACTAGCATGATGCACCGACGACAACCACAAAGAAACCTTTCATCATCAAGGTCCCACAACAAGCTAGTCAAACACCAACGACTCCTCCCAAACTACCATTTGTCATAAAGGTACCACCATGCGATGCCCCTCACCTACCCAGAGCCCAATCGTAGGCAACGTTTCAACCTCTTCTCCCTCAAGAGTCAACCTTACCAACAACACGGGTAAGCCTACCAAATGGTAGTAGAAGAGGACAAATGAACAACGAACAACATCCACAGCCGAAACAAAGGCCACACCAAGCAAAAAATAATCAAATGCTAGGGCCCCTACCCCTAATCTCAAGCAAACTAGGCCCAAGCCCTCTACATAAGAGGTCCATCCATCAATCCACACGAAGGAAGCCAAAGCCAACACAACAACCAACAACACAGACTTCGTAGCTGCACTAGCCCAGGTAAAACAAACTCTCAAATAAAAGAACACAAAGATGAGCTTGTACGACTTAGTCATGAATTCAACCGCTCACCATGAAGCCTTGGCTCAAATATTAGCATCCATTCCTGTTACGGAGGACATCCCCACAAATGAGAAATCCATCCATGCAACGATTTCGCAACACACACCACAAGGATTGGGTTCAAACACCTTAGCCTTCCGCGACAATGTAGTTAAAGTCAACCCCGAATGAGGGGAGGTCACAATAGCTCCATTTTTGATTAGCGTATGTGTTGGGCAATGTACCATTCATAGAGTGCACATTGATGATGATGTGGAAACAAACGTAGCTTTATACTCCATCATCGACAAACTAGGCATGGTAGACGAGATCATGCCAACGAAAACCACACGTTTAAAATCCTTTAACAGATCATGTGTCACAGTTAAGGGAAAAATCAACTTAGCCTTTGTGATAGGAGAACAATTTCCCACTAGTGCAGAGTTCACTTTCATAGAAGAGATGCCAAGTTTCAACATGATTCTTGGCAGAGCTTGGTTAGCCCAACAACGGGCCATTTCCTCACTGATACATCAAGAAATCCACCTTCCATATGGAGGTGGAAAAGTCATCATACATGGTGATAACATTCCATTTCAAGCCATCCACAACATACACATGTCACAAGTCTTGAAAGAAGAGTCTCTTGATGGAACACCCACGATAACAAATGCAACACCTAGAGCTAAAATGCCCCAATGAGTGGTAAAAACCAAAAGCCTCCCAGAGCAACAAAAACCTAGCACACCTCCTAGACCACGTCCGGCTAGGAAACAACCACATGATCAAGGCTCACCTGCAGCTAAAAACACGTTTGATCCCTGCCCACTCTTCACCTTTTTTCGTTGTGCATACATCACCTTTGTTTGCATAGTACTAGCTTATGCATTTACATGTGGCCCAAAAAGGCCTTAAACCAGCCTATGGCCCAAAAAGGCCTTAAACTAACACATGGCCTGGTACAGCTTTAAACTACCATGAACAGCCCAGAAAGGCCCTAAACTACCACTTTTCACATTGTTGTCTATTTTTCTTGTGCATTTAGGTTCTATTTTTAGCAATTACTACTTGACATTATGTTCTCTAGTTTCTTCTTTTGTAGGATCACCTAGATGTACGTGCATGCATCCACACCTCGTCCTGGCATCATGATGGTAAACTAATACCACATAAATTCCTGGCATCATGACTTAAAACTGATACCATAGACTCATCCTGGCATCATGATAGTAAACTGATACCACAGATTTGTCCTGGCATTATGATGATAAACTAACATCACATAGCTTTGTCTGAAATGACAATAAACTAGCACTCGTCTAGCATGACATTAAACTGCCACACTCATTTGCCAGAGTCCGCTAAGACTATAAACTAGCTTGCCTCTTCACAGTCTGCCAAGACTATAAACTAGCACGGCATTGTCCGCTACGACGATAAATTGGCAACGTCCAATGGTTTATGACGTAAAACTAATCCATGACTATCCGCTAGGACTATAAACTAGCAACATCATCATTGGCCTATAGATCTACTACTGCATTCAACCACCTATGCTCATCAGAACTTGCTACACGAAATTGATGTTGTTCAACATTTTGCTTGCCTGAAGCTCCACACGGTGGCTCCATTCCACCAACTACATTCAGGTCTGAAGTGTTTAAGCTAACATCACTTGTGGTTTTCTTGTCTTCTTGGAGTTGTGTTTATAGGATGACACTCTGAGGTGTTCGTACACGGATGCACTTCATCACAATGACAAGGTACCACATTGTTCCTAACACCTGCAACTAGGTCAATCAAACCATTCACAAGTACATTTCTTACTCCCAATGCATCCCCTATCCTCCGTTCCTCAATTACATACCATTCATCCCCAAAACTCTCAACACGTTGTTTCTCACTGTAACTCTTTAAGCAATGGCAACACAAAATGATGCACAACACGTGATGACAAGAATGAGTACAACACTAAAAAAAATGCTCTTTCCAAAAAAAAAATAGCAAAGAAAAAAAATCCTACAACAAGACCATTGGCACTTCCCATAGACGCCCTAGGCCAGAAGGCAGTTGTCTTAAAGGAAACACTTGTGTATTAAAAAATCATGTTGCATCTCACCACGTGGCTTTGGCAGTTGACAACAAGTTTTCTTAAACATGGCACAAGGGTGTCATTTCTCCAAGGGACACACTTCCTCACTGCGTGGCTTTGGTTGTTTATAACAGGTTCCCTTAAACATAGCACAAGGGTCCTGTTTCTCCAAAGAATGCACTTCCCATGCCTTGGTTCCAAGTCTTCTAGATACTGGCTATCGACAAGGACCAACATGACTTGTTCACATGAGATCATCCTTCTCCTGCATCCCTCTCCCATAGTCTAAATGAAACGACCCCACGATCAACCCTTGATCCCTCTCAGTCACAACCTGCATGTACTCCTAAACACGATGCGATGACATCTAGCCATGGCCAATGGATAGTGCTGGATGCCAAGTTGATCATGGTGTTTTGTACTTCTTTGTCAATGCCTCTCAAGTAGATTCCTCCAGGCATCAACAAAGAGGGGCTAATGAAAACACCACAAAAATTTTAGTAACACTTCCAAACAACTTGTGAGCTTCTGAAGCAACCTCAAACGGCCCACAATGGAGCAAGCAAGGTCCCCCAGGGGTCCACAGATGACTACAAGAAGTCTCGGCATCAAGAATCAAGGGTTTCAGGCCCAAAAAGTGCAAGTTTGGTCACATACACTTTGGTCACGCTGCACAGCATATGACCAGCATGTATACAGTGTGACCAAACTTTGGAGCCCTAAAATTGTGTCCAAACAGACTGAATATGGGCATGCAAACCCCCCTTGAGCATCACCAGAGTCCCCTGCAACTCCCATCATCAAGCTCAAAATCACATGTTTTGAGCCACTTTCAGTTGGTCACGCTGCACAACGTGACCACAGCGTGACCAAATAAAAATAGGATAATCAACCATTTCTAGGCATCATCTTCAACATTCGAGTAACCCCTAGGGATAGGCAGAACTTGTACATGTTCACAGGCTTCAAAACTCATAAGTTGAGCCTCAAACGTGGCATTTTCAGTTGGTCACGCTGGGGTCATGCTAAGGTCACGCTATGCAACGTGACTACAGTGCGACCAAACCAAATGGGCCCAAAATAGAAGCAAAATGGAGTTAAATTTAGCATCTAGGCCACCCTAGAGAGTAGGAAGTAGTTGAGCATCAACAAACAGACATCAGTGTCCAAAAATCAGCTCAAAACAGGGCATAATCAGTTGGTCACACTAAGGTCATGCTAGGCAAGATGACCATAGCATGACCAACAAAACGTATGCCAAAACAGCCTCCAAATCAGCTTAAAATAGACATACAGAATCCTCTCGACCTCAGGCATGCAGATCCACTCCAAAAACAAGTCTCACAGGTCAAAAATGGGCTCAAAATGCATCATAAACATTGGACACGCTGATGGTGACGCTGGCACGCTGACACCAACGTATACATAGCGTAAACACTGGTACGCTAGGATGCTAGATGCCAGACGTTGATGCCAAGACACACTGCAGACATGCCATAGCCAGATCCATGCATGCTGGAGGCCTTGGTAGAGCAAAAACAACACAGATCTGCAGATCTAGAGGCCAGACATCTAGATCCACTCTTGTACTTTAACATTCTTTGTACATTTTGCATTTTTCAGTGTATCAGGCTCTTACGCTATGGATTACACATGCCAGCGTAATAGATCTTGGTCACGCTGCACCCTGTACATTATAAAATTCTGTGCATTTGGTCAGAATGTTCATACTTGTTTCCCGACCTGCATTTCCCACATCTGGTAACCATGGATCTTCCACACAGATATGAATCCCATGCTCAAACCTGGATAAATACCCCAATCTCATACTAAACCAAGGAAGGAAATTTGGGGGGGGGGGGAACTTCTGGATTAGCAATTTTGAGCATCTTCCTCGACACGTTGGGCAACACTCTGTATGCTGGACATCAAACTTGGTCATGCTGAGAAACCTGGGCACACCACCTTGTACACTGAACAAGTTTTTGGTCATGCTAGACACCTTGGAGCCAGAAACCTTGTTTGGCTTAGAACAAATCTTGTTTGCTATTGATGCGGGACTATCACAGGTAAGTTGCGGTATTATTGCATTTTTGTTATACCTAGTTTTGATGACGATGTCAATACATGTATTATGTCTGATCATAGGAATGACTTGAGGAGAATCATCAGCAAGGTGAAGCTAATGAAGGTGGTGGTCCTCATGAAAAGGGTTTATAGGAAATAGAGCATAATGAAGTTGGTCGATGCCATGATGAGCAACCCCCTGCTGAAGAGCCTCATGAGAAGGGCCATCCTTATGAAGGGGTCCCTCATGCAAAGGGTGGCCCCTATGAGGATGACCTCCTCGGTGTAGAAGTTGAACTAGGGGATACAGGAGATAGTGGTAATAAGGGAGACACATAGCGTGGCTGAATTAGCCTTAGGTTTTATTGTGGTGTAACAAAACAAGAGACAATATTTTTCTTTTAACGTATTTGATACAAATTCCGGTGTTGATTTTAATGTTCTTTTGGTTGTTTTCTCTTTATGTAAAGTGTATCGTAGGTTTTGACGTTATGATAAATCATAATTAGTTTTAAGAGTGTGGCGTTAATGCAATTACTAGTTTGAAGTCATTGCAGACTGCTAAATTGTTCAAATGTAAAGCGTAAATGAAATTATTAGTTCATGGCCATTTTGGGCCTTTGAGTAGTGCAGGGATAAGTTGTGATTGAAATAGGTAGTTTAAGGCCATTGCAGACCATGGCTAGTTTAAGGCCATTTTGGGCCCTTGCTACATGAGTGAAGGAATCAAATAAACATTAAGTCGTCGGTTTTAAGCCATGGCAGGCTGCGATTAGTTTTAGGCCATTTCGGCCCTTTGATAGTTTAAGGCCATTTCGGGCCATGGATAGTTTAAGGCCATTTTAGGCCATGGATAGTTTAAGGTACAAAGTGTAAATTAAATTATGGTACAGAGCATAAATGAAATTCAGGTTCAAAATGCAAATGAAATTCAGATACAAAGCGTAAATGAAATTGCTAGTTTAAGGCCATTTCGGGCCTTTGAGTAACTGGAGTAAGGAAGACAACTGGTGGAAATGTAAACATAAACCTAAAGATAAACATAAGCATAATGAGACTAGCTAGTGGAAAGCATAAATTATAATTGGTAAGCGTGAATAGAACAGATGATGGAACTATAAAGTTAGACAGCATTGTTTACCGGCTAACTTTGTAGTCGTTTCTTAATTGCTTTGATCTTTAATGATGCATAAGGATTGGGAGATTTATGGTCCTTTTCCTTTGCACCATAATCTTCTCCTTGGAATGGTAGTTTAGCTTAAGTTAGGCTATCATTAGCCACTGTTTCAGCTTGCTTGGGTATTTGGATAGGGGATTGATTCTCAGGCATTTCGATTTCCAACCCCTGTTCCATTTCTATGTTATTAACAGCTTGAGGGGTTATTTCATCACCGCGGATGACCACTTCTCCTCCTGCGTAAGGTAAATGGATCTCTTGATGGATGGGTGATGAAACTACCCTCAGTTGGGCTAACCAAGACCTCCTGAGGATCAAATTGAATCTAGGCATCTCCTCGACGATGATAAACGTAGCGTCTGTGGGGAACTGGTCCCCTGCCACAAAGTTGATGCGGACTGTGCCTTTGACTTGCACTCATGCCTCATTGAACAAATTTAGGCATGACATCGTTGTAGGACTGATTTGATCGATCAAGCCTAATTTATCCACTATGGGATAAGGGATGACATTAGTGGCTACCCCATCATCTACACGTACTCTTTGGATTCGGTGTTGGCCAACCCGAATGGTGATGAACATGGGCACCATTATTACCTAACCTTCAGGGTTGTCCTTGATGGATTCGTTGTGAAAGGTCAATAGGGTAGGATCAGTTTTTTTAGCAGTGGGAGGAAGCATGATAGAATGGATTGCTTCATCTGCCAGCAGGCTTTCATCCACAGGTATGGACATTAGCATGTGCACCATAGCCTCACGATGTGTCTGCGATGTCATGAGTAAGTCATAAAGGCTCAATGTTGTATTTTTTTGTTTCAGAGCCTGTTTGACTTACGCCAGGGCATCGAAGAGATCTCGCCCATGATCAGGCTGCTTGTCACCCTTTTCCTCCTCCATTTGCTCTAAGAGGCGAATTTCATAGGGAGGAGTGACATTTGACCGAGGGTTGCATTTCCTTTGGCCGGAAGGAGATGGTTGCGTTCATGTGACCTTGTCATTTTTAGTAAGTGGGGCCAAGGGTACAGAAGCGAGGGGTTGAGGTTTTAGAAACCCCAGCGTAAGAGGGTCCTTAGTCATATCAATAGTAAGAGAGGTTGATTTAGAAGATTGTCCCTACACAGGAGGGGGGATCAATGATTTTGGCACCCTAATGACTAAGGGTGCCCTGGGTGTAGGTGCAGGTTGGGTCGTAGCTTTAATGACAGGGGGTTGTCGGGAAGTGTTCTGAGGTGGAGTTCGAAGGATGAAAGGTTGCCTTGGAGCATCACTCATCGGTGCTGACAAATCTGTTGTTTGGTACGAGCGAGGATATGTTCGCAACACAAAAGGCTGCTTCGGCTATGCCTAATTATCGCCCTCTACCCCTATCACGTTGATTGTGTACCCTACGTTATTTGCATTCAACGGGTCTTAGTACACATGCAAGGCTTGGTTTTTCAGGCATGTCAGGCTACTGCTATCTAAGATCAGGTCACCTTGATCTATCAGATGCTGAATGTCATCCTTAAACGCCCACCAGTAGTCCGTATCGTGACCACACAATTGATGGTAGTCATAGAATTGGTCTAGCCTAAAGTTCTTGGGAACAGGTGGTTCATTAGGTTGGGCCAAGGAGGGGTTCTTGAGTAACTCACAATGGCACCTGTGACGTTTCAAAGCCTCCTCAGACACTGCCTTATGTCAGATATGACCAGTTCCTAGTAATTGCTTCAAAAGTTCTGAAGGCTTCACAGGTAGAGTTGCGTAATTTGGGTGGTCCTTACGCTCAAATTTTGGCCTAGGTTGTAGAGGTACTATGGGGGGGGGGGGGGGGGGGGNGGGTAGAAGGAGCTTCTTGATTGACGCCATTTGAGCTAGTTTTCAGCTAGGTAGACTCCATAGTTTTTTTCTTGTTGTTGTTGTTCTTCTTGGCCCCTTCAACAACCATTGCTATTGTCATTGTCGCGGCCTTACCTTTGTCCTTACCTTTGCTGTGGGCATTCTTGTAGACCACATATGCTAGATCCTTACTAGCCTCCATTGCGTCTTGGATGCTCTTGGTCTGAGCAAAGGCTTGGCTGAGTGAATGGGAAGCAAGGTAATATAGCTTAGACTTGATAAAGTCGTTGACCACTCCCTTGAAGATTGCCAGTAGATGGGCCTTTGTGATGGGTTCGCGGATTTCATTTAAGGTGGCACTCCAATGCTGTATGAACTTTTGGACTGGCTTGAGCGGGTCTTGCTTAACCCCCATGAGCTGGTCCAGCGTGACTTCCAGCTTCAAGTTGTACTTAAAACTAGTCACAAACTGGGTTAGCAGCTCTTCCAAAGTTGAAATGGAAGCGCGTGGAAGTGCTCGATACTAGTCCAGAGCTTTACTCGTTAACGACATAGCAAAGACATGGATTATAGTATGCGGCCATTGTTGCAATAGTAAAGACTCCAACCTAAAGGTAACTAGGTGGGGATTGGGATCACCTTCCCCATTGTATTTTGTGAAATGGGGAAGGGGCATCCCTGGTGGCAATGATAGGACAGGGACTGCTGGCCTAATAGGATCATCATGGTAGAAATCCATGACTTGTACTATGTCAGAACCAGTAGCCTTGAGACGCTTGACCTCTTTTGTAAGGGTCTTAATGAGTTGGAAGGCTTGGTCCAGACCCGTAGACAATGGGGTCATTTGTGGCACCGCAGGAGGGGCCACACCGGGTGGTGCAACGGAGGCCGCAGCTTGGTTGATGGTCCTTGCAGATGGTGCTACTTGTGGCATCCACCATTTGGTAGTTGGTGTGGATGGGGCAACCATCGTCGGTTGCACTATTGGATATGCTGTTTGTGTAACTAGGGGCACAGACAACAATCCTGCAACTGGGTTTAAGACTTGTGGGACCTGGATTTGATGATGGGGATGGTGGGACATTTATGTAGGATGCGCAATGAGCGGCATGTTTGTAACCAACCATGCTATAGTGGCAGGCTCTTTCATGTGGGTCGGAAGTAGGGTTGGTGTTGTAGGTAATTGCGACGTAGGTATCACATGCACATGCGGTGACATAGGCGCAGGTGTACGATGAGGTGGATTAGGTAATTGCATATGCTAGGGAATGATTTGTATGCACGACGAATGCGGGACTCTATTCGTATTAGACAATGTCAAAGGCGTGGTGAACATGAACAATGGATTTACGTGAGACATCGTGGAGGGAGGGGCGATGGTGAAATCAACATGACTGCCTCCTTCAGAGTGAGAGTCTAGATCATCTTGCCCATCATGAAGCATTTCATCATGGAACATCACCTCTATTTATTCTGGTGATGTCTTTGCCATCAGCATTTGATCTAGGATCCACTTTTGTTGATCTGTTAGGGGCACATTAGTGTTAGGTGAAGGAATAAATTCCTTCCCATTGCAATACATGAACTCCTACTCTCATTTTTTCTCGAATTCTTGTGGATACATGGGCAGTTTTTCTGCTAGCTTAGCACAGAGGAAATTGTAGTGTTCCCTGTGCTGAGCGTGTCCCTCAGGTTCTTTATTTTGTAGCTTGAGGGAGTGGCGTGGTTGCACCGGGCTAATCGGTTGCTCGACCGTAGGAAGTGTAACTTGCATGGTCCAAGGGTTCTCTAGGTTGACAGTGTCAACACCGGTAGTTGATGTAACCATTCTCTATGGGATTCAGAAATAGTAGTGATAAGGATAAAGATTACGATGGCAAAGGCAAACTAAGATAATAATCGGGCCTTTCTATCTTGTAGGATTCCAAAGGAATTGTCGAAGCGACCGATCTGCACCACACAATCCCGTAAATAACCTTGGATCAGATATGAAGGCCCTCCTTCTAGCACCAGAAAATGTTTATGTTGATTAACAATGGGTATAGATAGGTTACAAGACTACCCATAAAATGTGGATCAGATATGAAGGCCCTCCTTCTAGCACCAGAAAATTGTAACGACGGAAAACGTCGGTTGTTGGAAATACCAAACAAAAATCTGTGTACACAGTTCTAGCCCCAGACCTGTGCAAGGATCGTGCTGGAGAAAAAACAAATCCAAGGTGCCCTGAACAGTCTTTTCAATCAAACAGGGACTTACTTGATCAGTAAAAAATTTCATGATATTTGGGTGGTAAAATGATGATTCTTTATGAGAACGAAGATGATTGAAAATGATGTAATCGATTTGAAGCGATTTTGCGAGATTCGTGTAACTAAAGAACAAGAGATCAGATTTAGAGCACAGGCGATCCCAAGGTCTAGGATTCAGCTCATGAATCAAATATATATTAGATTTAATGGTTACACGCAGAGTTCGATTTAAGCAAAGTACATGACAACAACAAGAAAGCTGTTCAAAGATGAAGTAAGCAAAGGTCGATCTAGCTTGTTCTAGCAGATCTGGATACAAGGAGGTTGGTCCTGAAGCAGAATGTCCATCAAACAACTATTTCTAACCAAATACTCTTGCCACTCATCTTCAATGTTCTTGCGATTACTAATCCTTTTTCTTGTTCCCTCGTCAATCCTCGCTAAAAGTTGCCAAACATTGCCAATGGAAGGAAAGAATTACCCATAGAGAAAATCTGTTAATCTTAGGAGAAAGTTTTGCCAACCCCTTGATCTTTGTCAACTAGAGCATTTATAAGGTTAGGGTCAAGAGAAAGATGCAGTTTAGATGACGCGTGTCTTGAATTTACAAAATGCCGTTGACTTGATTTGGTGGTTATTGATGCTTGTGGCACCACACCACCTTACGCTCTAAAGCGTAATGCGACGTAAACTGCTCTTGTTGGAGCTTTGGCGACAGGCGATTTCTTGATTACGCTTGTATCGTGTCATATGAACTGCTAATGCTTGTATTATGCCATTTCTGTCTATGCTTGTATTATGCTGCACCATGCTAGATTACGCTGCACCACGCTAGGTTACACTTCATAGCGTAATTTAGCGTAAAATAGCGCACTTACAAAAAATTGAAGTGTTGTTAAAGTCTTGGGTATTTGTCATCCTTGATGTTGTGGTAGATTACTTTCTGACATTACGCTATGTAACACGATGCTATGCCATGTTGCGTAATGCAGCATAGTATGCTAAAAGTTAAGATTTTTGAAACATAGAAAATTTACAAAGTTGAAGGATTGCCGCCGTGCACCCATCATTTTGTTCTGTCTTCTGAAATTTAATTGTACTGTGTTGCACCTTGTCACAACTCCTTGCCTGAATCACTAGATTTGTCAAACCGTCGAGGCCTCAAAATTTTTATGGTGTTTCATCATGCCCTTGGCATATCAACACCCCTATTCCCCTATTTCATTCTTAGTAACTATTCCTCTACAAACTGTTCATCAGTCTATTCCTACATCCCATCACGTACCAATCACAGCTACCCTGCCACACATTCATACTGTACCTACTTCTTAGCCGCATGCAGCTTCCACCTCTATTCCTGCATTTACACCTATCTCATCATTAGCAGTGGACCTAGGCCCATCAACATGGTGGATCCCCTTCACCTCTCCTCCTGCTACTTTACCATCGCAAATGTCTCACGTTTATCATTAGACCTACCAAGCCTCACAAACGATACCACCCAATGCAGGGCTATGGTCTGTTCCACCAGCCATGCAAATAGTCTACTCCATAGCGCAACCTTTGGCTATTGCTACAATAACACCACCTGTTGGTTGGTGGATACCACAAGCAACACAGTTCATAGGGGCCACCCCAATGGGACCGTTGATAGGTCATATTGCTGCCCCTACCACTGCACAGATGGGACCTTCCCCTACAGTTCCCAAACTGTCTACATCATCCCTGGGTCTAGATCAAGCATTCCAGCTTATTCAAACCCTTACTAAGGAAATAAAATGCCTCAAAGCTATCGGGTCTAATACGGTACAAGTCATGGAATTCTACCAGGACAATCCCATCAGCTCAGAAATCCTTGCACTAATGTTACCCCCAGGGATGTCACTCCCCCATTTCATGAAATACAACGGGGAGGGAGATCCCAGTGTATATGTTGTCACGTTTATGTTTGAGTCTCTTCTTCTACAACAATGGCCACATACAATCATCCATGTCTTTGCCATGCCTCTGACCGGAAAATCCCTAGACTAGTACCATGCCCTTCCATGCTCCTCCATATCAACCCTAGAGGAGCTTTTGACCCAGTTCATGATGCGCTTCAAATACAACTTGAGACTAGAGGTCATGCTGGATCAGTTGATGAGCGTGAAATAGGACCCACTGAAACCAGTCCAGAAGTTCATCCAACGCTGGAGCGTGACCCTTAACGAAATCTACAAGCCTATCGCGAAGATCCATTTGCTAGCTGTCTTCAAGGATGCAGTAAACAACTTTATTAAGTCTAAGCTATATTATCTCGCTCCATGCACTCTCAATCAGGATTTCACCCAAACTAAGAGCATACAGGATGCGGCTGAGGCAAGTAAAGACCCAGCGTACATTGCATACAAGAACACCTTCGCGAAAAAGGACAAGGGTAAGGCTGCAATAGCCATAGTGTCTGCTATGGTGAATGAGGCCAAACCCAAACCTAATAACAATAGTAACAAGCACAACAAGAAATTGGCCACACCTGCAGCTAACCCCATGCCCAAACATGGCAACGTGCCATAGCCTCCTACATCTACACCTGAGACATCCACACCACCTAAACCAAAATTTAAGCGTAAAGATCGTTCAAAGTATACACTGCTGCCCGTCAAACCTTCAAAACTTCTGAAGCAACTACCAACGGTAGGGTACATACAACACAAGTGGATGTTGGAGGATGGAGCCAGGAAGCATCAACGGTATTGTGAACTCCTCAGGAACCCCTCATTGGCTTTGCTCAATGAGCCCCCAGTTCCTAAGGGTTTCAAGCTAGAGCAATTCTGTGACTACCACCAACAGTGTGGTCATGACATGGATTACTGCATAGTGTTGAAGGATGACATCTAAAAGATAATTGATTAGGGAAAACTGGTGCTAGACAAAAGCAATCCAGTGTGTCTTGAGAATCAATCCTTGCACATCTACATTGACCCTCTCAATGCCAACAATGTTAGTTACATTAACAACACCATCGATGTTAACAGTAATTGTAGACGACCCCAGTAGCCGTTTGTAGTCTATGTGCCTCAGTGTAGCGCACCACCACCACCAGTAGCTAACCAAAGTCCATGGAAACCTTTTGACCTGAGAGTTCCTCTCTAGACATCTCCCCTTGCACCATCTATTCCTCGGGCATCTGCCCTTGGACCACTTGTTAGTAGAACCACACCACCGCCTCACACATTAACACCGTTAGCTCCATTTGTTATCAGGGGGCCAAGCCACTCAACAACCCCCGCCCCACATAAGATAGCCTTACAACCTTCTCATCCTAGGAAATGAGAAGTGTGTTTCACTAGTGAGACATCAAGGGAAGGTACCACCCTAGGTACCTCCAATCCTATGCTCTTACCCCCTGCATCTACGTCCGCGTCGCCAAAAAATGACATTGCTACCAATGGAAAGTCTTCGCCACCTTGTCCAAGAGGGCCTGAACCCAAACTCGAAACTATCCCTCCTTAGGAAATTCATCTTCTGGGACAAATGGAAGAGGAAAAAGGTAGTAAATTGGAAGGTAGCCAAGACCTCTTGGGTTTCCTCTCCCAAGTCAAGCAAGCTCTAAAACAAAAAAACACTACGTTGAGCCTGTACGACCTAATCATGACATCTACCGAACACTGTGAGGATTTGGTCCACATGTTAATAGCAATTCTGGTTGACAAGAACATGCTAGTAGAAGAGAAGGTGATCCATTCAGTCATGCTTCCTTTTGCGTTTGTAGAACCAAAGCCATTCCAATTGACTTTTTACGATGATTCCATTAGGGAAGACCCTGAAAAGGGTTAGGTGACAATAGAACCTCTATTCATCACAATCCAGGTCGGTCAACATAAGATTTGAATGGTACATGTCGATGATGGAACTGCTACTAACGTCATCCCTTTCCCTATTGTGGACAAGCTAGGTTTGATCAACTAGATCAGACCCACAACAACGTCATTCTTAAATTTGTTCAATGGGGCACGGGTTGTGGTAAAAGGCACGATCCATATTGACTTTGTGGTAGGGGACCAGTTCCCCACAAATGCAACATTCATCATGGTTGAAGAGATTCCTGAGTTTAACCTGATTCCAAGAAGGTCATGGTTAGTACAACTTAGGGCTTTTTCTTCACCTATCCATCAGGAGATCCATCTACCCTATGTAGGAAGGGAGGTGGTAATCCATGGCTATGAGGTAGCAACACAAGCTATCAACAACGTGGATATGGAACAGGGCTCAGACGTCATAACCTCTGAGAGTGAAGCACCTGTCTCTGTAAAAACTAACCATTTGACAAGAGAATCGACTTAGCACACCGATTCAAAAAATGAAAGTGTGTGGATTGAGTTGCCCTTCCAGGTGGAGGACAATGATGTAAATGAAGGTTGAAACAAAGTATCTTAGCCTTACGCCTCACCCACTTGACGATGGGTTAAGAAGTAGTTATATCCTTTGTACATTTACCACCTTTTTTTTTGCATCCATCTTTCTACACTAGGTATTAATTAGTCGTTTTCTAAATCATTAGCGTATCACTCCCCTACTATGCCATGGCCTAAAATGGCCTAAAACTATGCTACCACACAATGGCCCGAAGTGGCCTAAAACTACGCTACCATGCTATGGCCCGAAATGGCCTAAAACTACACTATGGCCCGAAATGGCTAAAAACTAGTAGGGGCTTGAAATGGCCTAAAACTAAAACATCAAAAAAGAAAATAAACACATAACATAACATAAAACCAATTTTCATTAAAGTCTTTCCAATGTTTGTAAAAGTTTTACAAAAAATTTAAAATTTCAAAAAATCCCATGCTATCATGGGTCATCTTCATCTGCATCATCTTCGCCCGCGTCATTTGCTCCTACATCATTTCCTTCCACATTGTCTTCCTTTGCATTTCCCTTGTTTACCTCTTCATTTATGCCCTCTATGGGCCCTACATCTTCATCTAGAACCTACATTGTAAAAGTAAAGTAGTCAGCTAGAGCAACACGAAAGATAGCATAAGCCTTTTCTATAGTAAAAAATGACTAACCCAAGACGACCCTGCATCTGTTTCGAAGGGTATGCGATCCAAATCGAGCCCAAGGTGGTTCTAGATCTCTTCCTTCATGATATTCGCCTAGTGCCTCTCACTTGGTTTAGCATCTGTAGAAGCTTTCTCCTTTTCAACAGTCATCCATCTTGGCGGTCTTGAAGAAAAGGAGGCAGTAACGGTCTCACCTATGGGAAGATCCACTTCCTGTTCAGGAAATTCAGTGACCTTTACCTACTCCTTGAACTTATTATAGGCCTTAGAAATGCAAATGGCATTTATGAATGCTTTGTAAGTAAATGCCTCCACAGAAGCATCTCTATATAGTTCGCAGTAGGTGGCACGTTCCAGTTTATACATGTGTTTATGGTTTTTCTAGGACTGCCCCCACTCGTAAACTTTGGCATTGTAGTCCTTCCAATCTTGGTTCTTCTGGGCCAACAAGTCCATCTGCATTTGCTATTTTATTATTTCTCAGGTGGCTTCATTGTTTTGTCACATGACTGTCCAATATCTAGCATAATCTATCATAGTCGTGCGCTAATTGCCATCATTAGTATCACGGGCTATGAGGAATTCATTCCTCGATTTGAGGTCTCCCACTTCGGTGCTCAGTTCAGCCTTCTCTTTCTTAGCTTTCTGGACCCATTTCCATAGGTCCTCATTAACACACCTACACTCCCACAAGGAGTGTGCCAAGTGCAAAGTGCATTTGCTAGCCTTGTCATATATGCGATGAGGCACCTCGGCCACTTCGGGTGAGAATATAGGAATGACAACAACTTTCAATGCCCATGCTAGGTCCCATTTGAGTCAAGAGGCTGTAACAACACAAAGAGCGCATCAGTCACATTAGCGTAGAAAGGTTAGCAAACTCAAGAACTCTAGCATAGCAACACAAAAGAGCCTAGTGTAGGTACTTTACCTGCCCACTTCAGGATCAACCTATTTGAGATGGCCGATCATGTCATCGACGATCCCTTACATGAATGTAAACTTGTCGGGGGTCTTGGCCCATGGTTCCAAATGAATCAGAGGAGGTCCTATAGCATTAACAATGGTGTCTATCATACAACTAAATGCGTCAGTAATGACCAAGGTAAACTATGACAAGGCTATGAGTAACGTAAACGACAGTGCAAGAGCTCCTACCCAGTAAACCCCTGGGGGTGATAACAGGGGGATCATCCATTGACACATTATCGCATACATTGTCAAAATCACCAGCATCTAATTGTAATTCCCCTCCTTTCTAACTCAAAACCATGGCAGCATCCTTGGTGTTTGTCTGTTCTCTCGATGCTAAACTATGTTCGGCAAAGGGATCTCTAGCAGAAGTCCCTTCTAGGTTGATGCAAGTTTCTTCTTTATTTGCTAGTGCCTTTCCTTTTGAGGCACCAACATCCTCCTCATCCATAGGAGACTCCTCTTCATCTCCAAAAATGTCCTCATTAGTAGGAGGATTTTCCTTGACAACAAGAGTCCCTTTCTTAGTGACAAGAACTCTTTCCTTCTTGACCGGGGTCCTTTCCTCTGAGATTGGGGCCTTCGTTTCTTTATTTGTCGCCCTTGTCTTGGGGGTTGACACCTCTTCCTCACCTTCTTCTTCTTCTTCTTCCACTGGTAGCAAAAACATATTTGCATTAGCGTAAAACAAGTTAGCTTAAAGTAGGTGCTATGTTATGCTACGCTGCGTAGCGTAGCAGGCATTAACAAAGTAGGTGAGGAAGTAAGCATAAGCAAAAGCATTTACTGATGGGGGGTTGCATCCTGAATAGCTTAAAAAAAGTGTTTGCCCCTCTTATTCTTCTGTATAGAGGGTCTCCTCAGCTGGTTGATGCCTCTTTTGCTACATCTTGGTGGCCACTGTTTCGACGATGAGGCACTTTCCCTACGATACGCTATCGGTGGCAGTAGGGGGCGCCTCTTCCATGTTTTCTTGGCCATGAAAGTTTTGGGCCACTCAATCCTTAGTCGTCATAGAGAACAACTCCCCAATAGCTTCTGGGGGATCTTAGGCTTGGGTGGTTTGGAGGATTTGGCAGTTCCACGGTTTGAAAATCTGATTGCGATTTTGCATAACCCAGGCTTCGTTCTCATGGACTACGAAAAACTCCATGAAACGCCGCAAGCAGGCTATGTAAAAGGTGTAGTGCACATTGAAATGAAACTCCTACTTCTTATGAAGCCTGATGATTTTAGTTTGTAGACCCTTGCACAGATACCTAGCCTAGTTGTAGCGAGCCCCCTCTTCCATGACCTCCTACATTATCCAAGCATGCTCAATCCCAAGGATCATTCCTTGGGAAAGTAGCTGGGGGAATGCATGAGCATGGAAGATGAGATAAACCTCTTTGGTGGGTCTTGGCCTAACCTTATCCATGGGGATTCCCTTTTTCTCTTTTGCAACCCCTAGCCACTCCTCAATGTCCTCCTTCTGATGGTTCACCTCTTTCTTGGTCTTTGACCCTATGAGAATACCATCAACAGGGACATTGAAAAGGTCCATGAATAGCTGGTCATTGATTTCAAGGACCACCCGCACACCATGTACACGTGTGCAGAAGCGGTCCGCCTTGTTGGAAAAGGAGATAGCTAAGGCAAGCATCTCAGTGGCAAGGATGCTTGGATTTGGGGCTAGGAACAAATCCATGAGCCCAGCATCTTGAAGATGCTTGATCAGAGATTCCGAGGCCACACTGCATATCCAACGTTGGCTTTCATCTACCTCCCCATACTTGAAGTATATTTTTGCCTCCTGGCTCCCAGTGGTTATCATTGTCACCTCCTGGGACTTCTTCGCCCCTGTAGTAGTTTGCACAAAAGCAGTTAGCACAAACAAACACAAAAAACATAAAAACACAAAAAGAGAAAAAAAATTTAAGCAAAGCACCAATAGAAGAAAAATAGCAATGACACTTGAACATGCATTAACTACTACTTAGCTTACTAGGCTTATACGGTGACAGGAATGACAGAAGATTAACTAAGACATGTTCAACGGTGATCAGTTTAAAGGGTGCCCATCCCTCATCCAACCAACTGGACTCCTTGCATCTATTATAGAGTTTGGGATACTGGGTTGGGTAGGTATGGTACTCACCCTCGCATTGGCCTATCACACCTATGTGTATATTCTCAGTGGAAGAAAACTCCCACACGACCATCTATGTTAGTTTCAACGCATCCATATCACCATGAAGCCCCTCCTCATTGATGTAAAACTTGGTAACAAAAATGCACTGTTAACATTTGACTAGCGTAGCAAACATCGCATAGTGTAGCAGAACATGGCTACAAAACTCACCTGCCAGCACTGTAAATGGTTCCTGGTGGGTTTTGGAAGCATGTTCCCATATGCCGTGCAATAAACAAAGTGTTGTAGAGATGGTAGCAATTATACTCGGGCATATCCTAGATCCAAGCCAAACACCTCAAATTTTTTGGGCACTGACTGGACCCTTCTCCCTACCCACTGCTAATTGCCCCATTTGTCAAAAATCTTAGAATACCCTTATTTGCCTTAGGCAATAGGGTTCCTGTTATGGCAGTCGCTAACTCCTCTACAAGATGTGACAACCGATCACACTGAAGCATTGGAGGAGAAATTGTAGGAACTCTCGTGCTCCCTCCTAGAACTAGACTACCTGATCCCCCACATGTGTATGGGGGGAGGAACATTGGCCACTGGTCTGCTCATGCAGCATAGGACCCCTACAATTTCTAGGATAATCAAAATTGGCCTTAGAGCTACTCTACACAACATAATAGCAAATGTTAACATCATGTCTGAGTGCAATACATACATAGTGTAGAAAAACTAGCATTCTAGAAAATAGTGTAGCATGATTCTCTTCATGCACATAGCGTAGCAAAAACATGAAGGCAATAGCATAGAAAAATTAGCTTAGCATAACAACAAAGCAATTAGCCCTAACAAAGCGATTAACATTATGTCGTGATAGAAAACATGTTACACTATCACGTCACACATGGCCAAACCTTCCTGAAGGTCCTACGCTACACTATTTACATGCCAAGTAGCTTAAATCATCCAAGCCTCTATGGTAATGATAGCTGCAGTGATGGCAGTCTAGGTAATTTTGCATGCAACCTTAGCGTAGCATTTGTACATCCATTGTAGCTAAAATAGCAACAACAACAGTGTAAGGGCCAAAAAAATAGCAACACAATAATAGAAAAAACATAGAAAGCTAAACAAAAACAAGAAAAAAAAAGCAATAACAGAATCATGAGAAAACAAGGGAAGCATAGCAGCCTATTGGGTTAATGACATCTCCTCTCGCACCGTGACATGTGCCTATGTCACGCACCCTAGGATTTCCTTCACTTCATTGACCTTAGCGAGTGCTGGGTATTTGCATTCTTTCTTGGGAGCCATCGTCTTGCCTGCTGACTCTTTTCTCGTTGCTATGCTAAAATTGCCTTACTCTCTATTGATACAATCACTCTGTGCTCCGAATGTGGGCTCTGCGCTTCGAATGTGGCTCTTGCGTTGTTATGATGAAAATGACAAGTTTACTAGGGGTTAATCCCTATTTATAGCCATAATGGAAAAAAGGGAAACTTGCCATTCTCTCTCCCGCTTAATGCAGAGTATGCTGTGTAGTGTAGAATTCCTATGATGACATGGTAGCACTGTTCGCATTAAAATAGATGGGCTTGGACGAAGAGCCTTGACATGCTTCAAACTAGCCATTTTCCTTCACAAAAAATATCTCCCTAGGTGGTTTGAAAAGACCTTAAACTAGCAATCCTAATGCATAGTCTTAATCTAATTAGCAGTCCAAAAAGACCTTAAACTAGTAATTGTTACGCATGGTTCAAATCTAGTTAGCGGTCCGCAAAGACATTAAACTAGCAGTTTTGACCCTTACACGTGTTAGCAGTCTGCAAAGACATTAAACTAGTAGTTTCACATTTTTGCATTAGCAACTTTGCACTCTTTTATAACTTTTTATTCTCTATACTAGCGATTTTGCATTTTCACATCTAGGCGGTCCGTAACAACCTTAAACTAATACTTTAACCTATTGGCAGTCCACAAAGACATTAAACTAGCAGTTTTTGCATTTTTACATTAGCAGTTTTACATTCTTACATTAGTAGTTTTGCACTTTTACTTCCAAGTAGTCTGCCATGACATTAAACTATTAGACCTTAAGCTTTCTATCACACTTTGCATTTATCTTGATTGTTCACATTTCATTGCTACTTTGCAAATTTTCACTATGCATAGTTACTACGAACAAGTACCTCTTGACTAGAATTTCATTTCGTTTTGGAAGGTTGGATGAGAATGGAAATCCATCATGATCTCTCTTCACCTTTAGCTTTAGCAAGTCCACATGGAAAACTCGCGAGACAACTGAACCTAGAGCTAATAGATTGGGAGTCATCTGCAGTTAGCGTCATAGCATCCTTAGAAGCATCCCCAGACTGGCCTGAGCATCTGGTTCAAGCCCTAGATTTAGAGGCCAAGAATGTAACTAAGGACCCTCTCATCGAAACACCTGTGACCACATCCAAGGGGAAAATAAAAATGTTGAAACTTAGTTCTCTCCTAGATTTGCAAATGCACAAAGATGTAGCCAAAATTCTGCAAGATAACATTAAAGTATTTGCATGGTCATACAGTGACATGCCAGGTTTAGATCTGAGGCTGATACAACACAACATCATGTTAGACCCCCACATGAAAGAGGTTAAGCAGAAGGCTCATAAGGTTAAATAGAGATCGCACTAGCCGTAAGGGATGAAATCACTAAGCTATACCAGGATGGTTTCATTCGGGTAGTTGCTTACTCAGAATGAGTGTCCAACATCATTGTAGTTTCTAAGAAAATGGGAGGAATACGAATCTGTATAGACTTCTAGGATTTGAAAAAGGCAATGATCAAAGATGATTTCCCACTTCCAAGTATCGATCAACTCATTAACACTATGGTTGGTCATGCTCTGTTATCCTTCATGGATGGTTTCTCTAGCTACAACCAAATTTGCATTAACCCAGAGCATTAATTAACAACAACCTTTATGACCCCATGGGGTACCTTTTGTTACACTATGATGCCTTTTGGGCTCAAGAATGCTAGAGCAACCTACCAGCGAGCCATGACTTACATCTTTAGCGATTACATCTTAGAAACATTGAACGACTATGTGGATGACATAACGGTGAAATCTAAAGAAGTCGCTGATCATCCCAACCACCTAGGTATAGTCCTCAAGTGTTGCCAGATGCACGACTTCTGTCTCAATCCTAAAAAGTGTGTCTTCGGCATGAGAACTTGAAGCATGTTAGGGTTTGTAGTATTGGAGGCCAAAATACGAGTGGACCTTGACAAAGTAAAGGCCATTGTCAACCTAGTGCCACCTACAAATCTTAAGGAATTACGCAGGCTGCAAGGTAGAGTGCAGTTCATTAGAAGTTTTATAGCAAAATTGACTGACAAGTTACACCCCATGCAACATCTACTAAAAAAGGGGTTAATTTTGAATGGATACCACAATGCCAACAAGCCTTCGATGATCTAAAGAAAGATCTCTTGCACCTCCAAACTATTTACCTACCACAGAGGGATAGACCTTTCTTCATCTACCTTGCCACCTCAGACATGTCTATTGTGGCATTATTATGTCAGAAATGGGATGACGATTCTAAAATACCAGTGTACTACCTAAGTCATGCATTAATAGCATATGAAGCAAAATACATAGATGTAGACATAAACTTCCTTGCCTTAGTGTTTGCATTGAAAAAGTGGAGACACTACCTATTTCTTAGCAAAATCAACATTTTTTGCAAGAGCAACATACTCCGGGCTATAACAAACAATCTGTATGAAAGTAGTAGGATAGCTTGGTGGAAAGAAATAATAGCATAATTCGATTTACACTATGTGAGCCAATCGTCGATGAAAGGTCAAGCCATAGCAATGCAACTTATGACCTCACCCATCAACGACTAGGCGATCATAGGCCCCAAATTCCTAGATGAGCATGTTAGCACTATCAATGCCATCTCATTGCATCTTGAAGCTACCTTGCATTTTGACGGCACCTCGACCATGCGAGGCGGTAGTTCAACTATTGTCATTACGTTCTCCTCTAGGGAAATGCATCCCTTTTCTTATCATTTTACGTTCCCTTGTACAAACAACATGGAAGAGTATGAGGGGCTCCTCAGGGGCCTATTAGCTACCCAAGCATTAAGCATACAATACTTGGTGATTAGCAGGGATTCACAAATAGTTGTAAATCAAATCACCAGGGTCTACGCTTGCAAGGCTACACACCTACAACCCTACTGCAAACTAGCAAAAAATTTGCTCAAACAATTTGCAACTACGGACGTGCAACACATGCCACACAACGAAAACATCGTAGCAGATACCTTAGCCACCCTAGTATTAAATATTCCATCACACTTGTTCACAAGTTTTACAACTTTGATTATCGAGTGTACAGAGCCTATCACTTAGGCAGGACACATAGCCTCTGTTAGCACTGTGGATACCCAGGAGTGGTACTCCAACATTAAAACCTACCTACAACACAGCGAGCCCCCAAGCGGATTGAGATCTACCCAGAGAGATGCGATTCAAAAGCATGCTTAGCAATATGTGCTCATGGGAGACAACACCCTGTGCAAACGCTCCTATGATAGGATACAGCTGGCATGCGTAAATGAGGAGCAAGTGCAGAAGGTAATTAATGAAGTACATGAATGAATGTGTGGTGGACACATAGCACCAAGGGCTATGAATGCAAAAATTAGATGTCTAGGGTATTACTGGCCTCACATGGAGCATGATTTCCTAGCCAAAGTCATGTGATATGTGCCAATGATACACAAATCTCATACATGTTTCACCTATAGGGCTGCATCCAACGTAGATCACATGGCATTTCCAGTGATGGGGACTAGACCTCATAGGACCTATCACGCCTAAGTCCTTCGTAGGGCATAGCTTCATCATCATCACCATTGAACATTTTACTAAGTGGGTGGAAGCTATCCCCTTGAGGAAGACTACATCTTAGTAGATTTGCCACTTCATCTTGGACAACATTGTGACAAGGTTTGGGCTTCCCATGACTACTGTGATTGACAACAAGCCACAATTCAGTCGTACGGAAACTCAAACCTTTTGTAGCAATCTTGGCATCAGAAAATTATTCTCCTTGCCATATTATCCATGGGGGAATGGACAAGAAGAGGCTAAAAATAAGTCCATCATCAACCTTTTGAAAAAAATTCGTAACAACAGCAAGAGGCGATGGCATGAGCAAATCCTCTATGTGTTGTGGGCTTACAGGACGATATGCAGGACTGCAACAGGTAAGACACCTTATAGTCTTGTTTATGGATCTAAAGCGGTGTTACCTCTTGATTTGTAGGTACCATCACTCTAGATGATCCTATCAAATATCATGAGTGAAGCCTAGAATAATGAGTTGAGGATCATCGACCTCGACTCACTAGAGGAGGAGCATGCACAAACACTGGGTCACATAGAGCATTACCAAAACAAGTAATGGCAAAAACATCATGCAAATCCACATCAAAAAACAATATAGAAGGGATACCTTATTTTCAAGGCTTTCCATGAGCATATGAACAAATTCTCAGCTAACTGGGAAGGTCCATACATGGTCACAAAAGCCTTTGGAAATGGGGCCTTCAAGCTAGTAGACATGGACGAAAACGAGTTCGCAAATCCAGGGAATCACTCGTACCTCAAGCTATACTACATTTGATACATGAAGTAGATAAAAAAAAATTCTCTAAGACATAAAAATAGCATCCAACATTTTCTAAGACGTAAAATTGGAAAAGGTATGGCATCATCTGCTACGACGTAAAACTAGCACAGATTGTCCACTATGACGTAAAACTGGCAAACAAATGTCTGCTATGATGTAAAACTGGCATAGATAGTTCACTATGACATAAAATTGGCACAGATAGTCTGCCATGACTATAAACTGGCACAAAAAGTCTGCTAGGACCTTAAACTAGCCCATTCACCATCCGCTACGATGATAAACTAGCACAGTAGTCTGTTGAGACCTTAAACCAGTACAGCAACCATCCGCTATGACATTAAACTAGCACATATGGTTTGCTAGGACCTTAAACCAACACACTACGGTCTACCATGACCTTAAACTAGGTTCGTGGCACATCCCTAGCATGCATTCGCATCGGTACACAAGAAGCGAGTGTGCACAGTGCTGACACAGGGTGGGACGTTGTAGTTCCAGAATGTAGTTCATGATGCCATGGAAACAACCTCTAGAAAATATGCAATGCCATCACTCTTGGCATCTTGCTGATCCTTCAGAGATGTTGTACGACATCATGCTAACCCTCCAAACCTACTGCCACCACGGCTCATTACCCTGGCAGTAGCTTCCCTAGTCAGCACCTACAGCTAGAGTTCCAGTAATATTGTGGCCCATCCACAATATTTTTCACCTCTAGCCCTTTCCAGCATCCAAGCTTAAGAGACGTTCAGCTCTTGGGTAGCCAATCTCATAGTTGAATTGAGAATGCTTGCCTTTGGCAGGGGTTCCTGAGCATCCACATTCATAGCAACTCCAAGCCTCCTCGACGCAAGCTCCTCCACACTGATGTTGTGAAGGCCTCTACTGGCCTTCCTAGTTTGGACGTCGCATGTATCAACAACAACATCAATTGCTCCAACAGTGTCCATAGCAAGACCCTTGCCTTCATTTGGCATCATGGTTTTTTCTCTTGGTTTGCTCTCTGTTATGTTTGCAGGGTGTGTACCAGAGGGACGTTGGTCGAAGGTGCATCTCGCCATGGTAGAAAATGCTACAACATTACAAGGTGGTTGTCTTAATTAGCTTGGCTACTTCAAAGTTCACATCCTATCCTATCCCTTAAATCCCTTTACCTTACTCTTCACACCCGTAATTCCTCTCTCTCCCCTCTTTTACAAGCTTTTCCTGATGCTTTTCAAGCCCTTCCATTTGCCCAACCGCAAAGTCCATGATGCGTGTAACATAGCTCACTGCATGGGAAGCATTTTTAGGTAGGTTAAGGCCCCATATGAATGTAAAAACTCATCCTGGGAAAGAAACACCTATCCTGCAACAAGGTTATTTGCAAATGTAAATGACAAAATAGCAAAAGGCAAAAGCGTAAGAGAGCAAAAGCTCACATGCACAAAAAAACATGCCTAAAAAAATGGCATGTAAGCTATTTCAAAATCACCCTCTCTAAAGTATTTCCACGAGAGGTCGAAGGTTAGCAAAAGTAAAGATGACCATGTAAACAACTCCCTCACAAGCACTCTGACAAGGGATTCTGATAAGTTTCATCTTTATCATTTTCCTAAACCTCCTTCCTCCTCACTTAACCCTTTACTTTTCCATGCATAACCAATGCAACAGTCTCAAGAATAGTTGAGCAACATCTTGGGGATCAGCGAAGTGTGATATTAGCATTTTTTCTTCCGTGGCGTTTTGTATTCTTTGTCAGCATCTCTTGGGTCCATCCTCTAGATGTCGACAAAGAGGGACCAATGAAACACCCTAAATTTTCAAGGCATTCTTACTTCACCAAGTCCTTGGAATTTAGGCAGCATGATGGCAGTTTGGAAAAAAATAGATGCTTTGAGTTTAGACTTTCCAATTCAAAAAATTTTCTACTTCCAGTTTTGACAGGCCCAATAGACTCACCAACCTACCCACCTGGGTAGTTCATCCAGCTGATAGTCTACTCAGGAGTGATGCATGGGGTTGTCAGCAGTGCTCAGGTTGTGAAAAATAGTTCAGCAAGTTTTCTACTCAAAGAAGTTTACTACACTACACTAAGCTATGTAGCATAGCAAGCCTTAGAAGATAGTTGTAGGATGAAGTGTTATGCTATGCTACACTACGCAACATAGCACAGCATAGAAAAAGCAAGGTAGAAAGGCCCAACTTACTTAGTGATTTCAATTGCATTGAGAAAGCATGTTCAACCTTCAAAACCAGTTTCTTCGCTTAACTTCAAGTCCTTCGGCAAAGCTCATCTTACTAGAAAAGTAGTAGATCAAGCAAAAATTAGGCTATGTTGGTTGCTATGCTATGCTACGCTACGCAGTGTAGAAATGATGCAAGAATGACAAGAGGCGTCTCAAGATGCAGGATTAGCAAGTTTGCATGCATCATGTCACAAAGAGCAAAGGTTGCAAATTGTCAACATGATTTTCAAATGAACGTTCATAATGAAAATCATAGTCAAGGCCAACTGCTATGCTATGCTATGCTACGTAGCATAGCATAGCATAGAAAACATGCAGAGCCAGCCAAAACACTTCAAAGGCTTCCAGCACTTGCAATTAGCTCTACCTAGATTTCTTCTTCAAACTGGTGGTTACGCTATCCTATGCTACATAGTGTAGCAAACAACTACGCTACACTAAACATGCTATGCTACACAGCATAGCAAGCTGCTACACTATGCTAACATGGCTACGCTCCGTAGCATAGCACAACATAGTAAGCGGCTACGCTACATCTGTGTGCCTCACTGCTTATCTACATTGATGGCACACCTAATCCCAATGTCTCTAGTTCTGATAGCATGATTGCAACGCGGTAGGCTCATGAATCAACTTTTCATGTCCATGCAGCACGGGCATGTCAACATCTAGTAGGTCTAGGACATGTGGCATCCAAACCACATCTTTCACGTGTTCCTAGCCCTATAAATACCCCAATGAGCAACGCTCAATGGGTTGTCAAAATTTCAGCAGTTGGAAAATTTGAGTAGCTTTGCACACACCTGGCAATTCCAAGCATTGTTGGCATTTGTTGTTAACAAACCAATTGAAAAAACTGTTAGCAAAACAATTTTCATTCCTGCTTTGCATCCCGTTAGCTCTTTTCCATTTCCTTTGTAGCATTTCACATTGTTAGCTTGTGAATCTATGTTCAGGCACACAGTTGGCTTTCTTTGAACGTATTTGGTTACTTTTGGGATCTCTATGTGTCGCACGTTGTGCAACTGATCGTATCCACTCTAGCAAAGTAAAGCCGTATTTTTAAAGTGGTGCATTTATTAACCCTAG
This sequence comes from Gnetum montanum, assembly GCA_015680685.1. NCBI lineage: Eukaryota > Viridiplantae > Streptophyta > Gnetopsida > Gnetales > Gnetaceae > Gnetum > Gnetum montanum. The sequence goes on along the minus strand of MNCI01034925.1, from coordinate 67,116 downwards.
TTTACTTTCTTCTCCTATTTATCATTGCATTTACATCGTTTTCATTCCTCGCATATAATAATTGATATTTTATGCTATAAATGTTTTTTTCACATTACACGTTTGCAAAAGGTTTAGTGACACCAATTAAGTCCCTGTCTGATTGACCATACTATTCAGGGCACCCCATTTCCATTTTAATCCAGCATGGCCCTAGCGTGGATACAGGGTTAAGATTGTCATGACCGATGACCTCTCGGTGTTTTCCAACCGTCGACGTTTTTGGTCGCTACAACACTCAGTAACTTTTGCTATGAGCACTTGGGAAATATTCTAACTCTAGGGAAAAGAAACTACAACAGCTCTGCTACAACTATGATAAGACATGACATAAACATGGTAGGTGAGTGTGTCTTTATAGGAGAAAATAGACACTATGTTGATGAGGTCACATCAATGCATCAAATCATGCATCGATAGGACCCAATCGATGTAGCTAATCCATGATTCATCAAGTATCATACATCTTGTTGAAATGAGATTATGACTCTCCATGTTGTTCTATCATATGATTTGGTTGCAAGATGAATTGATATACATCTTCTTAATCATTTTGGTTCACCAACTAATTTTGATAATATTTAACTGTATTATCTAATTCTTAATGACCTTTCTATCCCCCTTAAGACATTGACTTCAACAATGTACCTAATGACATATTAAGGATTAGTGATGTTAAGACTATCTACAAAGGTCAATTACTTAATCTTAAAGTCCCAAAAGGTTAAATTTGTAAGTCTCAATAGTTAAATTATTATGCATGATTAATTAGTCTAAGTTTTGGCCTTTTAAATTAATTAATTAGTCTCAATAGTTAAATTTTTCATGCTATCATTGAATTATTGGGTACCCAGATGATAAATCTAACCTTACCATTAAGTTCAAAAGGGAGAAAAATGTTGGAAATGACTATTCCTACGTTAGAGATAGACATTGCATACCCAAGTTATGCTAGGATTAAGATTTTTTGAGGGTCTTAAGCCAACATGTTGGGGAAGGAGTAAAAAATAATTTTTGGAGCTCATAGGGAAAATTTGACATCACCATTATGTTTGAAGGATTTAAATTTATAGGAAATAGCTTTTTTTTTGTTAAAAATGGACTCTAGAGTCATAATTTATGGTCATTTTAAGTTGCAAAAGGTTTCATGTTTTTCAAGACTTCCTGAAAGGTCACCCATCCGAGTACTACTTTAGGGAAAGCATGCTTAATTATGAAATTATTATCTTCATTACTACTAAGGCATCTAATTTATTTTGTTGGAAATTTTTGTCCATGTTTTAGATTTAAGTTTTATTGCCTATTTTGCTAATGATTTCAAATTTTCTCGTTAATTAACATGAATTTTTTTGGTAATGGTATGGGTAGCCTTCCATGATGTTTGTGGAGCTCCATGGAAGATAACCTTCCATGATGCCCATAGTGTCCATGGTGATCCTTGGGAGGTAGCCTTTCATAGTGTCTATGATATTCATAGAACTTTGTGGCAGGTAGCCTTCCATGATGTTTGTGAAGCTTAGTGGGAAGTAGCTTTCCATGGTATTTGTAGTGCCTGTAGAGCCTATGGAGGTAGCCTTCCATGATGTCCATGGTGCTTGTGGAGCTCTATGGGAGGTAACCTTCCATAGTATTCACAATTCTCTTAGGATGTAGCCTTGCATGGTGCCTATGATGCTTGCAGAGCTCCATGGGAGGTAGCCCTACATCGTGTTCATGAAGCTTCATGGGAGACAACCTTCCATGCTATTCATGGAGCTCCATGGAAAGTAGCCTTCCATACTATCTGCAACATTCATGGACACCATAGACTACCAAAATTTTTGACAAAATTAGTGGTGAAGGCAGTGCCAATTGGCTTCACAACCAATGGTAGTAGCATAGGAAACAACGATGATGCTTGGAGTGAGTGGTAGCACTGGGAGCTAGTGGCATGGAAAGTAGTGGCATAAGTGATGGTTAGCATCAATGGTGCACTCACGACATTGGAATGTAGACAATGCATATAGTTGTAGTGTAGCTATGGCAAAGGGCATGGTGCAAGGTTGTAGGATGCGATGTAGTGTAGAGTTTTAGTGGGGCTAGTAGTGAGAACTAGACAATGGTAGCAAGAGGCATTAGAGTGGTGCAGCCATGACCATGGGAGCATCTTGTAGGATGAAAACACCATGGTGCAGGCATGCACATTGTTCACAAACCATGATTCATGTGTGCTCTACTAGTGTGACAACTAAAGCTGCACCAACTACTCATGTGGGGGTCACCACCCTAGCTATGTAGACCACTTGTGTTGACATTATTAATGATGGTTACGTAGACCACTCACATAGTATGTGTGCTGGTGTTCACAAGCTTGTGGACTAGTTGATGATGGAGCCATTGTCGATGGTAGAATTAGCAAGTAGCATGAGGGAGCTATCTTCATAGGAGAGAAGGTCATCCTTATCAAAGGACATGGTAGATTGAAAGGTATAGTAGGTGAAGCAGGAAGGGTTTGGGAAAAATTTGTATTAGTTGATAAGGCTGCATGCCCCTTTTTCAAGCTAGTGTAGGCTTGTAAGTGGCTGTGTGGCCCTTTATAGCTGGCACGGTCCTAAAAGGTACTATGTTACCTAACAGGGTGATGCGGTCCTTGCAGGCTAGTGTGTTAGTGCACCCTGCCCACCCTATAAGCTTTCATTTTTTAAAACTTATTATTATTATTTTATTTAAGCATGCATAATGATAAATTTTAAATATCGATATCTCTCAAACCATAATTTTGGTTAAGATGAAACTTGTATTGTTGGAATTCTCTCAATGAGTATGAGTTGAATATTATTTTAGGGTTTAAAAAATAATTTTAATTTCCAATTTTAAAAGACCAAGATAGCTTATTTTGCTAAATTGACATTCCTAGATTGACACATAGATGAATGATGACTTCTAGATGACTTCGATAATTATAAATGATATCCAAACCCTTAAACATAAAACATAATACTTTTACCTTTTGATTTTGTAAGTATGATATAATCTTATTCTATCACATCAAGAGTATGTATTAGTTATTAAGGATAAGCAAGACCTCACAACATTACCCCTCAAGTATTGGTTTTGTATGAATCTCGTAGTAATGAACCTTCTTGGTTGAGCAGGGATGAGATAATCTTGTGACTATATTAAATCCTTTAAATTTGGTAATACATAGGTCATAGGTAATATAAGTATTACCAAGTTTATAAGGGTAAGGTATTTAGGATACTAATTTTCAAACAAGACCAAATCAACTCAAGTCATGGTTACTAACCTTTTAGAAAGAACTTAATGATGATCTAAATTCATTACATTCTAACAATAATATAATATGGGTAAGAGTTACCTAGATTGATGTTTTACAAATATTTCTTGCAATGATGTACTTTGGTGACGCATAGTCAGATCTCCTATTTGTTGATACCCTTGAATGAATCTTGATTGGTAGGTAGGATTCATGAAAAACATGATACACTTCATGGTTCTTTTGTAGGTGTATGGATCATCTAGGACATATGACACATTTTGTTGTGGTTTGTGGCTCTCTCTAGATCTTAGCTCCATGGTTAATCATTAGGTTGTAGTTGACTCATGGTTTTGATTAACCCTTGGTTCATGGTTTACTCCAATGCTAAATGTGACATCCTATTCTCAGATGTCATGGAAAACATCAAATATACATTATATTAGACATTATGTGTAAGAAGATAATATACCAAACAACAAATATATGTAACATTCGACATTATGAGTAAAAAAATATAATAGGGAAAATGTAGAAGGAAAGGAGAAAAATGCTTTATTGATATGGAATGGTGTATCTGGGTCATAATTTGAGAGTGTTCCTTGGGGTTTTCTTCCTTTAGTATCTATCCCTTAGAGGCAATCTAGCACTACCACCATGGTTAGGCCTACAACTAGCAAGAAGGGATGGCTAGTTCTCTTCCTATCCTACTTTACTTAATATCCATTACTCATCTTTATTGGCTCTACAACTCCATGTTGGCATGACCTCGAATGCCTAGGTATAAATGCCTTAGGTCAAACCTCCAAAGGTCACCTCAAGAGACACATCTGTTATTACAACATGCCCTTTTGGGTCTTAATTACAACTCCCCTTTCAGGTCTAGGTACAATAATAATAACACTTATTATGAAGAGGCTTCATCTTCATTATGCAACATCAACATTTGGGAATAGGAACATTACAACACCTATAATAATGATTAACATATCATTTAATATTATGAAACATGATTTGCCAAATGTAACTTGTAGACAACTTTGTTTTAGTTATCTCTCTAGCATAGTACCCATCATAAACACCATGGTGTGCATGAACTAATGTTATATTTTGGCTCCATTTCAATACACACTCCCTTACATGAATACTAGGGTATTTCTTATAAAGATATGCTTTAACTAGTAGTTAAGGCTTTATTTGATGTTAGAATATTTAGATATTTTTTTTATTCCAACTAGAACAAGTCATTTGATAACTATGTAATTTAAGATATTCATATACCATCCCATTTATGATCTTTGTTAACGTCTATCTTTTAGATGTGATCATAAAGAAAGTTATCTAGTAAAATATCTTTTTGATTATTACTAATCTTCAATCTTGATGGATGATCTCCTACCACATTTATTTCTTCCTTGTGATTCACCATATGTAATCAAATTGTTGTAAAAGAAACAATTATAAAATCACATAAGGGTTGATGTTTGGTTTATTCATCAGGTGTTGGATTGCATTGTGCTTAATGTGAATAAAAATGTTGGAATATCTAGAGTGTAAAGATAATATTCATCAAATTTTTTTAATGGCATTATAATTTAATTATGGTCATACTATGCTTTGGCTAGTACAATGAATATAATAGGGTTTTTTCTTCTCATCGTATTACATTAGAACAACTTCTAATACATTGTCAAATGCATCTATAATATATGAAAAGAATGAGTCCAATATGAACTTTACATCATTAGGATTTGCATTAGTCTTCTCTTCAAAAATTGAAAGATGATTCAACACTTAGAGCTCCACATGGATGGAATTTCTTTCTTCATGAGTTCAAATAATGATTTGACAATCCTTAAAAATCTTTAATGAACCTAGCATACTTTAAGAAAGATTATACCTCTTTCACCATTGTGAAAAATCTAGAAATCTTCTTTAAAATATTAGTTTAATATTATTTCCTCATTGATCTTTTTTTATTGTTCTATGTTCTATGTTTATTTACATGTTTAATATCTCATATGTTAGAAGTATGAGTTCAATTATGATTAGAATATCATTATATTATTATTTTTTCCATTTTAAATTTTTATATATTTTAACGAATTCTTTTAATTTTAATTTTTTTTTTGAGTGTTAATTTTCATAATAGTTTTACTTTTCCTAAAACTATACCTTATATTTTGTAAAAGTGATATTTTTCTTTTTTCCTACAACTAGTCATTTTTATTGTAACTATTATATCTAACTAGTCATTTCTATTTTCTTTTTCCTATAACTAATTATATGTATCATAGTTCTATCTTTAAAATTAAATTTTCCTTTTTTTTAACAACTAGTTGTTTTTGTTTTTCCTAAAACTTACTATTACACATTGCATCTCACCTAGTTGTAACCTGTAATGTTATTTATTCTCTCTCTAATCCTTAACAAATCAATTACAATTGATGATGATTCTAGTATGATTTAAAATGTCTTACAAAGAAATAACATGCAAGATATGGATGGTACAAATTTGCATGATATTCTAGATAGTGCAAATTTTCTTAAGATCTACTTCTATTTCCTTTAGGGAGACTTTATGATCAAGGATAATATCATTTATCACCATCTACTAGTTTTTCTTTCAATTAGTTTTAGATTTACTTAATAACAATAACACAACACAACTTTAAGTCTATTCAAAGCCTCTTGGGAAGTTCTTTCATAAGTGGGAATATCATATGTGAACACCTTTATACTTTTGCTAATATAATCCTAAAATACAACAATTGCTAGCCTTTGGAAATTGGTTGGTACATTACTGAAATTGAAAATCATTGAATTAAGAGAAATTTTTTTTATGAATAAATAAATATGATTTGGGATTTATCCTCTAATTCAACCTTAATTTGATTATATCTAGAGTACCCATCAAGAAAGATCTAGTGCTCTTGGCTAAAGATGTTATCAAGAACTTGATTCGTAAAGCATGAATTGATTCTTGGAAGTTGTTATATTGAGTAATCTATAGTCAATCAAATAGATCATTAGTTACCCTTATTTGTTATAACTATAATTAGATTAATCTATTCCTTGCTTGATATTGGTGTAATAAAGCTAATCATTAAGGAATAGATGATTTCATTCTTTACCACAACTCACATGTTTAAATTGAGATATAATTATAGAATCTTGTAAGTTGTGATACTTAGACTCATATAGATGTAGTGTTGATAGATGGATGGATCAATTCTTATGAGTTTATCATAAAAATAGCTAAAAGCATATTTCCATTTTGTAATCGTCAGTTTTAACTAAGCCTTTTGTTAAACTATTAATGAAGTATTAATAACTAATAATCAATATTTGAGGAGAAATATGCAATCAAGACTCTTTATGGTAATAGCTTGAGTTCTAAGGGCAATGTAAGAATATTTTGAAAAAAGATTAACATTACTTAAAATTTTAGATCATACTAGACCATAGTTGCAACTAAGGTTGTAGTATCAAACTCTTCATCTAATTCACTCAATAAATTGGATGGTATGAAAAGGATCTTGAAAATTTGTTCACCTAAGATTCAAAGTCTAAAACAACATCCCTATATCTCCTTAGTTTACACAAGTGAATAGTCCAATATCTACTTGGTGGAAACATGGACCAAATACTCTTTAAGGTCAATGATATCTCTAATAGCACATAGACATAGTGATACAAAAGAAACATCCTGAATTATCACATGATAGGAAATGATCATTGAATATAAGCTTGTGTTAAATTATTTTAAATTTATCCTTTGTAACAATTTTTAAATGTAGGCCTTGAAACATGAGCATAGTATAGATGGTGTACAACTATGATTTATCCATGATCATTCAAAAGTCATTCTTAATCTTTCCATCTAGTTTAATAATAAAAAATTAACAATATAGAAAAAATCTTTAAGAGTTGTCATTACATTATTAACTTGTCCCACAGAATAAGTGTAAGATTTGTCAACTAGCTTTAAATGAATGTTAGTACTTTTGAGGGAAGGAAGTCTCAATCAAGGCACTATTAAATTAACATAATATTGACTCTAGAACCAAAGTCATAGATCATTAAGCACTAACCCTTCTCATCAAATTTAAGTTCCATCATGGAATTGCTAGGATCTAGTTCATTCTAAAAGAATGTAAGCTTTCTTAACCACATAAGTAGCAGCTTGGACATGAAAAAAATGATCATGTCATTACTATGAGGTTTCATGTACATTAATTTTTTCTTGAATATTGCTAAGAGAAAGGATTTAGGATTTGGAGTAGGTTTACTCATTAATTTTAAACTTGAAATCCCATTAAATTTAGATACTATGAAATAAGATTACAAGAGGATTTCATAATCCATAAACACCCATCAACCAATACCAAACATTCAATGATATCGTAGAGCATGAGGCTCTACAACCACAAAATGATTACTTTCAATATGAGACACAACCAAATGAAATCTCTCTCATAAGCCTAGGATTGAGATATCAACACTTAACTAGAACACAAGAACACATAGATCAAACTCATACACAATTGACCTTGAGCTATAAGCACAATCATGCACTCACACAATATGCTTTCATGACATCTCTTGTCAACCTCTTATCTTTCATGAGCTCTCATCATGACATCTCATGAAGAAACACAAATAATATTCATTGTAATTAGAAGATAAAAAATCTAGAAAACCTTTCCCAAGATCATCTTGAAGATCCTTAGCTATTTCCATATTTTCTTGGATTATCTTGGTTATTTCCTAATTTGAAATTGTAATTTAAAAATTTTCTATAGTCATACATGAAACAACATCAAGAAAATTCATGTTGCAAATTTTTGGGCAATGTAACCTTCACCATCAAACCTGAGGATGGAATATTATTGTAAAGTATGAAGATTGTAGTCCATGAGCTACAATTTCACATATTTAAACTTTTGGAGCTGAAAAATGCCTTATAAGTTGTTGTAGCCTCACTTCCAAAAGTGAAAAAATTCATGTCATGTCTATATTTTGGCTTGGAAAGCTTGAAAATGCCTTGTGAATTGCCAAATTTGATGTTTTCATGGGTTTTGTGTTGGCCATAGCCACAACTATGCTGGAACTACCTACAACTAATGTTGGAGTTGTTGGATTTTCATTTTCCTATTAATGTCTAGCGTAGTTGCCATAACTCCCAACGTGTTTCCACATGGCCATCGTAGCTTCCATAACGTCCAGCATGGATGCCACAAGGCCAGCATTGGAGTTGTTGGATTTCTACTTTTCCATGAAGTCAACATAGTTGCAACAATTCTAGTGATGATGCCAAAATTCCAACATAGTTGGGTGAAGCCAATATAGCTACAAAAGTTAGTGTACTATTTATGGTGTCCAGTGTAGTTTTGATGGTTTGGGTGCATCAAAACTTATAATAAATGGAAAGCTACACTAGAAATGATGGCTTGCCACACTAGCAAATTATATTAGTCTATTAGCAATCATGGTAGAAATTTGCAGCCAAAAAACTAGTAACTATATGACTTATAAAAGAAAATTTTGAATACATTAAACAAGTTTGGTTCTTTTTCGCTCTCAAACTCTAAAACCTTTGCAACCTTGACTACTTGAGACCTTTGTGCATTTTTTGAGATTTTTGAAGCAAATTGACAACTACTTGGGCATTGGAGACTCTCAGCATAGTACCACTAGAAAAAACTATCAAGCACATTCTTTACCCCCTAGTGACCAACATTGTAGAACCAAGTTGAGAACCAATAAGGAGCTTTGGCTATTAAATTTGGGAAGTACCTAGATCTTTGGGTTGACTACAGAATATAACTTGCTAGCTTCAATAGGCTTCTAGCTTCATCCGAGCAACTCCTTATGCATTTGGACACATAATTTGGACAATTTTTAACTTTATGCTTTAAATATTCTATTCTTTCAATAAAGTTTATAGTTCATTTGTTGTGCAAGTTCATTCCATGATTAGTTTCTGTGCTTTCTTTTAAAGTAGATTTGCATGTTCATTTAAATCATTTATCATGTTTACATTTCCTAAGTCCCTTAGTGATCGACAAGATTATCTAGGGTGGCTTGGATCCTCTTTTTTGGAGGCTCTTGGGATCCATGTTTAAACTGTTTTACCCAAATTTTTGATTTTTTTAGCAATTGATTTTTTTAGGCATTATAGTTTCTAATGCTAGAAGGAGGGCCCTCGCCCAAGCTTCTAATCAAATTTGATATGCCCTTTCAAAAATAATTTTTTGTAATTTTTAAAACTTCAAAACTATACCAAAAATTTTTGCCAAGAGAAACCAATGCTACCATCCATTTTTTTGCAACCAATACCAATTGTACTAGTTGTAGGTGATTTGGGTGTTTCCAAAATTTTTGTAGCACTTGTTGGATTTTCCAAAACCAACATAGTTCCTAGTAAAATTTGTCATTTTTCCTCACTAAAACCTACCTTTGGGTATTCAAAAGGCTAGCATAGCTTTGCTCCAACCACCCAACCCTCCCACTATGAAATTTTGTAGGTAAAGCCAACATGGTTCTCTCCAAGTCTCTAGCATAGTGTTGGGAAAATCAGCATTTTACACATGCCTTTTTCAAAAACTAGAGCACTTTTTTAAGGGGAGGTATTCCTAGCATAGTTTTGTTGGATAAGGTAATTGATTGCTTATCCTCCTCCAATGTAGCTCTTTTTGACAAATCAAGCATAGTTGGTTTTACCAACATTAAAACTACTAAATTTTCCTAAGTATAGTGTAGACCATTACCATTGCCACTTTTACTAAACCTATAGTTGCAATTCCAATCATTTTCTAGCCATAACCACTTACACCTTGGGAAATTCCACTTGTTGTATTTTTAATTAATTAATTAAAAAATTATTTTAAACCAAAATTAAAGTCATTACCAATGTCTTTTGGCTGAGCAATAGTTTTGTCCATTAATTTGACATACATGGAATCAAACCAAGATGCAATGAGGATCTATGACTCCAAAGACCCAGTAGTGGATGAGCATAGGAAATCACTTAGGAAAAGGGGGCAAAGTCTAGATGTAGCATCTAAAAATTTCGATGGTTGGAACACTGAGAGGTTGTTGAGCATATAGCCTAACCTCAAGTTTGTGAGAGGGTCGTGCTGGAGAAAATGGAAATGAAGTGCCCTAAATGATCTAGTCAATCAGATAGGGACTTACGTGGTGTACATAACCATTTGCAAACAAAGTTTTAAAAGCATCACACATGGGAGTTGGAACAAGCAAGAGCATGACAATCATAACAATGAGAGTGTATCAATGTGAATGTATCAATGAGTATTCACAATAGAATTAAGCAATTATGCTAACAATTTGAAATACATGTGAGAGTTTAAGTAAGGAAATGCACCACCCCAAGATTGGGGAACATGAATTTTGATTAAATGGTGTGTGGAATTGGTACACAATGTTAGATAGGCACTACGAGGAAATGAGGTAGTATGGTCATAGTCCCTAGAACTTTAAGGACATGGTGCTGACAGATGCAAAGGGGGGTAAAACCTACTAGGTTGGCCGTTGTCACATTGTGTGGGTGCAAGGATGGTGCTCAACTAGGTATCATGCTCGAGTGCAGGGATGAGGTAGATGTTAGGAATGCTCTAATGCTGAGATTTGTTGATCATCAACCTTTCACTCACCAATTTTTTGCAAAAGCCAACTACCAAAAGCCAACCCTTAAACGTTGATTAGTGGGGTATTTATAGGGTTAGAGTTGATGGGAGATGTGGATTGGGTGCCACATGTCCTGGGTCCCATGTAGCACGAATGTGAACGAGTCATGTTGGCATGCTATGCTCAAAGTGTCAAGCTCTGAGCGTTAAGCTCAATGGTTCTACACTCTACAGGATAGGAACAGGAACTAAAAATCCACCAAACTATGATCATACTACTTGAATCGCATGTGCCATAGTCTAAAGGACTATCATGTACCTACAAATAATGTCAAAAAACAATGCAATTTGGATCCTACACTCCAGGACTATGTCTTCCCCCTCTTTTGAGTAGGGTCAAGCATAGGAACAATTTTGGGGATTAATAAAAGGTGCAAAAGAAAAGTGAATTGCTGATCTTGACTATTGGTAGGATGTTGAAGCTAAGAAAAAGGTCGATGCTAAGTTCTGGGAGCTTCTGGAGGCATTTTCCAAGTGTTACGCTATCTACACTACCCGGCGTGATGAAGCATAGCATGAACACTTAGGATTTTTTTGCAATTTTTGGCCTACTATGCTATCTATGCTACACAACATAGATGAGCGTAGCATCCATTTTCCAGTGAATTTTGATGCCACTCTGGGATGTAGTAAGATAGGCAACTTTAGCAACCAAAAAATGCATCTTCCATGTTAGAATAGCTTGATGCCTCCTCATTTCACACTTAGAAAAATATTAGCCTTGAAAACTTGTCACACTGGCTATGCTATGTAGCATAGTAGAGCATAGCAATAATTTTTGGATGAATTTTGTCAAAATTCACAAGGTTTCTTCATGGAATCCTGACCATCCTCTAGGGATGAAGTAGGAAAGGCAATCTTGATAGCTAGAAAATTTCCAAATTCAACAGAATCTAGATCCAAAAGTAAGGAAAATTTAAGCTCCTAAACTCATGCTATGCTATCTACATTGTGCAATGTAGTAGCCCCCAAAATATAGAAAATTTTCCAAACTATTTTTTCCATGTCGAGCATCTTTGACAACTCCTAGCTTGGCACTTGGGTGGACTAGCAAGTAGGACATGTGTCAAGTTGGGCAAGCTGAAGAGCATAGCAAGCTTGACAACCCGAGAGATGGAAAATTTTCCAAATTGTTTGGTCCATCCTCAGTGCACTTTTGACTAGTTTTGGCTTGACATTTGTGCAAACTGGGCTTGGAAACATGTGCTACGTTGGATGTGCTAGGGAGAATAGCAGGAAAACTTAGAAAAATTTTGCAAACATTAGGATTTCTAGTGTGCTATGTTGTCTACACTATGCAACATGATGCTAGACTTAGAAAAATTTTGTTCAAGTTTTGACACTTAGACAATTCTACTATTGAGTTGCAAGAGCCCAAAATTAGTGGTGTTTCACTGGCCCCTCTTTGCTGATGTCTAGAGGATTGACCCTAGAGACATTGACAAAGAATACAAAATGCCATGATGAACATGACACCAATACCATTCGTCAGTGCCCACTTAGATGATGCTTTTCTATGCTTGAGAGTGCTAGGGAAATGAAGTATGGTCAGAGAGGGCACAAGGGATAGGTTCAAGGAGATGGATCAAGGGACAATGAATGGAAAGGATAACTATGGGATGCAATGCCATTATAGCCTATTGCCATAGTATGATCCCTCCTCAGAGTGCTTATGAGGAAGCCAACATGCGAAGGTTTCCTACCCTTTGGATGTTGACCTCTCATTGAAGTGCTTATGAGATAGTTAATCTAAGGCCGAACCAGTTGCAAGATGGAAATTGTGCCCTTTGACTTGGACATTTAGCTAGTCCCCCCCTTTTTTTTCTTCTCTCTTTCTTCTTTTTTTTTGTTTGCCTTTTTATGCTTACTTTCTTTTTACTTCTTCTCTCTTTTTTATTTTTTTATGCTTTCTTTCTCCTTGCTTCTTATCTCTTTTTTTTTTTGTTTTTTTGCATTTCTAGATGAATTGCATGCCCATATCCGCTTAAAGGCAACCATATCATAGCTATAGGATAGGTGTTTCCTCCTCATAATGTGTTGTGTTACATCCATATGGGGATTTGACTAGCCTACAAAGGCTTCCCATGGGACGAGTTGCGTTACGTCTGTCATGGGTTTAGTGGCTAGGCGTGGGAAAGGGTTTTATATGCATAGGAGAAACTTACATGGGATTTGGAGAATTGTAAGAGTAAGAGGTAGAGGTTAGGTTAGGTTGAGAGGATTGGAGGATAGGAGGGGTGTGCACTCTCAAGTAGCTAGGCAAGCTGAAGTGGACACATTGGAACAATGTGGTGTCTTGCCCCCACAGTGAAATGCATTCCTAAACGACATCATCGATTCTTTATCCTAAAAACACAACACAGAGAAAATAAGAGAAAACAACCACCATGTGAGATGAGGGTGAAGTCTTGCCTACCTAGGACACTTCGTGGGCTATGAGTGCTGTGTTAGGTGCATGCAATGTTCAAAGCAAGAAGGCTAGTGCAAGCATCAACGATGGTAGGCTGGAAATCTCCAACAGCCCCATTGGAAGTGAGCACTCAAGAGGCTAGGAGTAGTGGTGATGTAGGTGCTTGGGCATTCTCACCAAAGGTAGGAGCCAGGAAATTTAGTTGTAGGGTGAAGAGCCATGCTGTTGAATGCTCTTCTAGAATCTGACAATGGTGAGGGTTGGAGGATGGTAGCACTATGGCTGGGCCATAGTTATGTTGAGACTCCTGCAGGAGGTGTCGACAATGAGAGTTACGAGCAAGATGATTGGCTATGGTGGTGGTAGCTTCAGAAGGTTAGCAAGATGCCAAATGACATCTTTGGAAGATCAACAAGATGCCATGGATGACAATGTTGCAAATGTTCCAAAGTGTTTTCCCTTGACAACATGAGCTTCATTTTGGAACTACAACACCCCACCCCATCTTGCCTAAGAGGGATGGGTAGGTGATGAAAAATTGAAAGTATTGTCACTCACTTGTTCGCAGGATCATGTATGTTGAACCTTAGATGCTAGATTGCAAACCTAGTTTTAGGTCTTGGTAGACCATTGGTTGTGCTATTTTAAGGTCCCAACAGATTGTGGTCTCATTTTAAGGTCTATGCAAATGATGCTGTGCTAGGTTAAGGTCCTAGTAGACCACTATGCTAGTTTAACATTGTAGTGAATGGTGGATGGCCAGTTTAAGGTCATAGTAGACCATGCTATGAGTGCTTGTTTAATGTCTTAGCCTAGGGACATTCTATGCTAGTTTAACATCATAGCAAACAGTCTGTGCTAGTTTAACATCATAGCAGATGATCTATGCCAATTTAATGGCATAGTGGACGTTCTATGCTAGTTTAACATCATAGTAGATGTTCTCTTAAAATTTAACATTGTAGCAGATGTTCTGTGTCAATTTAATGTCATAGCAGACGTTATGTGCTAGTTTAACATGATAGCAGATGTTCTACTTACCTTGATTTCATTGTCGATGTGATACTGCATGTTAAGTATAATATGGCTTCAGGTACAAGTGGTTGATAGGATTAGTGAACTTGTTGCCATCTAAATTAGCAAGCTTGAAGGCTCCATTTTTATATGCCTTAGTAACCAAGAAAGGTCCTTTCCAATTAGCTGAGAACTTGTTTGCAAGCTCGCAAATTACCTTGAGGACCAAGTCCCCTTTCTTGATCAGGTGCTGGTGTAGATTGTGGTGATGCTTTTGCCATTTCTTCTCTTGGTACCACTTGATGCGATCAAGCATTTGGATGCGTTCTTCCTTTGTAGAGTCTAGGTCAATGGTTCTCAACTCGTTGTTCTAAGCCTCACCCATGAAGTTCGAGAGGATCATGTGAAGTGATAGGACCTACAATTCAAAGTGCATCATTGTATACCAAAACGTCCCCCAAGGGGTCATGAAAGTAGTAGTAATTTGGTGTTTCAAGTTTATGCGAATTTGGTTGTACCCTGAGAACCCATCCATGAAGGATAACAAGGCATGACCAACTATAGTATCAACAAGTTAATCAATACTTAGCAATGGGAAATCGTCTTTGATGGTTGCCTTATTTAAATCACAGAAGTTTATGGAAATGTGTATACCCCCAATTTTTTTGGGGACAACCATGATGTTTGATACCCAATCTACATAATTGACTACATAGATGAACCCAGCTTGGTAGAGTTTAGTGATTTCATCGTGGATGGCTAAAGCAATTTTTGGCTTGATTTTATACTTTTTGTTTGATTGGCTTGACACGTGGATCTAAGATAATGTTGTGTTGTATTATGCACAAGTCTAAGCCTGACATATCTTCATAAGACCATGCAAACACCTTGACATTGTCATTAAGGACTCTAGATATACTCTACTAGATTTGTGATTCCAGTAAAGAGCTAACCTTCAATGTTCTCGCCTCACCTTTACATGTTGTTATAGGGATTTCTATGAGTGGATCTTTAGTTATGTCACTGACTTCGAAATCTAAGGCTTAGACTAGATGTTCTAGCTACTCTAGTGATGTTTCTAAGGATCCTACATTGATGTCACATGGAAGCGGTTCAAAATCCAAAAGCTCTATGTTCATGCATCTCATGAGTTTGCCATGGGTTTCAGTCAAGGTTAAAGGCAAATGAAGATTATCATGTGTGCTCATTTTCCCAAACGATTATACAAAATAACCAAAAAAATGTCAAGTGGTACCTATCTAATAAAGAAAAATGAAGCAAAGTGCACAAAATGAGGAAAATAATGCTATAAAAAGTAACTATGTAGTATCTCAAAATTGCTAGTTTAAGGTCTTAGTAGACCATGACTATGTGTAAAGTGTAAAGCTAAGCCAAATTTGAAAGGCTTAAAGTGTGAGGCTAAACTAAATGTTCATTCAATAGGTAGAAAAAATGTAAAAAACTTCAAAATGTGAAAAGCTAAAAAAGTTAGAATTTTTTTTCTAACTCTGTGTGTTACATTACATGGGACATGGGATGTTCTATATTACGTGTGGGACACGAGATGTTCTGCATTATGTGCAAGACATAGAGCATCCTACATTACATGTGGGACATGGGATGTTCTGCATTACATGTGGGATACAGAGCATCCCACGTTACACATGGAACATGGGATGCTCTGGAAAAGTGACATGTCATGTGACCTTGGAGGGTATAAATAGGGGTTTACCCATGGTAAACCTATCATTTTCACTATTAGAGCTAACAATCTAGAGCATAGCACAATTTGAAGTAGAGCGTAACACCTACAATGTGTGACAACCGACAAGCCAAAGCTTGACAATGAGACAATGGCACGTAGAAGCGAGCATAGACACCTTGGCCTTATCAATGTGGATGAAGACGAGCGCATCTTATGAAGTCTTCCTAGGGCATGCATTTAAGAGCATTACGAGGCACCATCTGCTAGGTAGGCTTTCATGCTACCTTCATCATTTTTTCATTTTTTTCTTGTTACGTTTTTGTGCCTTGGGGTTTTGGGGGCAACTTGCCCTAAGTAGGGACTGCTATTGCCATAGCCTCCACTGTGGCCAACATGCAATGGTCGCTGTGGCTACCACAGCCATCATACTGTGGCTGCCACCCTTGTTGTGGACATCATACTATGGTTGCTACGATTGTCGCCATGGCTGGGAATGGCATGGGCATCTTAGATTGCATGTTTCTATTTTTTGTTGTTTTTTTTTTCAAAAGGTTTGGATGGCATTTTAGGTTGAGGTAATGGGAAATGGTTTTATCATAGGCCTCTGGGTGCTAGGTGGAGTAGGGTGAGATAAGGGTTCTATTGCATCCTATGTGATGATATAGAATGAGGGTTTTTCATGTCCCATTTAGTGTAGCACGTGGGGAAGGGTTTTTTGACACTTTGTGTTCCATGTTGCGTGACAAGGGTTTCTTGTGTGTTCCATGCAACGGAACAAGGTAAGGGTTTCATAGGTGTCCCGCATTAGCTTTCAGGCTTTGTGGCATCCCTGATAGCATAACTAGAAAGTTGAAAATGTTTGCATTCTTCCATTTCTACACTCCCTAGGAGCATGACTAAAACTTTGTACATTTTTTTTTCAAAATTTTCCTAGTTATGTATAATTGCTATGCTGCATGGGGGTATGTACAGTTGCTATGCTACATGGGAGGTACAACTGCTATGCTGCATGGGAGTATGCATAGTTGGAAAAATTTCACTTTGCAAACTATTTCCAAAATGTCACACTCTATGGAAACGTGATGAATACTTGGAAAAAATTTCATTCAACTACTTATCCTATAGTTGTTACACTCCATGGGAGTGTGAAAAACACTTAGAAAAATTTTGCATAGAAAATTGTTATGCTCTACAGGAATGTAACTAATAGTTAGAAAAATTTTTGAAATTTTTTTTTTGCATAGTTTGTCCACTATTTTTTTTGTTTTATTACCCTTATTATGCATTGAAATTTTCATTGTGACAATGTAGGGTGATGCTGAAATCAGTCCTCATTGTAGTTGAGCTTGTAGGGATTTTATGCTATATAAGTGCCCCAATGCCCAATGTCCCTACACCACATGCACAAGTAGGAGATCAGGTGGTCTAGTTCTGAGAGGGGGCATAAGAATTCTTGGAATTTATGCTTCACCACTTCAGTGTGATGATGTGGTCACACTTGTCTGCTGATGTAGTAGGCATTTTAGTTAAGACATTATTGCTTAGGGCAAAACGAGGCATTTTAGAGTTCATGATGGATGGAACTATTGAGGGCGAAGGGGTAGGGAGCTTGAGTCAATGACTGAAAGGCTTAAGACCCTTTTCTTGGATCTAGGAAATGCCAGAGTTTAACTACTACCATAAATACAATACTTTGTTCATTTCTCACCATGTGGGTACAGGCTTCCAAAACCCACCTGGAACTATCTACTACATTGGAGGATAGGTCTTATTGGGATGATGGAAATTTCATTTTGTTTGTTTTATATGACTTGGAGTGCTTATTACCATTTTATCTATTACTAGATTATTGATTAATAATGGTGGGCTTCATGATAGAGAAGGGGCATTATCCCTAACCCAGAAAACACTACAAGAATTCTCATCTACTGAGAATATACGTGCTAGCATCATAGAGCAACTTGGAATAGATATGAAAACTTACCCAACCAAATACTCCAAATCCTATGTGAAGTGTCGAGATCTTGGGTGGTTAGATGGTGAGTGGGCATCTCACCAGATACCCACTGTGAAAGAAGTATCAATCCAAGTACCACCAACCCCCATGCTGATTTTGCTAGGTGAGTTATATTTTTTGTTATTATCATGCATTTTTGCTTTTTACTTTTCCATTACATGGCTGATTCTATTTTTGTTTATTGTAGCAGCAACCAAGTCCAAGGAAGTTACGATGATCATATCAGGGTGCAATGAGGCTAACCTTCTTTTTAAATATGATGAGGTTGACAATTCATAGTGTTGGTTATGAACCCAATCATCCCGACGGTGGAAATGATTGCCCTTGTTGACTCCTTCACAGAAAGTACTGACCACTTTTGCACACGAGTTCACAATTTGTGGGTGGTCTTTGAGATCACTAATGATCTTTTTTTAGATCTCTTTGGTGTTCCCTA
Organism: Gnetum montanum; assembly: GCA_015680685.1. Taxonomy (NCBI): domain Eukaryota; kingdom Viridiplantae; phylum Streptophyta; class Gnetopsida; order Gnetales; family Gnetaceae; genus Gnetum; species Gnetum montanum. The sequence goes on along the minus strand of MNCI01034925.1, from coordinate 48,527 downwards.
TAATGGTTTACCCATAGGAAAAAAAACTAGCAAGGATCTAAACCACCGAGGGGACATGGAAGAATGGTTGGGAATCGATAAAGACTGCAAGGATATTTACATGAAAAAAGTCAAATTGGTGGTAGCCTAATGCATTTACCTTGTCTTCTAGGCATACACTTTCCCCAAGCTACTTTCTTAGGGAAATTTTTTTGGGGTACAGCAAGCTTGGATCATGAGCAATGTAATGGAAAAGGGGATGAGATACAATTGGACTAGATATCTTGTAGAAGGCTTATGGTCTGAGATGATCAACCTACAAAGCAAACTTGAGGCACGTTCTCATGTTCACTTTGCATTTCTCATAGTGTGCTTGTGTAAGTTCACAAAATTTCTAGTGGTGCATGATTGCATCCAAATATCCAAGCTATGGATCTACCATATATTTTGCATAACTTGGTCACAAGACCCTTCGGAGGCCATTGGCAAGTCTTTTTCACTGACCATTAAGGACTAGGTAGGCCCTTCCTACCAAGCACATGACAAGCTTGGAAGGCTCCTCCCACCAACACAGGCAACGTAGTGATGGGGGCACATCTCATTGCTGAGATGGTAAAATGAAAATTGCAAATCAAAAGCCTTATCCTGCGCAAGTACCCTCATGCATAATTGAAGAAAGGGGTAAGAGGTTACACATTAGAGTCTACAATGTGCAATCTGAATTTTCTAGTAAGTATGCCTCAATTAGCATATTCATTGCTTCTTTCCTCTTTTTTCTTACCTATATATGTTAAGATAAGTGCTCTTACACTAGCTTGTGCACTGTACGTGAGGAGGAGGCCCTTGCCGCCAAAGAGGAGGCTCCTGCCATAGAAGAGGAGGCCCCTACCATAGAAGAAGAGGCCCCTACCGTAGAAGAGGAGGCCTCAGTAGAAGAGGAGCATTTTGTAGAAAATTTCCCATAGCCTGAGGGACATATGACAACTGAAGATGCTATTTCACTCCTAAGGCAGCTCAAAGAAGAGGGGTTGAATTTTGAGGACGGTGAGTTTGATGGTTTGTTTGATAGTGTGCAGATGGGTGATCCCCCTGCTCTTACCCTTGAGGGTTTTCTGGGTAGGAGCTTTACATTGCCATTTACATTATGCTCTTATGTTTCTTCTTTTCTCTCATCCTCTTCTCATTTTTTTTTCTTTTTTATGTTTTCCCCTTCTTCTTCTTTTTTTCATAATGTTAATATGCTTTATCGTGCAATAGGGGATACTTCTACTAGATGCCCTGAATCTTTGTCCACTTTTCACGTACAACCATGGGTGGAAACCCTAGACAAGTTTGCTTTTATGCAGGGCATAGTGGATGATATGATTGATCATCTAAAGCAAATAGATCCTGAGATAGGTATATTTGGGCCATTGCATTTTTTTTTGTGTTGTTTCATTTTCTTCTTATAACTAGCATTTCCTATCTTTGATGTAATAGCCTTGTGACTTAAATAGGATCCAAGAAGCGCCATTGAAGTTGAAGCCATGCCTGAGCTTCCTCTTGAGGTAGTAGAGGTGCCTTGTCATATATATGATGAGACAAGAAAATGCATACTACACTCTACACAATTTTTGTAGGAGTGTAGGTGCATAAATGAGGACATTTGGAAGCAAGTTCAAAAACTCAAAAAAGAGAAAGTGAGCCAGGTAGCTCGACTGGAGGACTTACAATCTCAGTATGACTTTTTAATGGCCTATGATAAATCAGATGGTAGCTGGCACATGCCTGTGATTGATTATGCTAGATATTGGTCGGCCATGAGTGGCAAGAATGAAGCTACATGCGAGGTAATTTAGCAATGCCTACAGATAAATCTCTTGGCCCAAAAGAACCAAGATTGGAAAGATTACATCACCAACATGTATGAATGGGGGCAAGCACAAAAGAATCACAAGAATCAGTAAAAAATGAAATGTATTGCCTATTGTAAAAAAATATAGAGATGAGTCTATAGAATGCTGAGGTCGTGAACTATTTCTTGATACAATTGATGCTACCCAAGCTTATGATAGATTTTTGAAGCACCTAGTGGTCAATGAGTCCCTAGAGAGGAAAATAACCATGTCTTCTAGGGAAGCCACATCTGCTACATTTTCTCCAGGGCCACCCATATGGATGATCATGGAGAAAGGGAAGATCCTAATAGGCGTTGACTTAGGAGAGGAAGATTGGGAAAATATGACAAAGAAAGAAATACTCCAATGCTTGGAGTCTGGCCTCAATAGAATGCCGCCAAACATGGATGTGGGCCCATCTCAAGTTGGTTAAGTTTACTTTATTATGATTTATTGCATGATAGCTTCATATGTTATCTTTCCTACTAATTGGTTTATTATTTTTTCTTTGGTTTATATAGGATCTAAATGAAGATGCAAGGCCTAGTGGAGTGGCAGATAAGGACAGGGAAGAGGAGCTGTAGCCTATACATTGCTATTTTGAAATGTTTGAAATGTAACCTCATTGTTGGGTAGTTTTGTAACTTTGAAATTGGACGTAATATTGGACTATGTATTTCATTTACAATTTAATAAAAAAAGCATGATTATTATCTTATTTATTTTGCTTGGGATTTTTTTTGATGTAATTGGGCCCCTTGTGGACCCCATGTAATAGTTTAAGGCCATTTCAGGCTGTGGCTAGTTTAAGGCCATTTCGGGCCATGGGTAGCTATAAAAGAGAGTGGGTTGCTAGTTTTAGGCCTTGGTGGGCCATGCGATAGTTTAAGGCCATTTCAGGCTATGGTAATAGTTAAACAAAGCATAACTAATGTGGAAAGTAAACATTAAGCAAAATCAAAACTATACAAACAAAAGTACTAAAGAAAAAAGAACTAAAAGAGTAAATTAGGGACATGCCCTAATCACATAGATGTTTCCTAAACTAATGTGGGTTAGGTGATGCATATGACTTAGAAGACTTGAGGCAATAATCTTCTAGGTTTTCATTTGCTATTAAAAAAGGCAACTCTAACCATATAGTTTCTTCATGCATATCTTTAGTTTTGCTTGGTTCACTTGCTGAACAACATTGGATTTTATTGCAAATAGGTGATGCATCTTCAGAGACTTCTATCTTCAACCTTTGCTTAGTGTGTATATTGTTGATAGCTTGAGGGGCTATGTTGTCACCAAAGATTACCACTTCTCCACTTGCATAGGGTAGGTGGATCTCTTAGTGGATTGGTGAAGAGATGACCCTTAATTGGGCTAACCAAGATCTTCCTAAGATTAAATTGAACCCAGACATCTCATCTCCCACAATGAATTCTTCATTAGTGGGGAACTAATCCCCTACCATGAAATTGATAGTGATGGTCCCCTTAACCATGACACATGCCCCATTGAATGTCTTCAAACAAGAAGCTGTTGTGGGCCTAATTTGATCCACCAAACCTAGCCTGTCAACAATAGGGAATAGGATTACGTTGGTTGTGGCCCCATCATCAACATGCACCCTATGAATCCTAGATTGACCTACATGAAATGTTATGAACATAGGGGTAGTGGTTACTTGACCCCTTTCAGGATCAGCTTTAATGGCTTCATCATGAAAAGTTAAGAAGATTAACCATTGTTCTTTAGTTGTGGGTGGAAGCATGATGGCATGAATGGTTCTTTCCTTTGCTACCATATCTTCCTTAATAGGAATGGATGCCAACATGTAGATCAAAGCCTCACGATGCACAAAAGAAGTCATTATTAAATTATACAAGCTTAAAGTTGTATTTTTTAAAAGCTTGTTTAACCTGTGTAAGTACATTTAGGAAATTTTTTCCATCGTTTAGTTGTTTGGTGATTTTTAATTTCTTTGTATGCCCTAAGAGATGAATTTCCCAAGGACGATAGGACTTGGATTTTGGTTGGGTGGTAAGCTTCTGGGCTTTGGTAGTTGCTTATTATAAGTGCATTTTTGTCTTATCTTCAAATGGTTGTGTCATGGAAACTACTAATAGGGATGTGGGCTTAAGGGGACCTAGTGTAGTGCATTCCTTAATCATCTTATCAGCTAGGTGCTCATCACATTTCCTTAGGCGAGAAGGTTGTGATGCAGTTCCAACCATTGGACTCTAGGCAGATGGGAAGTTTGTATGTTTTGTCACCTTTATAAAAAAATGTGTTTGGGTTGTTGTTGCAACATGCTATGGATCCTTGACCATGAAAGGTGTTGCAGGTGCTTGAGATGATACCTTGATGACAAAGGGGGCTTGTGGCTTGGTTGACATCGAAGCTTCAACACCACAGGAAGGCACACAGACCACAAATAGCTCATGTGTTAACTTTGCATTTCCATCAATGTTGATAACATTAATGGTATATCCTACACTGCTAGCATTCAATGGGTCCTTATAGACATTCATAGATTGGTTCTCTAGCCAAACAAGACTATTTTTGTTAAGGACCAACTTACCTTGATCAATCATGCATTGGATATCATCTTTCAATGCTAAGAAATAATTTGTGTCATGGCCATACAACTAGTGGTAGTTACAGAATTAATCCAACCTAAAATTTTTGGGCATTAGGGTCTCGTTGGGCATAGCTATAGAGGGATCTCAGAGGATCTTGTAGTACCTATTGTGACTTTTATGAGCCTCCTCTAACATTTTCTTATGTTGAACATGCCCAACACTTAGTAGTTGATCCAAAAGCTCTGATGGCTTAATCAAGAATAGGGTATATTTTGAGTGATCCTTGCACTCAAAATTTGGCCTCGGCGAAGTTTATGTCATGGCTGTTGATGCTGCAGGTTGGTTAGCTCCTGTGTTACTAGAGCTTGATGTTTTGTTGGTAGTGGTCAGGGCCTTAGGTGCTTTGGTAGCTTGTTTGTTGTTGTTGGGCTTAGTTTCATTAGCCACAGGGGCCATAGTGGTTGTCACAGCCTTCCCTTTTCCTTATCTTTCTTTGTATGTGCATTCTTATAAGCTATGTAAGCTAAGTCCTTGTTGGCCTCTGTTACATCCAGTATGCTCTTTGTTTGAGCAAAGGCTTGACTAGGGATTGTGGGGCTAAATAATATAGCTTAGATTTAATAAAATCATTTATGGTGTCCTTAAAAATGGCCAACAAGTGAGTTTCAGCAATGGGCTCATGAATCTCATTTAAAGAGGTGCTCCAACATTGTATGAATTTCTACATGGGTTCTAGCGCTTTTTGCTTGACATTCATGAGCTAGTCTAATATGGCTTCTAGCTTCAAGTTGTACTTGAAGCAGGTTACAAACTAACTCAACAACTCCTCAAGAGTTGCAATAGAAGCACAGGGAAGCACACGATACTAATCTAAGGCTTTTCTAGTCAAAGACATGAATAATTGCATGCGGCCATGGTTGTAGTAATAAGGACTTGGAACAGAAGATAACTAAGTGGGCATTTGGATCACCCCCTCCATTGTATTTTTTGAATTAAGGAAGTTGTACCCTAGGAGGTAACGTGAGTAGAGGAATGACAAGGCTAATAGGATCATCATGATAAAAGTCCATTACGGGGATTATTTTGGAATTGGTAGCTTTAAGCTGCTTGACTTCATTAGTGAGGGTTTGAATGAGGTAAAATGCTTGATCTAGACTAGGGGGTGTCGTAGAGGGTTGCATTAGTTGCATCGTGGATGGTTTCATTGGAGTAGCTATCATTGATGATGCTGTTAGTATAACTACCAGCCCCATTGAGGGTGCCATCGGAGTGACTCCCATTGGTGATGCTATCAAAGTGGCCCACAACCTCATAGGTGATGCCACTGGAGAAACTACTAGCCTTGTAGGTGGCACTACTGGAGCAACTACCAACCATGTAGGTGGTGTTGCCAAAGTGGCTACCATTGGTGGTGCCATCAAGGAAGCCCACAACCCCGTTGTCAGTTGTGCCATGTGTGATGCTTGATATATTTTCGGCTGTGTATATAGTAGCATCTAGGATAATTGAATGGTAGGAAAAGATGTCACTACCCACCATGTGGTTGAGGTTGTTGTTGTTGGTGGTGGGACTACCATAGAAGAAATAATGGAAGTAGGGCTTGTTTGTGGTTGTGATGTGAGCATAGTATGCACATATGGTAATGTGGGCACCACAAACACTGGCTAGGAAAATTGAATAGACTATAAAGAAATAATAGAGGGAAAGGAGGCTGAGGGTGCTACATGTTGTTGTGTTGAAAAAATTTGGTGGCTACCTATTACCAGTGAGGGTTTGGACTATGGAAGTGTCATAGCTACCACAAAGGAGATAGAAGACTATGACTGGTGTGAAAGGAACATAGAGGTAGACTGTGAGGCTAAGGCATAGAGTGGACCACCACCTTTGAAATGGGATTCAAACTCTTCCTGCCCATCTTGGAGGGGCTCATCATAGTTGGATGCTGTGTCTCGCTCTTTTGACCCACTCATTCAAATATGTTGGTCCAAGATCCACTGAAAGGTTTCAATGAGTGGTATGACTACATCAGGGGTGGGAAGGAATTCCCTTCCATTCTGGTGGATGATTTCAAAATTATGCTTTTCCTCCACATCTTAGCAGTCCAATGATAGGCCTGGTTGGATCTCTATGCATAAAAAGTTGTATCGCTCTTCTTCATGTGCCATGTATTCGAGTGATTGATGTTGTAGTCTAAGAGACTACCACTGTGGTCGTACTAGGCTAATTGGTCGCTCAATGCTCCCCATGTGTTGGACAAGGTGGGCCACCTCTAAACTTAGGGGGTAGCTGAAGTGCTAGCAAGATTCATCTCCTCTATGTAAAAAGAGATGTGAGAAGGAGAGATTCTTGCAAGAAATGTTTAAATGCAATAAATTTTAAGCTAAATAGTTAAATATGAAAATTGTAAGAAAAATTGACCAAAAATGGCTAAGTCTGAAAATGCTGAAAAATGGTTATTTCTACTATTACACTTGTTACGCTAAGAGGGACTGTTACACTAATAGAGTTGTCATGCTACATAGAACACAAAGATCTTGATGAGTACATAGTTTTGGGCTTTTTTTCCTACAAGGCTTTAGGGGAATTGTGAACTAGGACTAATCTACACCCACCAAAATGTAGAAAACTCCTGTGCTGACCTATGACCCAGATATTATCATAGCAGGTCCACAAGGGTGGTATGTCTACATGAGCTTGTTGCTAGTAACAGGTGTATAGAAAGCACGCAAGACTACCCATGGCACATAGAAGGAATGCAGAGGTTTAGGCCCTCCTTCTAACACCAAAAACGTATAGCATCTAAAAATGTCAGTGGCTAGAACATCGAGAGGTTGTTGGATGTACAGCCTAACCCTAAGTCCATGAGAGGGTCATGTTGGAGAAAATGGAAATGGGGTGCCTTGAATAGTTTGGTCGATCAGACAAAGACTTACGTGGTGTACATAATTTTTTGCAAATAGAGTTTTGAAAGTGTTACATATGGGAGTTGGAAAGGGCAGGAGTGTGACAAGCATAACAAAAAGAGTATATCAATGTGAATGTATCAATGCGTATTGATAATAGAATTAAGAAATTATGCTAAAAATTTGAAATACATGTTGTAGAAAAATGAAATGAGAGTGTAAGTAAGGAAATGCACTACCCCAAGATTGGGAAACATGATTTTTGATTGAATGGTGTGTGGAATTGGTACACAATGTTAGATAGGCACAACAGGGTAGTGAGGCAGTATGGTCATAGTCCTTGGAACTTTGAGGACATGGTGCTAATAGATGCAAAGGGGGGTAGAACTTGCTAGGTTGGTCATTGTCACATTGCATAGGTGTAGGGGCAATGCTTAATCAAGTATCAAAATAAAGTGTACGGGTGAGGTAGATGTTAGAAATGCTCTAATCTTGAGATTTGCTGATCATCAACCTTTCGCTTACCAATCTTTTACAAAAGCCAACTACCAAAAGCCAACCCTTAAAAATTGATTACTAGGATATTTATAAGACTAGGGCTGATGGGATATGTAGACTAGGTGTCATATGTCTTGGGTCCCATGTAGCACGAATGTGAATGAATCACGTTGGCATGCTACGCACAAAGTATCAAGCTATGAGTGTCAAGCATAATGGTGGTACACTCTACAGGATAGGAACGGGAACTAAAAATCCATCAAACTATGATCATACTACCTGAACCACATGTGCCATAGTCTGAAGGACTGCCATGTACCTACAAAAAATGCCAAAACACAATGCAATTTTGAGCCTATGCTTTGAGACTACATCTTCCCCCTCTTTTGAGTAGGGTCAAGCAGAGGAACAATTTTGGGGATCAATAAGGGGTGCAAAAGGAAAGTAAATTATTGATCTTAATCATTGGTAGTATGTTGAAGCTAAGAAGAAGGTTGATGCTAAGTTTTGGGAGCTTTTCGAGGCATTCAAAGGTGTTTTCCAAGTGTTATATGCTATCTATGCTGCCCAACATGATGAAGCATAGCGTGAACACTTTGAAATTTTTTGTAGTTTTTGGCCTACTATGCTATCTATGCTACATAGTGTAGACAAGTTTAGCACCAATTTTCTAGTGAATTTTATCAAAATTGGAAATTCCACTCTAAGATGTAGCAAGACAAGAAACTTCAGTAACTAGAAAATGCATCTTCCATGTCAGAATAGGCTGATGCCTCCTCGTTTCACATAGAAAAATTTCAGCCTTGAAAACATATCGTGCTGTCTATGCTGTGTAGTGTAGTAGAGCTTATTAACAATTTTTAGATAAATTTTTCCAAAATTCACAAGTTTTATTCATGGCATCCTAACCATTCTTTGAGGGTAAAGTAGGAAAGGCAATCTTGGTAGTTAGAAAATTGCCAAATTTGACAGACTCTAGATCCAACACTTAGGAAAATTTGAGCTCCTGAACGCATGCTACGCTATCTACACTGTGTAGTGTAGTAGCCTCCAAAAGATAGAAAATTTGCCAAACTAATTTTTCCATGTTGAGCACCTTTGACAACTCCTAGCCTAACACTTGGGTGGATTGGCAACCAGGACATGTGTCAAGCTAGGCAAGTTGAAGAGCATAGCAAGCTTGATAGCCCGAGAGAGAGAAAATTTTCCAAATTGTTTGGTCCATCCTCAATGCACTTTTGACTACTTATAGCTTGACCTTGTGCAAAATAGCATTGGAAACATGTGCTACGATGGCTGTGCTAGGAAGCATAGTAGGTAGACTTAGAAAAACTTTGCAAACATCAGGATTTCTAGTGTGCTACACTGTGCAATGTGACGCCAAACTTAGAAAACTTTTGCCCAAGTTTTGACACTTAGAAAATTATTTTTTTGAGTTGTAAGAGCTTGAAATTAGTGGTTTTTCACTAGATTTTGTTGTAATAGATAAAAATTACTATGCCAAAATCCAAGCCAGCCTGCTCATCCCATGTGTAGAAGCCAAATCCAAATATGAGTATGAGTTGATCCATTGAAATGAGAAGGAGTATGTCCCTTTCCCATATGATAAAATACCATTGAGTGTCATTGATACATGCATCCTATCTTAGCTAATTGAGATGGATGAGCAAAATGAAGAGTAAAACTCAGAGGGTGATCATGAAGAACATGATGAATTTGAGGATAAACCCAAACCTAGAAACTTTCTGGGAAACCTCTTTCAATACCTAGCTCTCCAAGCCATCACACCCACTTTAGCCTATCCTACCTCTTCTATAGGACAAGTTCCTTAATCCTTTTTTACCATCTATCCTACCATGTTTGGGCTAGCACCCATCATAGTAGTCCACCAGGCATAATATGTGCCCCAATCAACTCCCCTTTTCTCCTCTATGTTTTTTTCCATGTTGCCTCAGTCTCCATGCTAGTAGGCCCCATAGTGGAATCCCAAGTGATATAAGGGACACACATACCATTTGTTCCATTTTTCCCACAAGTACTAGCACAAATCTCCTTCTTAATATTTAGCCCTTTGGTGGTGACAATGATAATTGAACCTTTCCCCTCAATGTTATAGCCTATTGTGAGGCCACAAAACTAGTCCATGAAAGTTGACAAGGATTCATTGACTGCTAATAATAGTTCATATAGCATCACATCATTTAATGTGAGAAACAACTTAAGACATTTGTAGGAGCCATTTTTTATTTTGGTACATCTTTGCAATGAACGAGGTCCTTCAACTTTGTGTAGTTCAAGTATCCTTTTTGTTGTAAGGATACCATCACCAATGTCTCCCAAGGAATCTTTTGTGATAAGAGTTCCCCAACCTACTACAACCAAACCCATAATTGCAACTGAATAACATCCTCTCATGGTGGCTAATGTACTGACTTCTTTACAACCTAACAACAACAAGAAATATCCAACTAAAAAATGTAAGAAGTTTACATGAAAGCCTAAAACCAAAGACAACAAGAAAGCCAAGGCATGGAGGGAGGTGGGGTTCACCAAAGCATACTTCTATCTCATCCATTCCCATGAGCTCTAATGCTTAGGTTGCTTCAACTAATTAACCAACAAAGGACCCCAAGCCATAAGGGAAGGTAAAAGAGGCCAAAACATAACCACTAAAACATGAAGTTTGCATCTTGGGGCACATGGAGGGAGTCAAAGTTAGTAAGAATGAGAAGCCAATAACCAATGACAAAGACTTCCTCAATGCTATGGAATAGGTTAAGCAATCTCTAAAATAGAAGAACACTTCCCTTAGCCTGTATGACCTAGTAATGACTTCTATTGCTCATGGTGAGGCCCTAGTAAAAATGTTGACCGTAATTCCTGTTAGTAAGGACATCTACACTAGTGAAGAGTCCATCCATGCATTGATGATTCCACCATCACCTAGGGAAGAAATGAAGTCAACAACACTAGTTTTTCATGACAATGAAGTCAAAACCGATCCCTAGGATGGTGAAGCAATGAAGGTACCTCTTTTCATAACAATAAGAGTGGAGAAACACAAGATACATAGAATGCATGTGGATGATGGGACAACCACCAATGTTATACCCTACACCATTGTTGAATGTTTGGATATAACAGAACACATTAACATACCTAAAGTTCTACTCTTAAATCCTTTAATGGATCTCGAGTTATGGTAAAAGGCATCATTTCTTTGGACTTTGTAGCAAAGGAACAATTCTCCACAACAACCAATTTCTTAGTGATGGAAGAGATACCAAGATTTAATCTCATCTTGGATGGCCTTGGCTAGCTTAATTACAAGCTATTTTCTCATCCATTGACTAAGAAATTCACTTACCTTATGAGGGAGGTAAAATAATTATTCATGGCAACAATGTGATTCCCTTGGTAGTCAACAACATTGGTGTAGAGCAAGGGTTTAGGAAGAAGTTCCTATTGTTAATAATGAAGTCAAGAAGTTTGGTAGAGTGGAAGAGGCAAAAATCAATAATAATATAACCATGGCTACATCATGGGAAGAGCTCCTCTTCAATGTGATTAGTGAGGGAAATGGGAAATACAATATCGTGCAATGTAGAACCTACAAATTTCCTTATGTTTCAAAGATTAGAAAACACTTGCATAGTTGATGCATGTTTGCTATTTGCTTACCCATATTTCCATTACTATATAGACTTATTTTTTTCTTTCTTTGCTTAGTTTAAACATTACTTACATGCACCACTTTACATTGCCATACTTTACCTTGTTTTAACTTTATGTTGCATGTAGCATCTAGTTAATTCTTATTTATAGTTTACCTATTTATGCCTTGTCTATTTTAATGCATAAAACATAAAAAATAACATAAAAATTATAAAAATTTTAAAACAAAAAACTTATAAAAAATTTCTTTCAACGCATGGCCTACCATGACCTAAAATTGGTAATGTGCATAGCATATCATGGTCTAAAACTAGTAATGCATGGCCTACCAAGGCCTTAAATTAGTGGGCTACCATGGCCTAAAACTGGCAACACTTTTATAATCTATTTATAGCCATTATTCCTTATTTTACATTTTTGTTGACCTAGTTAATTTGCATTTTTAGTTTACCAAGTATTGCTTTACCACCACATAATTAATTCAATTTAGCCCAAGATAGCCTCCTACTATGAATGAAATGTAAAATGCATAAGATGCATCAAGCTAGAAATACTAGAACATATAAGAAAAATTAAAAGTTTTAAAAATAATAATGATAATTGAAATTTCCATGACCTATAGCCATAGTCAAATAGTGTGACATGAGTTTAATCAAAAATAACATATGAAAGAGATAGGAGTCCAATAGCCATGGCTACATTGTGTAGTGATGAAATAAAAAATAATAAACCATCTTACAATAACCAATGGCTAGAAAAAGCCATAACTTCACATCAACAAAGCAAAAATTGACCAAAGGCATGATCAAACCTAATGGAACTAAGGTGAAATTGAAGGAGGTGGATGAGCATCTCCAACATGATGGTCATTGGGGCCACTTCTATCACTGGGTACCTATATCAATCATGACAACAAAAGTCTAATAAGTAATTAACACAACAAGAAAATAAATTACAATTTAAACCTAACTAAAATATTCTTAAGTAATTAATAATAAACAAACCTAGAAAGATTCAAGAGTAGTATCTTCTATAGGGAAACTTCAAAGACTAACCTCTAGATGATGGAGAAATTGCTCTTCAATCATGTGGGCCCAATCCACTTTTCTAAGATTAACACTTGTTAAGATGTTGCTCTCATCAATGTTAGTCCATGTAGGTAGCTCCTATGAAAATGTAGTGATAGTCACCTTTCTAGAAGTAATAGTGACTTGAGAAGTTGGAGAATCAGCTATCACCAAAGATCCTTCAAATAACTTAAAGGCATCTCTAGTGTTGATTCCTCCCACGAATAGCTCTAGGTTGCACCTCTCAATCAAATCCTCCTATAGCCACTTGAGGTAGCTCTCCCATTCGGCCTTATACTTCTTTTTGTGATCCTTTTATGCTAGGCTCCATTCAAGGACCCAAGCATAATAGTCCCTCCACTCCTTGGCTTTGCTAGCCAGTAGGTCCATTTGCAACTTCTACTTTGCAAGGCTCTTGGCAAGAGTAACCTTGCTATGGGTGGTGTTCAAGTACCATGTCCATTCTATCTTCTTCATTCTCAAGAAGTCTTTGTTAGCCACTTGGGCTTCCACAAACTTCTTATGATCCCTAAGGCCTCTAATCTCCTTAGCTTGCTTCTTATTTTCCCTTTCCAATACTCTAACTTGCTCTCATAGGAACTCATTGAAACATGGGCATTTCCACAAAGTTAGGGCACATGAGAGTACACATTTAGTGACACTTTTATATAACCTTCATGGAACATTTTCCACTTTAGGTGATAGGTTGGGTAGTTCACCAATTTCAATGGCACGGTTGGAATCCCATCCAACCTTGGACACTACAAATGATACAAGAAGTGAATACATAAAACAAGTAAATAAAAAATAACAAAATAACCAAAAAAACATTTTAAATAACTAGGAACATATAACCATAAAACCCATGTGAAACTAAAATGCATAAATAGTGAAAATGATTAACAACAAAATAAGATAAGGCTCTTACCAACATCAAGAGCAATTTGTTGCAACTGATCAACCATGTATTCAGCCATCCTATGCATAAATTCCATTTTTTCATCAACCTCCACCCATTGTTTCATGTTAAATGTAGAGGTTGAAGCATCTAGTTGAGATTTCGGAGCTATAGCAAGCATGATCATAGTTTAATGATTAAAACCAGGTTCAAAGATAAAAACTCCAAAATGCAACACATAAGAAAAAATTTGTAAGTACCTAAAAGATCATTCAAAATAATAATGAGAGGTTCACCCAGTTTTGAGCCTCTAAAGATGGTGTCAAATGCATCCAATGTGGCATTGGATAGCCCCTCATCCTTATGCTATTGTAGTACCTCCTCCTCTAGGCATTTTTGTTTTACCTTTGTTGCTACTACATGGGCTACTAGTTCTTGTTTACCTACAAGAATAATGAAGATTTACCTAGCATATTTTAACTAAAACAAAACAAAAACATGACCATATAACATAAAATATAAATGCAAAATATATTAAACAAAAATAAAAAAAGTAGAGTGTACATGCAGCTGCATGATGCACTTGGAAAAGTCTAATGATGAGTTTTCTCTTCAAACTCTACTCAACAATTGATGTTGTCACCTCAATCATAGGCCTCTTCAACTTTGCCCTAGTTATATTTTTAGCTTCATCACATAAACTCCTTGGCATTTGTAGCATTTCCACAAGCAACTTGGGGTTCAAACCCCATGCTATCAGGGGAAAGACAATGCATACCACTAAAGTGCTTAGTGATAATAGACAGTGATTCCCCAACATCCTCCATTGGTGGGTTCTAAGCTGCATGGTTAGAATAATATGTTTCATTCAAGGTTTAGAGAATTGGGATGCATCTTTACTTATCCATCTTTCATCCTTCTTCACCAATAAGAACTCCATGAACCTCCTAAAATATGATGCAAAAAATATGTAAAGTGCATATGACATAATGTCTCAAGGTTGTCTTGAAGTTATAGGATCTCCCCTCATGGCTAGAAATCAAATGAGTAGCCCAATTAAATTGAGCATCCTTGGTAAGAACCTTTTTCATGGTTCATGCTTGTTTAATGCCTAGGATATTCTTTTGTGATACCAACTTTGGAACACCCAGGATTAGAACAAAGAATACATCTTGTTTACCTCTACGAATTGACAATGGTCTAGAGTCAATACAAAGTGGCTATGATGAGTGTTTATCCATTCTTTCACTTCATCCCTATGGTCCATCTCTTTCACTGGTTTGGTGGCAACCTTCATGCCCTCACAATGAATGTCAAAGAGGTCACTAAAGATAGATTCATTAATGGCCAAGGTGACAAGCACACCATGAACATGAGTGATGAATTTCTTTACTCCTTTGTTAAATGAGTCAATGATGTTCACCATCTCTATGGTAGGGACCGTTGAGATAGGATCCATGAATAAGTTAAGAAAACCTACATAGGCAATTCTTTCTTGGAGGTCTTTAGGTGCTTGGCTAGCCAACCAATGCTACACTGCATCCACCTCATCAAACTTAAGGATAAGTGTCTCCTCAACATGTCTTGAAGTGATCACAGCAATGACAGATGATGGTGCAACCCCTACAACACAACCAAAACAACCTATTATCTTTGGCATAGGCACACCATACAAAATCAAAAAAAAGAAAAAATGTCAAAAACATAACAAATCAGAACATACCTTATAGCCATATTGATAAAACCAATAAAATAATTAAAGCCTAGAAATCCTATCAACTATGTAACTAGAACATGTTGACATTGCATAAATAAAAAACAAAACAAAACAAAATAAAAATTCTTACTTTTCTTGCTAGATGAAGGTAAAATGAGGACCCTAAGGGGTATATGTGTTTGTGCACCCAAATTGGAAATATCCCACCAAGTATGGGTTGTTTGTTAGCTAGGAATCTATGGTAAGCCTAAGAATAGTGTGACGTATACTTGTTAAGTCATCCTTGAGTTACTCCATCACTTTGAGCCTAACTACTTGGCTTTTGGAAAACACCTCTAGTGCTATTTGGCCCAAGGGTAACAGGTGGTGACTCTTGATTAACCCTTGATCATCTACCTTATACTTGTAAGCATGCCAACCCAAAAAAAGAAAAGGAAAATCATTAGACCCAAGTGACCTAGTGAAATGAATAGGTATACCAAAGAAAAAAATAAAATTACACTTACCCTTTGAAAGAGTAGATGGTGCTTTGAGGATTCTAGAACAAGGTATCGATGTGGTGATGATGGGACATGATATCGCATGGGCCGTGATATAGCGTTCGCCATGATATCGCATCCGCTGCGATATCGCATCCCCCGCAATATCGCGTCTTCCTTGTGATATCACGTATGCGATATTGCAGTCCATCACAATGTCTATAAATAAGAAGTGACTCTCCCTTGTTCATCATCTAGTTTTAGATTGTAGCTAGACTCTCGCAGTTTGATCCCTCTAGAGTTAGATTATTTTTCCCGTGTCTGCCCGCAGTGTGGTGAATGTAATTGTACGACATTCTTTATTCGAGTGTGACATACTTGGACATGCACATGACTAGAAATAAATATTGAGATTACTTCATCATTGCAAAATTCACTTATTTATTTATTTGTTTATTTAATTTTTATTTACTAATTTCTCTCTCACCCTTAAACTCCTAGTAACTCAGAATGAGTACGACTTGATTACAAGAATTTAAGTGTGACTACTTGGTAACCTAGTGGCGTACCTAGGATCTGCGCTTGGTAATCCCAGTGGTAGTCATGCACGAAGTCCAAGATGTGTACAGTTGATCAAGGAATGGATGCTCATTGCACTTAGGCTAGATTAGATTTTCTTACCCTTTCCCTCCTAGCTTAGCTTAGTTAATATTACTTCCATTGCCTTCAGGAGTAGCATTAGAATTAGGAACACATCATACACATCACTCTAGACTAAACCATATATGAAAAATATAAATACTAGTCTAGATGGGAAGACAGTGAACTGTGACCTAAGGATAATTGTCTAGGTGCCACAACTAGTCCATCTATGGAGTTCGATCGAATAACACTTGAAAACACTCGTATTCATATGGTTGAGTGTAGGGGTACCTCGCCACTCATCATAGGCACCGTTGCCAAGGACAGTGCTAGTTATCTAGATTAGTTATATCATACAAGGTTGCTGTATAAAACTTAACGATATATCTTTTAGAAAAAAATAATTATTAAAAGTCACACGTAATTCAGACACAACTTCACAACAATGCCTCTCCTACAAGATAATAATAACACCACACTTAGTGAGGAAGTTCATTGGAGAACCAATGAACTATATGACGATGAAGATTGGAGTATACAACCCGAAGTAGGGGTTTCTTATAAACATGAATGAAAACAACGTCTTCCCAACACATGAAAGCATAACTTACCAGATGACGATGAATCCCCACTAGCCACTACAAGCTTAACACAAATACAAGAGGTTTTTCGAATCTCACGTAGGCATCGTAAAGAGAGTCGTCTACCCAGGCTCAATTTAAACAACTTTCCTACATTTTTAGGAGGCTATGACTTAGATCCACATCAACATTTACAAGCCTTATACGATGCTTGCACTTGGAATAACATTTATAATAGCTGGAAAAAACTTAAGCTCTTTCCTATGACACTCATTGACCAAGAAAAAGTATGGTATTGATCGTTAAAACCAAATTTGATATGATGCTGGTCAACAATGACAGAAGTATTTAATGAAGAATATCAAAACTACACAAGAGTGTTAGCCTTGAGGAAAAAAATCCAAGGTTGGAAACAAGCAAAACATGAACCCTTGGACATGGCCTTAGAAAGATATTATGCACTATTAAACAACTGTCCAAGCCATGGGTTTTCCGAGGAAAGGCTAATATGCCATATCATTGATGGGCTACGTAATGAAACAAGAGAGACCTTAGGAATATATGCCCAAGGTCAACTATACGAACTATGAATCCATCAAATCCAAGAGCTTATTAAGTGGGTAGTAAAAGAAGAAGGAGAATTGGGTAGATGGGAGAGTGTTGAAAAAAATTAATGGGACTAGAATTTCAACTTAACAAAGGTCCATGATCATACAAAGGAGAGATCAACAAATCTCAAGGTGGAAACATCATCTTTGCCAATAGAAAAATTGTTAGAAGAAGCCGAGGAAAAGATCAATAAGATGTTGGAATGGATGTATCAAAAGTGTGGAGAATATATCAACAATATTGGAGATAGAGTTTTGACAACCCAAGAAGTAGGACGAAACATTAGACAATCGGAGAAAAAGAATGAAGAGAATAAGTGCTCAATTGCTAATCATACATATGAATGCAACATATGCTTGTATGATCACTCCAAGGGCCAATGCCCGATATTGTTACATCTACATGAGCATTAGGGAAACATGTTACATCCAAAGTTTGTACAGAGATACTGTGTTCGATCACAATGGAAACAATCCCAGTCATGGGGGAGACCACCCTTAGATTAGAGGCACCCTTCATATTTTCCAAATCCAAATGCTTATCACGACCAACATTCTATTTCTCCAACTAGGCCACTGCACTTTATCTCACCACATTACTATTCTCCACAATACTATCAACCCATGCCTCCAACACAACCACCACCTTGTGCATCTTATATTCCTCCTAACTTTCAACATTCTCATCCTTTTCCTCCTTCCACAATGCCACCAACTGTTCCTAAGGTGCTTGTGCCATAGCAACAACCTTCGAGCATTACTTGTGCTAATACTACCAATAGCAGTGAGAGGCCTCCTCAACATCCAAAGTGCCCCTTCTTTAAACATGGGCTTAAGAAGGGACAACACAATCCTGAGGCCACTAAATCTTCCAACCTAGCACAAGTCCCACACTATGGTGCACCCTTACCTTTGAACCCAATGCCTCATGTAACTTTATCAGAGCCACCAAATAACACTCCAACAACTATACGGCCCAATGAACACAACCATGGGAGGCATCATCCTAATCCTTGCATACCATTTAACGGTCCCAAATATCATAGTGGGTCAACTCATTATCTAGGAACTACATCGTATAAAGTTCCCTACTATGCTTATTATAATCAAGTGTGTGAACCCCAAGGGGCTAAGTATAGACCAGCTCCAATACTTCCAACAAGAAGGATTAATAAATATTTTTCATTTTCTTTAATTTTACAGCTTTTTGTTTTCCAGTTTTTCATTTTTCAACTTTTTGTTTTATCTTTTTATCTTTTTGTGTGTTTTTTGTCTTTTCACATTTTCATAAGTAATCTCATCTATGAATAAAACACTCAAGTGGATCGTTGGTTGAGGTGCATTCTATGTTATTAAGTCATGAGTGATCAATTATTTGGAATAGTGAGCCCATTACACCCACTCATCCACTCTACAAATAAGAGGTTTTGTTCAAGGGTACAATGATATTCTTAATATTTCAAAAACTTAAACTTAATTTTGTGTTCATTGTACCTAGAATGAAGAAGGATGGACCAAGAGGGAATCAAGGGGACTTGTGGATTCTCTTTGGTGACATCTGTGGGTGTTATCATGCAACATGGTCATACTAAGATCCTTGTAGATCTAATGAAAAATGGAAGTAAGAGTAATCAAAAGGGCACTTAAAAATCAAATGCTATTCTAGGGAGTCCCACTAGAAAGACATGCATCCATGCCTAAAGGTTGGTGGCTTCTCTAGATTTAGTAAAGTGAAAAAAAAAACAAGAGAAAATAAAAAGAACAAGGAAGTGCCATAAAACAAAAATCACTCCTCCCTTGAACTAAAAGCCAAGTGATTGTACGCCTTGTTGTTATGGTACTCTCATAGTTGCTCACCATGAGATGAGATGATGCGATGTCATTGATTCAAAGGATGGACTTGGTCTTGATCTTGGAACGATGGGTTAATGACACCTTAATCATGCTTTACACGTAGGATTCACTGTGCCCTGGGTTAGTTACCTCATGTCCCAATCTCTACGATCCCTTTCTATAGTTCGTCTCATCTCACTATTTGTGTAATTTTAGCTCATGTCCCATGTAATATAGAATTTTCATCTCATTCCAGTGATAATTACATGTGTGTGTTTTGTGGAGTTAGTGCGGATTACATTTAACCCTTCTAGTGCCCACAGACACTTTAAGTGTGGTTACACAAGGGCATTATAGGTTGGAACCTGCTTTGGGGAGGACCCAGTTCTGTAATTTTGTTGTAATCTTCACTAATTCTCTAGCTCACACACACAATTTCTTACCCTCAGCTTAATTTTTCATAATTTTCTTTCCCTGTTATTATCCCTCTAAATTTTAACATTCCAATGTACCATTACATTCCCTTTTTTTCTTAACCGCCAAATTTTTACGGCTAGAGTTCACATCATTATCATTCATGGTGCCTCTCGAATCAATGAAATTACCCTAGGACATCTTAATACTTGCCAATGTCCTCAATTTCCAACATTAATTTCAAGAAAATTCTTTAAAAATTCAGTATTTCCTTGATGTCTCACATCATTAGGGATGAGATATTGCATACATGATGTATCATACGTGATATCACGTCCTATTTTCCTATAAATAGATACCCTCACTGCAACACTTATCACCTTTTGCCATTCATGTAGGGGGAGTTATTGAAATTTTTCTCTGCAACTTGCGATTGCATGACCCTTGCTTTTTCACTTATATCTCGCTCACTGGTGCTCCAATTTTAATTCCGTTTGCATCTACTTGAGCCCGAAGTGTTCAGTTTCATCATGGGGGAGAGACACTTACCAAAAACTGCCTAAATTTTTTGAAATTTATCATCACCCAAAGGACATCAATTAGGGTAATTAACTTTAACACAGAATAATTGTGCCAAAAATCATATAGCCCTTAGGTATACCAGGAAACTAAAATGGAAACCACCTAAGTCACAGGACTCATTATTATAAACTTTCAGGCACGATCACACATGATAACATTAGATCTTTCACTAAGGAAAGCAGTAAGGTATAACTTGACTTTGAAAACAACCTTACTAATGCTTGGCCCATGTGATTGAAGATGGTCCCGAAACATGGACAGCAAGAGGGTCCTGTTCAAGGTGGAATGAAATGATCTTGGAGAGGTGGAAGACAAGGCCTTGCCAGAAAACATGTAGAATAGGAGGTGCAATCATTCAGCATCCATCAGGAAGAACCTCCTACAAGACGGTCTGGGTAGGTAGAAGTGGGAGTTGCTGCTACGCCTGAACTAGGACAACAACTCACGTTGCCCCCAGAATGTGTTCAAGCTATCCATGAGAAGTCCACATTCGCTGCAGTGATTGTGGAG
Organism: Gnetum montanum; assembly: GCA_015680685.1. NCBI lineage: Eukaryota > Viridiplantae > Streptophyta > Gnetopsida > Gnetales > Gnetaceae > Gnetum > Gnetum montanum. The sequence continues at coordinate 27,691 of MNCI01034925.1, read as the reverse complement.
CTAAAATTTGAATCTTTGGCAAAGTTCACTCCTGAGGCTATTAGGGATCACCTCAAAGGGTCTCCCTTATGTCCTATCCTCTCTAAAAGTGGTGCATGGTACTTAGGTGAAACGTACCAGTTTTGGCACAATAGGGAGCAAGGAACCACGGTTAACATTTTTGGTGTGATAGTTAACTTCTCTACGCAGGCCATTTCAGAAGTGTTAAATCTTATGAATTTAGGGCCCCATGTTGCTTGGTTATCCACCCATTCAGATCTCGATGTGTGAAAGGATTGGTTAGAGAAGGCTTATGGCAAAGATAAAGCTTTTGGTGAGCTGACGATGGAAGAGAGAGTTTATTTTAAAATTGGAACCTATCACCTCTTTCCCACAAAAGGCTTCAAAAGAATATCCACGTATGTGGCTAGAGGATGTGTAGTGTTGATGGGGAAGGTTAACGCTAACCTACCCCATCTATATTTGATGGAGATCCTAAGGTGATTTGAAGAATGGAAGATAGGGAAGATGGCACTGCCTTTCCCCTGTCTTATTAGGAAGTTGTGCCAACAGGTTGGTATTCAGGGATACACTAATGACATCCTCCAAATAGCCCAAAATTCTTCGTACGCTGAATTTCTAAAGGTGCCAGCTCCAAGGAAGAGCACTGGCGAAGAGTTGAGACTAGATGAAGAAGAGGAAGAATAGATGACTGAACCACCTAGGACCCAGTCAACCTCCAGCCATGGGTCCTAGCCAATAGCAAGAAGCAAGGCCTTGCACAGGCTAGGATTAGCTGCCACTGCCACAAGACTACAGACCATCAATAAGTCATCTTAGGGCCATCACTGAGACGGTCAGTTGGGGAAGTCATGATGATGCAAACCTCTTTCACGTCATCAATGATGCCAGTTAGCCTATACTTTCAATGGATCGCATAAAGGGGGAATTATCCATTCAAACAGAAGGAGGGGACAATAGATGGTCACAATAGATCTCAAGAAACACGACATCTTTTCAGGTGTAGTTAGAGACTAGTGAAGGAGCCACTGTGGTGGTCATGTAACACTAGAATGTCATGGGAGCTGCTAAAGTGGTTGTTGACCACATCAAAGAATCATTCAACATACATGTTGTGCCACCGGAAGATCTCTCAGGAGCACGGGATGCTCAAACTCTTGCTGGGACCTCAATGACTCCTACAGAACATAAGGATGTACTTGACAGATTGCTTCAAATAGGATAAGTAATGACATCTCTATTTGACATTCCCCAGGATGTCATAGCAATTCAATCATAACTCATTTCCCCAAGGAGAAGCTGGTCTAATCCAAAGTAAGGGTCGAGCATGATGAAGCTGAAGTGTAGAAACTACAAGAGCAGCTCATAGCCTTACAAGCAATACAACGAGATCCTCTGCAATTTGTTCCTGCAGACCAACTAGAGAATTTCAGAACCAAGAAATTAACAAAGCTAACCGCAGAGAATAAGAGGGTGGTGGAAGAAAAGGAGACGGTTGTTTGGGATGCCTCCACATCACAGACACAAACCCATGCGCATCTTAAGGCACTTAAGGCCTTAGAAGAAAAAAAATAAGAAGTTGGTTGCAAAAAATCTTTGGTTGACCACTGTAGATAAGTAAAATAATGTTCTCGATAAATACTTTCATCAATTATAAGAACAATTCATTCAAGTCAACTGAGATGTAAGCCATTTATCCAGAGAAAATCGAACCCTCTCAATGGAGGAGGTATGCACTATTCACAAAAAATCAGCCATTGAGATAAGCGTGTGGAAGAATGAGGCTAAAAAACATAAGAAGCTGAAGGAGCATTTCTGTGATTAGGTGGGAATGTATAAACAAATCCTAGAGAAGGAGATCTATGTGGCCAAGGCTCAAATCAACACTATCAGTGCTCAACACATTGATTGGAGGGCCATATTGGACACTTACGCCTTTGCCCACCAAGCGAAAGTTAAAAATCGGGACCTGTAGATCCATGACTTGATAGAATACATGGAGTTGGCAAATCTTAGATATGCCAACCTTGCCATGTTAATAGTAGGGCATCCAAGGTTAGAGCTCGAGCAGCAAGTAGCTTCCACCCACCTCGAATATGAAGTAGAATTTGCAAAGCGCAAGAAGCTGACAAAAAAACTAGATGTCGCAAATTTTGAACTTGAGGTGGTAAAAGCAAGCTACCAAAGATAGAAAGATGTTGCAACTAGCTTGGCTTAATGGCTAATAGATCTTCATGAATACAAAGACAAAGTCAGAGCTTGTGAGAAGGAATGACGGGTGTTCGTGGTGTGGTATGTCAAGGCCAACCAAATGTTCCCACAACTACCCTGTCCGTGGGAAGTACCGACTCCATCAAACATCGAAACATTAGCATGGATGGCACAAGACCCTTAAACTGAAGAGGAGAAGCTTTAGGCCATACTTCAACGCCATCAAGATTCAAAACCTAGAGCACATGATAAAGGGAAAGCACCCATGGAGGAGCCACCACCACCAAGAACTACATGAGTTTCCATTTTTTGTAGTTGTAGTATTTTTCTATGTTGTGTCTTCCCACACTGTGACATCATTTCATCTCTTTTTCCAGTTAATAATCTCATACCTATCCATGGTGTAATCAATGGAGCTTATTATCTTTTTAACTCAAGGATGAGTTTTTATTTAGTTGTGTAGGTATGATGGGACGTGATATTGCATGGGCCACGATATCGCGTACGCGATATCATAGTCCACCACAATGTCTATAAATAAGAAGTGGTTGTCCCTTGTTTATCATCTAGTTTTAGATTGTAGCTAGACTTTGGCAGTTTGATCCCTCCAGAGTTAGATTATTTTTCGCTTGTCTGCCCGCAGTGTGGTGAATGTAATTGTATGACATTCTTTATTCAAGTGTGACGTACTTGGATATGTACATAACCAGAAATAAAGATCAAGATTACTTCATCATTGCAGCATTCACTTCATTATCTATTTGTTTATTTAATTGTTATTTACTACTTTCTGTCTTACCCTTAAACTCCTATTAACTCGGAATGAGTACGACCTGATTACGAGCATTTAAGTGTGACTACTTGGTAACCTAGTGGCATACCTAGGATCTATGCTTGGTAATCCCAGTGGTAGTTGTGCACAAAGTCCAAGATGTGTATGGTTGATCAAGGAATGGATGCGCATCGTACTTAGGCTAGATTATATTTTCTTACCCTTTCCCTCCTAGCTTAGCTTAGTTAATATTACTTCCATTGCCTTCAGGAGTAGCATTAGAATTAGGAACTGTTGGCACATTTTGGCCATTTCATGGAACAGGTTGGCATGATAAAACTGGTTAAAATTTTTTGCAATTTGATAGTTGAAAAAGTTAATGGAAATTCCCAAAGGTGCCTATTTCCAGCTTGTTAGTCTTCAAGAGATGCATGAAACAAAAGAAGATATAAAGTAAGATCCTGATGACACGGAAATTTCCATCGGTGACTCCTCTCGCATAGTTTCAGGATCAATTTCATCTTTCAGGGAATCCAGAAAAAGTGTAACTTCAAGGAGCAGTGGCAACCGTGAATTCAAGGATGATGTAAAAAAAAGAAAATGATGAAAATGGAAAGAAAGAACTAAATATCTTAACTTCATCCTCAAGGACTAGAAAGGAGGGAGATATTGAAGGGGGCAAATCAAATGTTGAACTAGATGTTTCTCTGACATGCACGTCTATTTTACAGTGGTAGGGGGTAAACTTGTACAACACATCATGAAGTGTTTAATATTGTTAATAGTTTTTTTGACCAATTATAAAGATCGTACGTGGTCCATAGATATATATTTAATTTTGTCAAGTTAGGGGCCAATAGATATATATTTACTATAATTACTATCTCTATTACTATGATTTAACTAAAATATGATTTAAATAAAATATTTTAAGATTTCAAAAGAAAAAGAAAGTTATGGGATATTTGTTTAACATCCTATAAAAAGGGGGATTTATGGACATTTCCAACCATAGCTTTTATTTATATAATTGTAACTTTATGTGGAAGTTGTAACTTCCTAGCCTTAATCCATGATGTTTGTAACCATTAAAAAGGCCACTTGTCAACTATAGCCTCTTTATCTCCACAATGGCCACTTGTCATTTGCATGGGACACTTGTCACCTACAACTTGTTTATCTCCATGAAGACACTTGGCAACTAAATGAAGACACTTGGCAACTACATGAAGACACTTGGCAACTACATGGGACACTTGTCAACCGCAGCTTTTTTATCTCTTTGGTGGTTGAAACCACCCAAAATTGTTGTAACTTACCTAACTTGTTGGGCAAGTAACCTCCTAACTTGTTGGGCAAGTAATCTCCTAATTGGTTGGCCAAGTTACTTGGGAGAGAAGTTAGGTGAGATATTTTTGAATATGTAACTTCCCTACCTACCTTTGAACCCTATAAAAAGGCTTCAGGGGTCAAGGAGGGAGGATCATCACTTGAAATCATCATCACACTTGGGGTCTCATACATCACATTTTGAAGGCTACTAGTTAGCACTTGGGCTCTTACTTGGAGACACTTTGAGTCTTGGGAGAAGAGCATTTTGTAAAGAAGAAAGTGTGAACGATTGCTTGCAAGATGGCTTGCTAGAATAAAGATTTCAGCCTCTTTGTCATGGTCCTGTGAGTTATGCATTTCATTTTTTGTTTTGTTTAAATTGTTTAGCTAGTGGTTTAGATAGTATCATCCTTGGCAAGTAATTTTGGGATTTTTAGATTGCTCTTATTGTTCTTGTTGCCCGATAGAAATTTCTATTAAAATTTTGCCATAGAAGCGCTTGTGTTTAAAAGCCTTAAGAGCATTTTAGTAGTAAATTTCATTATTGTGCAACGTGTGGGAACTGCTATTGGGATTGTTGTAAGAGAGCCTCTGTTTGTAGTCACGCCGTTGAACAATTCAGTAGTCGAGAGGGTTCAGAAAATCTTTGGTATTTTGATGGGACCAGAATAGCTTCTTTTTATCTTTAAAGTGAATTCCCGTGGTATTTCAATCAGAAATTGTCAAGTCTTTTAAAGGTTCTGTTTGAATGCAATCGTTGACATCTATTATCTAGTCAAAATGGAGTCTCGTACGTGGTAGTTTACGCAGCAATTTTTGGTAGCATAATAGGATTGTCTTGAAGATATTGCTTGTTTGAGCCTTGGAAGTTTGAACAATTCGTAGATATTGAATTTGGGATAGCTTTATTGCGAAGTGTTTACTCGTGTCATTTTACCTTGTTTAAATATTTGAGGTCTACACAAATCTGCTTTCTTTTCTTTTCTGCTTATTTCCATTGAATCTTGCTCTATTTCTAGTTTTCTTGTGGAACTATCTATTACTCTGGGGAAAATTAGGAGTAGATTGCAAAGTTGTGCTCAAATGTTTTTGCAAAATTTTATTTGTTACAAGTAGGTATTATAAGGACCGCATAGACTAGGCAGTTGAACAAAATAGGAAAATTTCAACAACTCACAGTACTTGGCAAAGTTGGCTGAATCTCTTTAAAGTAAGTCATTTGTAGTTCACATACAACGCAATCGTTACATTTCTCAAAATTGCACGCTGCAACAACACACACACATACTCACATTAACTACTGATTTTATTTAGAGGTATCTGGGCCTTGGTGTTGCCAGAGACCAGCAGGCACCTAAATCCTGTTCGAGGACACTCATTGGCGATCGCGTCCCAAACGGTCGCCAATAGGAACACATCATACAACTCACTCTAGACTAAACCATATGTGAAAAATATAAATACTAGTCCAGGTGGGAAGACAACAAACAATGACCTAAGGATAACTGTCTAGGTGCCACAACTAGTCCATCTGTAGGGTTCGACCGGATCACGCGTGAAAATGCTTATATTCGTATGGTTGAGTGTAGGGGTACCTCGCCACTCATCAGGTGACCAACCAGTAATGTATTGTTTGAATTGTACTAGATGAACTTAGGCATATCCTAGATTTTAGAGAACTTACATGTGCCTCTAGGGTATATGGTATTGAATTGATCACCCTCCGAATGGATATCGAGATCATCAAATATGAACTTGATAATCAAGCTAGTGGAATGGGATAGCAAAGTATCCATCATGATAGCTTTTTTGTCTGATGCCAAGTATGATCAAACCATTATACCAAATTTTTGTAGTAGAAAGGCAAGGAACTCCTTGGCTCCTAGCCTATACCAAAGGAAATCGTGGTCCAACTTCATGTTAGTAGGTGGAGTGTCGGATCCTGGTGTGTGTATGCAACACAACAAATAGGCTTCAAAAAGGCCTTGCACAACCCAATGATGACCATTAAAATCTTATATGACCATACAAAAAATTTAACAATAGTTAAATAACTAAACAATTGTAGCTATAATGTCAAATTTTTCATACTAAACCCAAAAAACAAAAAATTTATAGGTCTCAACCCTTAAAAGCAAAGCAAAATTTAACCAAAAATTAAACAAAAAAAATGAAATTTCCCATTAACACCAATGATAATCTCCTGGTGAAAATATACATAAAAATTGTAGAAATTTTATGTAAAAAATTGAAACCATGAGAATTAGCTTGTGCCAAAATATAACCCACAACAATAGTTATAAAATTTAGACTTGAAATTAACAAAATTTCAATTAGGAATCCTATTTTATAGTAATATGGAAGGTATTCTCACACTTATGTGTTGATGGTCTAAACACCTTGCCCAAAACACCCACACAAATTTCACATAACTCCATGTTCACAATTGGAAAGTGGGAACTATGCTAGATTAGTGAAAAAATTAATGCATAAGAATAATTCAAAGTTGGATCTCATTAGGAACTTCCCAAATAAACTAGTAAAAATCTTAATACACTAGGATTTAAGCCTTTCTACAAGAACTACACTGGGATTAATTCCCAAGAAAGCCTTGGAATGGATTCTAATCCTCAACCACTACCAAGACTCACCTCCTAGCCACCCATCCATAACATGTTGAAGCTAGTTGATGAGTGGCGAGGTACCCCTACACTCAACCATACGAAACGAGCGTAGCACGTGTGATCTAGTCGAACTTCATAGACTAAGTGTCTACACGCCCCATGTAACACTTGGGGTTAATCATTCATTGTCTTCCCAGACTTACTTGTGGTTGTCACGGTGTATGGTTAAGTAAGTCTGAGGTATATGATTTTTATATATTTTTATCTTTTTCTCCTATGCTATCGAGGTGAAGGGTTGAAAAACTAACTAACTCTAACTAATGAACTAAGTCTAAATTACCTAGCATCAGCATCCATTCCCACTTACCGTACACACCCTGAATCGATGCAACTGTGGCTACCAAACGCTAATCGTTGCTGGGATCACCGCGCGTAACGCACGTGCTCGAAGTGGTCATACTGAGGCACTTAACTAAGAGGAAAGGGTTGAGAGAATCTATCTAGCCTAAGTGCGATGAGCAGCTGATTCCTTGACTAACTGTACACATCTGGGACTACCACTAGGATTACCAAGCGTAGATCTTGAATATGCCATTGGGTTACTAAGTAGTCACATGAGATGCTCGTAATCAAGTCATACTCATACCGCATGCCATGAGAAGACGATTCCTTGACTATCCGTAGACATCCTTAGATGCTTGTAATCAAGTCATACTCATTCTGCATTTTGGGAGTTGAGGGTGAGAGAGAAAATAATAAATAAATTCCTATTCCATGCACTACAAGGTTTATCCAAGAATCTCGTCTTTATTACCGTACACAACTTGTGTTCAGGTACAATGTTGCTCGAATAAAGATCCGTTCACTTTGGTACTCTTACTGCGGGCACATGGAGAATATTCTATCTCTGGAGTGATCAAACTACCAGAGTTTTCCTACTTCTAGACCAGGATGGGAAATAAAGGGAGTGCCACCTCTTATTTATAAATATGGCGGTAGACCACGATATCGCGTACACGATATCGCAGGAGACAACGCGATATCGCGTATGCAATATCACATGGGATGCGATATCGTGGCTTGTGCAAATCATGTCTCATCAAACCTGCATAATTGAATGGAAAATCGTCCTTGAGTTCCTTACAAAATATTTGGAAGGTATGGAATTATTGAGGGGAATGGAACTAATGGGATGACATGTGAACGGATCATCATTACAAGACTTGACAAAACTGGTTTTCATGAAAACAAGGATGAACACCTTATTATAATGACATCAGGCCTTAGTTGGCAACTGAGAAAGAGAGAGAGAGAAAGAAGTGTTGCTATTACCAATGCCAAGATTGCACCTTTGTTGTCCATCTGTAAGTGCGCCATCGATCTTACTCCTTGCATAGCTGCTTCTAGTGCTACTCCATTCCAAGTGGTTTCTCCAAATTCGATCTGTTATTGCATGGTCGCCATCTGCACACACAACACAATCTTAATTAGCAAGGGTAAATGAATCATCATGTAATTGATACCTTGCTTCGGTGTAAGTCCATTGGCTGAGTTATGGTATGGCTAATATGGATCGGGAGATATATTAATGATGACTACCAAAGGTGTAGGGGTTAGGAAGAAAATCAAAAAAATTCGAGGCTAGGAGAAAATTGAAAAAATTGGGCCCTGTACCCCCATGACTAATCGCAAACCTATGGTAGAGTTAGAATGGAGAAAGAAAAGGAGTAAGAAAGATAGATAAAAAGGGGTAACTATAGCATCAATGAAATGGATGTCAAGATGGTAATGAACAAAATAGAATTAATTGCAAAAATGTTAGGGAAAAGAAGTTAACAGATGCTCCAAATAGGAATGTTAGTGGGTCCTCCCCAAAGCAGGCTCATGCCCTTAGTGCCCTGACAAACCCACATTCAAAGAGTCCGTAGGCTCTAGAAATGTCATTGGAACAAGAGTTAAAGTCTCGACCACAAGAATTTACCAAAAAGAAAACAATGCATCAACCAAAATATATACACTAATGATACAACCGGCAATGAGGTGAAAAATGGAGAGAAGGATGGAGAGAAGAGAATGGAATGGAATTCCAAGAATAAGGTGGTGTACAGCCCCTTGTGGATTTTATGATTAATGTGACTTGGCAAGTTTCATTCCAACTCCGGCCTCAAACCAACCACATCCAGTGACTTCGCATCAATGTATTCGTCCAAACCATCCACTTGGATAACAAGGATGCATCTCCAAAGAGCCACCACCATTCCGATGAAAAGAATGAGAGAATGGGAAGTGAGAAGGGCCTTAGTTAGAGGGAACACTTTTGGTTCCATAACTAGTGCTTGTAGCCCAAGTTTATTCGTCTAAGGGGTGTGCTTTGAATTCTCACTTCTTTTTTTTGTTTTTTGTTTTTATGCATGAGAACCACACCATGAAAAGACTTTGTTATTTTTATTTTCTTAGGTTTCTGATTATTGGGTAACATTGGAATGGTAAGAAAAAACTCAAGAAGAAAACATCCAAGCACACAAGAGAATGACCAACACAAAAGTATCAAGTTCCCTTGAAGTCACATCCAAGCACACAAGAGAATGACCAACACAAAAGTATCAAGTTCCCTTGAAGTCACATCCATTTCAATCCTTGAGTCCTTCCTTAGTTTGAGAAATACCTGGTCACCGATTCATTAAAGTTCTTATTATGAAGGGGACTGTACATTTCCAAGTCGAGAGAGACCATAGAAATTGGTGGATGGATGGATGAAGTGATCTCATTGCCTGCCATATCAAAAGAAAGATACCTTAGTATCAAAATTGGGACTTAAAGGTAAAAACCAAACATTATCAATCAACATGAAAATAGTTCATACCATCATTCCGAACACTTATTGGGTGATAAACGTACAGGGTGGATCACACACACACATACAAAATGGAAAAAGTATAACGATGTTGTAAAATAAAAAACAAGAAAAGTTAAAGAAAGTTGTAAAACAAAAACTAGAAAAGTTAAAGAAATTTTTAAAAAAATGTGTAAGACAAAAATTTTGTAAAACAAAAACATGTAAAACAAAAATGTGTAAAAAAAAACATAAAAAGAACTAAGGGCCCCATATGATTAGCATAGGTGGCCATCTCCCCCATGACTGAGTGGAAAGGGAGAGATCCGAAATAATGAGCGTCTATTTGAATTTCTTAAAAGTGTCCAACTTCTCCCAATTGATGATCTTAGATTACTGGGTGGAAGTTGGTGACACTCATATTCTAATGTATATATGCTTTTGTTATGGGCATGGATTTCCTTAGTTCGTTCCATGCATATTTGGTTGCTCCTTTAAGTAGCTGTCAACCACAGGGTGTCTACTACTTGTTGTGTGGTTGCTACATACAGACATCTTTGTTGTAAAGTTTCAAGGGCACACCTATTACATGGAGGCATTTCCTCCATGTCATCACCTGATGAATCACTGTATGTGATGCATGGAACTTTCCTCCTCTCGATCCTTCCATAAATGTTTATCTTAGAAATCTTCAAGGAAAGATCACGGATCCTAAGGCATGTGTCTACTGTACTTAGCCATGCCCTTCCCATTATAATTGGGAAGTCCCCTTCATTGTTGTTCACTTCAATCACCAGGAAATTAGCTGGGTAAGACCAACCACACATAGTGGTAATAATTTACTCCACCAATCCCAAGGGAATGGTGATGGACTGGTCTGTCAGCTCTAGTTGAATGTTTCTCTTCTTAAGTTGGGGCAGGTTCCAGGCATGATACATCTCTCGTGAAATTAAGTTGACTCCAGAACCTAGGTCAAGAAGAGCCCTATGTGATTCATTTTCAGTGACTTGAAGGTAGATTAAGGGACTCCCAAGATTAGTTAGTTTCCTGGGAAGGTGGCCTACCTTGATCCAGTCAGTTACGGTATATGTTAACATAACCGTATGCGTTAAGCTCTAATTTGGGATAGAAGGGTGCTTTGAAGTGTTAGATGGTGGAGGAGTGTACATGGGCTCAACTGCTTGTTGTTGCAAAAGTTTGTCTAGGCTTCTGGTTCTGAAGTAGTGTCTTCTCTTTTTACAATTGTCAGAACCAGCAGCAGGTTGAATATTTACAGCTCTCATAGCATGATGTTGCTACAATTGAGGAGGAAGTTTCCCTTGCATTGTTGGAGCAGGAAGTGCTGTGGGAACTACAAGTGGAAGAGGTGCAGGTGGATTTGGAGGATGGGATGAGTGTGAGATGTATCCTGGAAGAGAAGGAGTCCTCCTAAAGTACTCCCGAACTTGGTAGTGACGTTGGGGAGTTGTATGACCCATAGAGTCACCTAGAGAAACCAGCTGCTACACATAATAACCATAAGGATCGGGCTGCTGGTAAGGGTACTATTGTGTTGGCAGTGGCATCCCCCATGATTGTGGGTATTGTCACTACTGATGTTATCCGATGGGCTATCATGGAGTTCCATTTGTATAATACGTTAGTGGTTGGTGGAACTACCTTGGGTTACCTTGTGGATAAGGTAACCTTCGAGGTGTTTGCCATTGGTTAAGTCTTAGATTTAGTGCATACACCCCAGACTCTTATAGATGTGAGATAATTGGACAACATCCCTTAGGATGGTCATAGTGGCATATCTCACATCCATCATCATCGTTTGTGTCAGAGTCCACAACCTCATCGGAGATAATGATTTTCCCCTTACCCTTGTTATGTGTAGGGCTTGGATCTCTCCGCTTTGTCTGACCTTTGTCACTACTTCGTTCCTCCTTAGACTCCTCTACAATTCTCAAGACGCTTTCAAGTTTGGAGTCTAAAGAATCCCATAATTGGTCCATCTTAGCTGATACTTCAGTTATTAATTTTTGGATCAGCAAGGTTTTTTGGTTCACCAACTCTTTGAGTGGTGACTCATCCTCCTCATCAAAAAATTTCACTCCCTTCTTTCGAAGGGAGGGATCATGGTTGTATTCTTCTGCACTTTCTCTTTTTCATAGCTCATGTGCTTCTTTTGCTACTTGTTCCAACAAGCTATGTACTTCATGGGCTCTAAGTTGTGAGAGTCTCCCTTGGGCATAAGTCCCAAGGGTTCTACTAGTTTCATGTCTTAGCCCATCCACGATGTGGGGAAGTTGATTTCTTTGAGCATACCCATGGCCTGGGCAATGATGTAACAATGTGTAATAGCGAGCCATGGTAGCATGTTCGTGATGACCTTGTTTCCATTCTTGGATTTGCTTATGCAAATTGGACACTCTGGAGTACATCTGATACTTATCGTTGAACAGTTCTAGCATCGTACTCCACCTCTTGATGATTTCTGGTTCTAAGGACCGGTACCAACTCTTTGCTTCTTTGGTGAGTGTCCTAGGAAAAAACTTAAGTTTTTTCCACTCATTTTCTATATTTTGCAAGGTGTAGGCATCGTGGAATGCCTATAAATGATTCTGTGGATCTATGTTGTATCCCCCTTCAAATCGTGGGATGTTGTTCATGTCTAAACGTTTGATCCAACTATTTTTTAAATGCCTTGTGGGAATCCTAATTGCCTCCATTATGTCAAGCATACTTTGGGTTGCGAGTAAGGGCTCGTCATGATCATCTCTTTCATGACGCCTGTGATGTCTACGGTGTTCCCTACTCTCCCTACATTCTTACCCTTGTCCTCTTTCTCGACTTTCTCGTCGAGGTCTCTCATTTTTTATACCTTTATCCTCTCCATTGTGTTTATGATGGCTGCACCCAAATGTGGAAGGAGAGGGTGAGTGATGTGAAGAAGGGAAAGAAGAAGGGGAACCATTGCCATGACGATGTTTCTTGCCTTCTCTTTGGTTGCTACGACCTCGATCGTGGTGATGATCTAAGTGCTTGTTCTTAGCATGAATTTTTGTTCCCTCTATGAACAGTTGGTGTTCACGGGCATCAGAACCAGGGATATGTATCGTTGATTGTAGGTTCTACTATCCTACCTCCTCACTTTCGTTAAGAGGAGGAACATCATTTGCTAAAGAACTAGTTATAAGGGGTTCCTCATCTCCTATTTCACTAAGGACGTAGGGACCTTTGCCCTTCAAAAGTGTATGTTAGCTCTCCTACCTTGAGTCCCTCATACGTTGTGCTTCTATGGGATGATAATCCCTCATATCAAAGTTTTCCACAATGTATTCAGCATATAATTCAGTCATGTCTATTTGTGCCAAGGCACAAAAAAGCATGTGAGAGACTGATTGATCTGGGGGTAACACAATGTTACCTTGCAAATCTATCCATCATAGCTATTCTTCTTGATGGAGGATAAAGGTAAAGTTTGGAATATACTCATCGGGATGAGTATAAACTATCTTGTATTGTTTAGGACTTGGCTTATTTCGGCTATGTGTTTTATGTTGGCAACTGTCTCATGTATGGTCCTTAGGTGGTGAGTTACTCTTATGAGAAGAAGAAATTGTTATTGGTGTGCTAAATTTACTATTATATAATAATTTTTTTCTTGATTAACCTGAAGGTTCGTTTAGGCTCCCAACCATGTGAGTGATATCCTTATGTTCTATTCGTCACACAAACACTTANGTGAAGGGTTGAGAAACTAACTAACTCTAACTAATGAACTAAGTCTAAATTACCTAGCATCAGCATCCGTTCCCACTTACCATACACACCTTGAACTAATGCAACTGCGGCTACCAAACGCTAATCATTGTTGGGATCACAGCGCGTAATGCACGTGCTCGAAGTGGTCGTACTGAGGCACTTAACTAAGAGGAAAGGGCTGAAAGAATCTATCTAGCCTAAGTGCGATGAGCAGCTAATTCCTTAACTAACTGTACACATTTGGGACTACCACTGGGATTACCAAGCATAGATCCTGAATATGTGATTGGGTTACCATGTAGTCACACGAGATGCTCGTAATCAAGTCGTACTCATACCGCATGCGATGAGCAGCCGATTCCTTGACTATCCGTACACATCCTTAGATGCTCATAATTAATTCATACTCATTCTGCATTCTAGAAGTTGAGGGTGAGAGAGAAAACAATAAATAAAATCCTATTCCATGCACTGCAAGGTTTATCCAAGAAGCTCGTCTTTATTGCCATACACAACTTGTGTTCAGGTACAATGTTGCTCGAATAAAGATTCGTTCACTTTGGGACTCCTACTACGGGCACATGGAGAATATTCTATCTCTAGAGTGATCAAACTACCAGAGTTTTCCTACTTCTAGACTAGGATGGGAAATAAAGGGAGTGCCGCCTCTTATTTATAGATATGGTGGCAGACCGCGATATCGCATGATGCGATATCGTGGCTCATGCGAATCACATCTCATCACTAGTAAACCCTCATGCCAAAATTAAAAACTAGATGTTAACATTGGAAGGTACTAAGCACTGAATAAAGCCAAAACTCATAACAAAATAAGCTATTTTAGGTAACTATGTAATCCAAGAGCCCAACTATGCTAGCCAACTTAGTTCCATGGTGGATGAGAATTCCCACCACTAGCCAAGCTTCCAATCAACTCTAGAATGATCACACCAAGCTCCAAACCCTAATTAGAACCTTTGGTAGCTTCAAAATCCCGTAAGGATTGTTGAAAAATGTCAAAAATCATTGATTCTAGGGTAACCACATTGGAGGGCACCACAGCTACATTGGCCAATGTAGTCCCATTGTAGCTTGCTATGGTTTGGCTATTAAAAGCCTTAACTAATCTTCAAAGTAACACATTCTAATCTTCACACCTTCATGGAGTCTTTGGTAACCCTAAAATGTTAAACAATTGAGTGAAAACAAGTCAAACCCCACTCTAACCTTGGAACTACATTGAGTATGAATCCAAGTACACTCGCCAGTGTAGTGCTAGCATAGTTCCCTTTAAAAAATTTAAAAATAGATCATTAACATGTCAAATTGACCTCTAGATGCATCATCCTAACCTTGAAACTTTTCTGGGGCTTTAGAGTTTACCAAACACCAGAAATTAAGTAAAAAATGATAAAATTCATCATCTTCCCCACATTCATGTTAGGACTATGTTGGCCAATGTAGTCTAAGTGGGATGGCCATATCAAA
This sequence comes from Gnetum montanum, assembly GCA_015680685.1. Classification (NCBI taxonomy): domain Eukaryota; kingdom Viridiplantae; phylum Streptophyta; class Gnetopsida; order Gnetales; family Gnetaceae; genus Gnetum; species Gnetum montanum. Next base: position 12,681 of record MNCI01034925.1, on the reverse strand, counting down.
GCTTAACGAACCTCTAGAATCAATAATTTTAATCCTAAAACCATGGCCATGGAAATCAGTGATCCCAGGAACCTAAGAACTTGGTCGATTAACCACCAAAACTCATCAAAAATCAAGATTCAAGTGTAACTACTCTAGGGTAGACTAAATCCATGTTGGTCAACATGGCCTTAATGTAGTTGTAATTCTAGAATGGATTTCTAGCACCATAACACTCCAAATGGCCTAAACCATAATTGGGGAAGTCTAAAACCTTGAAACCTCATAGGAAGTAGCAATTTGGACTTTTTTTGATCATTAAAAGCCCAAGTTATATCAATTCACACTAAGGCCATCATGAACTATGGTGGCAAATGTAGTTCTAGAGGGATGGTGCTAAACCTCACTTTCAAAAACCTATTTTGATCTTCGAATGAATGACTCACAATACTATTGCCCTTGTGCTACATGAGGAAGCTGATGGAACACAAATTTAGACCTTGATACATCACAAATCCACTTTTTCCATGCAACTATATTGGATATACATTGGCTAGTGTAGTCCTAGCATAGTACTCAATTCTTGACAACATTTGTGGTTTTGAAAGGATTAAAATGATGCCAAAGTCAACTAATCTTCCTAATAATCCATTGCATTGCCAACATAGATAATCATAATCTCAAAATTTGTCTTAACAAATCTTGAAACTCATATTTGATTAAGAACCACATTGGGGCTTGCCAAAGCTATGCTGGCCATTGTGGCTCTAGCATAGCTCCAACGTAGTTGCAAAAGGGGATATCATTTTTTCCTTCAAAATAACCTCCCCAAGTGATCAAACTTCCCCATCAACCTTGAGACCTCCAACCATGGCCCTCTAAGCTCTAAAACTAGCAAAATGTGACATTGATTGACCAATATTGATAATGTTTTTTTCCATGTTTTGCACCTTGACTACTTTGACCTTGTTCCATTGAGTTTCAACTTGTTTTGACCTTGTTTCCCATTATTGATCTTTATCATTAGATCATTTGGCCTCATTTTCATCACTTTAGCATCATTTGGTCCTAACTTCATCAAATTTTTCTAGCATTTAGAATCAACTGACCTTAGTTGACTTGATTTGGCATTAGCCAATACCACTGGACATCACTGTGACCTTGTTGGACCCTCTAGAATATCAATTGATGGAATTTGATCATCATTTGGCCTTCATTTAATTCCATTTTATCATCATTTAGCCTTCATTTAACCTTATTTTACATTATTTAGCCTTTGTTTCATCCTATTTGTTTTAGCCTATGCCTTATAACCTTTAGTGGCCTTTTTTGAACCCTATTTGACCATTGCTGAAACATATTTACAATTATCCTTACATTATTACTCAAGTATTTTACTTTATTTTGGCATTATTTTCTTGTTTTAACACATAGGTACCACTAAATGTGCTTATGATTGATATGTAGGATTAGAGTTTGGACACTTGGAAGAAAATTGATTTACCTTTGAGCCTAAGCAAACCTCATGGTGATGTTGAATGATTCATTGACTTTAATTACATAGATCTTGAGCCTGAGAGACTTGTTGACCACATAGCCTTGATAGAGAAACATCTTGAGTGGCCAAAATACTTAGTTAAGATCCTTGACCTCGAGGTTGGTGTCATCATCGAAGACTCTTTAGTTGAGGTTCTTGCAATGACACATATTGGTGAGGGGAAAACACTAAAACTAAGTTGCTCACTAGAATCTCAACAAGCTCAATACATCACCAAGGTCCTTAAAGATAACATGAAGGTCTTTGCTTGGTCATATGAAGATATGCTAGGACTTGATCCACAACTAGTGCAACATAGATCATACTCAACCCTAGTATCAAGGCAGTTAGGTAAAATGTTTGCAAGATTAGATTAGATTTAGCCCTAGTAGTTCATGATGAAATCACAAAACTATATCAAGCTAGTTTCATTTTTTCTATTTATTACATAGATTGGGTATCTAACATAGTGATAGTCCCTAATAAAATTGGGAGTATACATACTTATATTGATTTCTGAGACCTAAATAAGGCAACCATCAAGGATGATTTCCTATTGCCTAATATTAACCAACTTATTGATACTACTATTGGACATGCCTTGTTGTCCTTCATGGATGGGTTCTTGGGATATAGCAAAGTTAGGATTAACCTAGAGCATCAACTTTGTACAACCTTCATGAGCCCTTAGGGAACCTTTTGCAACACCATGATGCCCTTTGGTTTAAAGAATGAAGGCATGACCTATCAACAAGCCATGAAATATATCTTTAGTGATTATATGCTAGTATTTCTTAGTGACTACATGGATGATATAGCCATTAAATCAAAAATGGCCAATGATCATGCACATGACCTTGACCTTGTGTTGAAATGACACCTTAAATATGAACTTAGGATTAATCCCAAGAAGTATGTATTTGATGCCAAAATTAGTAAGATGCTTGCCTTTGTAGTATTTTATGTAGGAGTATGTGTCAATATTGATAAGTTTAAGGTAATATCCAACTTGGTAGCACAAACCAACCTTAAGAAACTTTGGAGACTGCAAGGTAGATTACAATTTATTAGTAGGTTCATTGCCAAGCTTACAGATAAGTTACAACTCATAAAACATGGGCTTAAGAAAGGATTTATCTATGAGTGAATAGCTCAATGCTAAGAATCCTTTGAAAATATTAAGCAAGATTTGGCATAGCTACCCATGGTCTATCCACCACAAAAGGATAAACTTTTTACATATACCTTTCTATCTTTGACATGTCCATTGTCTATCTACTCTATTAGAAATGACATGATAGACCAGAGTTTCCTGTATGCTACCTAAGCCATGCATTGATTACCAATGAGACCTAATACATATAAGTGGAAACGTATTGTCTATCCTTAGTCTTCTCATTAAAGAAGTGAAGGAACTATCTATTTATAAGCCAAGTTAATGTCATTTTCAAATACAACGTGCTTAGAACCATAACAATCAATATCTATGAAAGTAGTTGTATAGCCCATTGGAAAGTCATAATAGTTGATTTTGACCTACATTACATCTCTTAAGCCTCAACCAAAGACCAAGTGATAGCCACACAACTTGCCATTTTTCCAATGGAAGACCATGTAACCATTAATAATGAATTTGTTGATGAACATGTCAACATTATTGGCAAAGTACCCAAGGGCTATGAGGCAATTATGCACTTTGATGGAGCTTCAATTACCCGTGGGACCAATGTTGTTGCCATCATAACATTACCTTCTGGGGAAATCCAATACTTTACCTATCATTTTCAGTTTTCATGTACCAATAATATGGTGGAGTATGAAGGATTGATTAGGGGAATGATGGTAGCTCATGACCAAGGAATTAAACATCTAATGATAAAAGGTAATTCACAACTTGTGGTTAACAAAATAATAGAGGTTTACGTATGTAAGGCCAAACATTTCCAACCTTATTGTGACCTAGGTAAGAAACTAATGTAATAACTTATAGACATTGGTATCCAATATATACCCTGAACCATGAACACGTTAGCTGATGCCATTGCAACCTTAGCCCTAACTGTGATGCTTGATGTGTTTAGCAAGTTGCCTTTGTTAACCATGAACTATACTATTCCCATTACACATAACATTGAAGGTGACTGTATAGACTCTATTAATACCACTCCTCAAAAGGATTGGTACGACGATATCAATTTTTACCTAATGCATCATGAATCTCCATAGGGCTTGGATACTTCTTAAAATGATGTTGTACATAAAAGATCAAAATAGTATGTCATTATAGATGATGAAAAATTATGTTAATGGTCCTATGATGGCATATTATTAGTGTGCTTGGGAAAAACTGGAGCTTGCATAGTCCTTGAGCAAGTTGATGAGGGCATTTCTGGAGGACATATAGGACCTAAAGCGATGGCCATAGAGATTAGACAACTAGGATATTACTAGTCCTATATGAAAAGTGACTACTTGTTGGAGGTTAAAACTTGTGATACCTATTAATGTCATAGTAACTTGATGCACATGCCACTAACTGAGTTACACACTACTTAGATAACTTGGTCATTTCAATGGTGGAGACTTGACATTATTGGACCTATAACACCTAAGTCTTTTGTAGGGCATAGCTTCATTATGGCTACAACTGAATACTTTACACAATGAGTTGCAGTTGTTCCCCTAAGGAAAATCATGTCTCAACAAGTTTATAAATTCATACTAGATAACATAATAACCTAGTTTGGCATACCTTTGACCATAGTCATAGATAATGGACCATATTTTAGTAGCCAAGAAACACAAGCCTTTTGTCAAGACCTAGGTTTCATTTCTTTTTGTCACCATACTACCCTTAAGCTAATGGATAAGCTTAAGCTAGTAACAAGGCTATCATAAAATTTCTTAAAAAGATACTTAATAATAGCATACACAAGTGGCATGAGCAGTTTGTCCATTCACTTTAAGCCTATAGACATACCTATCAAATTACAATTCGTGTAATCCCATATAGCTTAGTTTATGAATCTAAAGCTATTTTGCCTTTTGAATTACAAGTTTCATTGCTCAAAGTGCTCATATTGGACTTCATTAATGATGAGTAAAATAAGGAGCTATGTATCATTGACCTAGATTTGGTGGAAGAGTAGTGAATACAAATGCTTGCTCACATTGAACAATACCAAGAGAGGTAGAAATAACAACATCACCATGACTTGAACAAATGAAAGATAAAGGAAGAAGACCTAGAACTCAAGGCTATTCATTAGCATGTAGACAAGTTCTTGGCCAACTAAGAGGGGCCTTTCTTGGTCATCAAGGCCTATGGCAATGGAGCCTTCAGAGTGGAAAATATGGATAGGAATGAATTGGTCAATTTCATCAACCATTCTTATCTAAAGCCTTACTATGTCTAACATAGTCTTATTTACATGTGTAAACCAATATTTGACATCAACAACCTTTACAACCTATAGCAAGCAAGCTTGCATGATCTTTACTTATCTCTCTCTCAATTTCTCTCTTTGGCATAATAAATGAAGTGTAAAAAATTTGTAAATTTGATGCACATTGCATAGATCCTTCTATGTTGTGATAATGGTGACCTATTGTGACCTAGTTTACTACTTGTCTCATGTGGCCCCATGTGTTATCTTCTAGAAACATGTTTTCTTTATCTTATTTTCTTGTTCTCTTGGAGTTGTGCTTGTAGGATGAAGCCTGTGAGTCATCGCAAAGATGTAACTCATCATGATAGTAAGTTACCATATGATCTTAATGCATAAGATTTGGTAAGCCTGTTCTATCATAACAAGAGTGTTTTTTTTTCACATCACTCTCATTATCTTTCTTGAGCTCAATGCCATAGACTAATTATAACCTTCCTTGTCCTAAATGACAATGATGACCTATTTTTGACACTCATGCATTATGGTCATGTGACATTTCCTTCATCATGCTTCACCATCAAGTCTATTAGATGTAACACATCTCATTCAATGGGAAAAACCAAATCAAATTCGCCCTTGGTAATGAAATCCAATGAAGGTTTCAACCCAAAAAATGGAAAAAAATTGCCAAGAAGTTGAAAGATCAATGAAGACAAAGAGAGGAGTCTACTAGTCAAAGAAACCTTGGAGTGGAGTGTTGGATCCTAAAAAATATTACTAAGTAACCAACACTTTAAATAATGAAGTGAAAAGGTCACATTAATTGGTCAAAATGTCTTGCCATGACCATGGCCATGCTATCAACATTTGGACCTCATTGTTAACCTTGTGATTACTCTATCATGATCAAATATAGCCTATAACCTATATCACCTCACCATAACCTAATCTCACCATCACAAGTACTCTTTGGCATGGTTTGACACTATGGAATAAATTTTGGAGAGGAAATTTTGGTGATGGACATGTAGTGGTATTTTTTATTACTTGTTAATGCCTCTCAAGTCAATCCTCAAAATTTCAATAAAGAGGAACCAGTATACCACAAAAAAATTCATGTTGTAATGTTTTGAACATTGTAATCTTCACCATCAATCTTGAGGCTAGAATCTTATTGTAAAGGGTAAATATTATAGTCCATGAGCTCCAATATCACATACTTAAACTTTTGAGGCTAAAAAATGCCTCACAAGTTGTTGTAGCCTCACTTCCCAAGTGGAAAAGATCATTTCATGTTCATATTTGGGATTGGAAAGGCTAAAAATGCCTTGGGAATTGTCAAATTTGGCATTTTCATGGCTTTTACATTGGCCATAGCCACAACTATGCTAGAACTACCTACACCTAGCATTGGAGTTTTTGGGTTTTAATTTTTCTAGTAATGGTCAATGTAGTTACCATAACTTCCAATGTGGTTCAACAAGGCTAGTGTAGCTTCCATAACTTCTAGTGTGGATGCCACAAGGCCAAAGTTGGAGTTGTTAGGTTTCTATTTTTTCATGAGGTTAGTGTAGTTTCAAAAATTCTAGCAAGGATACCACAATGCTAGCATAGTTTTCAAGGCTAGCATAGTTAGGTGAAGCTAGCATGGCTACAAACATTTGTTTATCATTTATGATGTATAATGTAGTTTTGATGGTATGGATACATCAAATCTTACCATAAATGGAAAACTATGCTAGAAATAATGATCAACCACACCTACAAATTGTATCACTCTATTAGCAATCATGATAGAAATTTGTAGCTAAAAAAGTAACAACCTTATGATCTATAAAAAAAAATTGGGAGCACATTAAACAGGTTCAGTTCTTTTTGGCTCTTGAACTCTACAACTTTTGTAACCTTGAGCACTTGATATCTTTGGGCATTTTATGAGACCTTTGGACCAAATTGGCAACTAATTAGGCATTGGAGACTCTTAGTTTAGTACCATTGTAATCAACATTTTTTATCCATGGTAATCAACATTGTAGATCCAAGCTAAGAACCAGTAAGAAGCTTTGGCAATTGAAGTTGGGAAGTACCTAGATCATGAGGTTAACTATAGAACACAACTTGTTCGCTTCAATAAGCTTCAAGCTTTATCTAAGCAATTCCCTATGCATTTGGACACAAAATTTTTATAGTTTTAAACTTTATACTTTGAATATTCTACTCTTTCTATAAGGTTTACAGTTCATTTGTTGTGCAAGCTCATTTCATAATTAATTTTTATGCTTTTTTTAAAGAAAATTTATATTTTCATTTAAATTATTTACCTTGTTTACATTTCCTAAGTCCCTTGGTGATCAAAAAGACTATCTAGGATGCCTTGGATGCTCTTTCTAAGAGGCCTTTAGGATCCAAGGTTACACTATTTCACTTGGAATTTTTGATTTTTCTAGAAACCAAATTTTCTAGGCATTATAATACAGGTCACCTATTAACATCATTTGTAAGAAGAGATGTCTTCAAAACTTGGCAGACATCTCTTACACATGAAATATGTCTTCATATTTGTAGAGATGTCTAGTTTAGGGGGTATTTTTCACTTGAGACATCTTTAGTTTAGGGAAGATGTCTAACTTGAGACTTCTCTAGTTCAAAGGAGATGCCTTAGTTTTAAGAGAGATACCTCTACATCTTAGAAAATGTCACTAACATATCCTAGATATCTCATATGAAGGCTCAACTCTTAGTCTAGATGTCTTCTTCACCTCCAATACATCTTCATAGAGCTCAAAATCTACAAAAACCATCTGTAGGTAGAAGAAAAGAGAATAGGAAGAAGTGACCTTATAACAACTCTTCTATCCTTGAAAAAGTAAACTCATGTGTTCCTCCACTTAGCAAGTTTGGTCTCACAGACTCATACAACATCATTAGTAGATTGATCCTCCTAATGGATCAAGTACTCATGCCTCTTTACTTCCCAAGTACTTAAATCTTCTTTCCACTTGAGTATAATTTCCTTCCTCTCCATTAAATTCTTGGACTAATCAATAGTCCCCTTAACTAATTGATGCTACCATATATGGTTTTCTCATTAATCAGTCCATGATAGTGCATAAGATTTGAAATGTTAAACACAAAAGACATATCAATAGTATTGGGTAAGTCATTTTCAAAAGCATTATCATTAATTTAATTCTTGATTCTAGAAGAATCCATCTTCTTGGCTTTCATCTTAGAGAAGTTGGAACCTCTCAATCTCTTCTTCTTTAAGTATATACAAACTAAAACACCAATAGAAAAATCAGGCTTTTTCTTATCCTCATTTATGTTAAGGATTTTCTCTTTAGTCTTCTTTTCCAAGTTTTCCTTCACTTATGCATGAAGATCCCTCATCTCTTGTACAAAATTAGTACTAAGTTAAGCTTTACCCTCAATGCTCTTCAAATCATCCATCATCTTAGGATAAAAATCATAATTCATATCCAATTATCTTTAATTAATGACAACATGAAAAACATTATTATGAGGAAACTTAGAATGACACAACAAATTTGCCTATCAATGGGTCTATTCATCACATAAAAGCCTCAACATATTTAGCAAGGATTTATTTACCAGCTTCATTTACCCATTAGATTATGGATGATACACAATAGAAAAATTTAACTTTTTTCCTTAAAATATTTTAAAGGAATCTCCAAAAATGACAAGTGAATTTGAAGTTTTTGTCACTAAAAATGTTCAAAGAGATACTAGGCAAGTTCAAAACATGCTGAAAAAATAAGTTTGCAACATGAGAAGCATCATTTAACTTTTTTCATTGAATAAAGTATGCCATTTTGGACAACTTGTCTAAAATAATAAAAATAGTATCATTTCCACTCTTGGTTTTTGGAATATCACTCACAAAATCTATTAACACACTTTTCCATGTATCCTTAGGAATTGAAAAAGGCATATAATGTCCATCTACTCTACCTCTAAATTTTTTACATGTCAAACACTCCAAAAATTTCAAAACTTTAGTTATCATAATTGGCTAAAAATAGAACCTATCCATAAGCTCCAATATTTTTTCCCTAGTCATGTGACCTACCATGCTACTACAATGATTTTCAAATAAAATCCTTTTTTAAATCACAATGAAGAACATATACCTTTCCATTTTTAAATAACAATTCATCTTAAATATGATAGTCCCTCCATTTGTCTATCCTACTTAATAATGGTTCCTTGAGGCTTCTCCAAACTTATCCAAAATCTATATTATGTTCATAAAAATTAGTAAAATCACCCATACCTTCAACATGAGGCATGCTAAAATTCACCACATGTATCTTGGATAATTCATTAGACATGACATTGGATTTTTCTCTTTTGTGCCTTAGTACAAAATTAAACTCCTATGACTATGCAATTAATTTAATGTGTTTAGCACTCAACTTCTTTTGGGAATTTAGAAATTGAAGTGCTTTGTGATCTATCATCAAGGTAAACTCCTTGGACAACAAGTGATCTCTTCAATGCTTGACTTCTTGAAGAATAGTGTATAACTTCTTCTAATATATGATATATTTTTGCATTAACTCATTCATCTTTTTTGAAAATAAAGTAACAAGCCTACCTACTTTTGAAAGCACCCCATCAATGGAAAGTCCACTTGCATTCATCTTAACATAAAAAAGCTTATGAAAATCTAGAATTACAAGTATTGGATCACCAATAATCTTTTCTTTTTTCAAGTCAAAGCTCCTTTGGATTTCATTTTCCACCTAAATTATTTATTTCTTTTTAGAAGAGAAAATATATGCTTAGAAATACCATTAAACGTTTTATAAATCTTTGATAAAAACTTGCTAAACTAAGGAATGATCTTACCTCCCCAACATTCTTGAGGGTTGGCCAATCTTTAATAGTCCTTACCTTAGTAGCTTCCATCTAACTTTTGTTTTTAGAAACTACATTTTCTAAGTATATGATTTTCCTCCTAAAAAAATGGCTTTTTGTTACATTCACCATCAATCATGCCTCCTATTTAAGACACACTTTTTTCAAGTGATCCAAGTACTCTTTCTTATTATATTTTTACACTAAAATATTATAAAAGAAAGATAATATAACAATTAAAAAAGATAATATAACAATTACTAATCAAGTTCTTTAGCACATCATAAATTAGTCTCATGAATGTAGTAAGTGTATTTATGAGCACAAATGGCATCACAAATCACTCAAAAAATTCATCTAGTACTTTGAAAGCTATCTTCTTCCATTAATCACTAGGTCATATTCTAATTTGATGGTAACCACTCTTTAAATCAATTTTGTAAAAACTTCTACATTGTTAAGGATATTAAGGATATCATCCATCCTTGGAATAGAAAACTTGTACCTCACTGTTATCTTTTTCACTATCCTAGAATCAATGTACATCTTCCATTCATTATTAGCCTTCTTTAGCACAAAAACTCCTAGAACTACATAAGGTGAAACTGACTCCCTCATGAAGCCATTTGCAAGTAGCTCCTCTACTCTCCTTTGCAATTTTTCCCACTAATTTACTAGCATCTAGTATGTTCTCTCATTTGGAATGGTAGAACTAGGAATGAAATTAATTTGATATTATACATTTCTCATGGATGGATATCCTTCTTTGAAGGTTTCTCCTTCAAGCCTTGCATTCATGTTGGAAGTTCTACCTATACATCATCATGATTAGAAGCAACTATTTAGATAACAACCAAATCAAAACTAGTTCTATAATGTTCCTTAATGTAATCTCTCTCTTTAGAAGGATTAAGAAAGCATTTAGTAAGCTTTGTTGCCTCATTTGTTTAGTTGTCATAGGAATCAACTCATGTATTCCATTAGATCTAGCTACACTCCATGTATTACTTCCTTTATCAAATTGAGAACCATTTCTAAACTTTCAAGGTCTACTAAGAATTACATCAACACATCATATTTTACAACATCACAAAAACTTCCAATTTTAATTTGTAAAACACATTGTTCTCTCACCTCTTGAGAGTAATCCCTAGATAATCATTGTATCTTGTAGGATTGCAAATGAGGGTTAGTTACCAAACCCAATATAGCAACTAACCTAGATGAAATGACATTTTCTTGGGCTCTCCTATAAATTAAAATATGAATCCATTCTTCACTAAGTAAACATCTAGCCCAAATTTGAAATAACAATTTTCTAGTAGGATGGTATCCTCTATTTACATTCCCCATGAATGCAAAATAATTTAATCTGGAAACTTTCTTAATCTTTGAAACATTAGGATTACCTCTCTATAGAGCTTGGTTGGATGTCTTTTATTCCTCCATGGTTTTGACATCCTTCTCCTTGCCTATCTTGAGAAGTGGACATTCTCATTGCTTATGTCCCCATTCTCCACATTTGAAGCATTGAATCTTGGATGAGTTACTGCCTTGACCCTTTCCTTTCCTTATCTTAGTTCTTCTTGTCCTTACCTTTTTCATCATCCTTTTATATCTTCTTATCATTGATATCATTATTATCTTCAAATTTGAACTTGATTTGGATTTGTTATCTTGTCCCTTGGACTCACATTTTTCTTTGTAGCTAGAGCATCAACTATTTCATAATATTTCTTGGTATTGTAAAATTATAGTAGAATCAAGGTACCAAGAATCATAACAAATTTTTATATATTATTATTTAGACTAATTAGAAAGTTCTCTGTACATCAAATAAGGAAGCATGAACTATTTAATAGCCTATTACTATTGTTATGGTTGAGACTAGATTATTAGAGATGCTAGTGTTGTAGTCATGTAATATAGAAGTATTATCTAAGAAATTAGATGAATATCTACTTAGATATCCTAGTAATATGGATTGATAGGAAGTACTTGAAACTATTACATAAGAATATTTCATGGAGCCATATCCTAAGTATTTGAATCTTGTCAATGTTGATATTTTTGCATAGATTTTTGACATGCATCATTTGGATAGTAAGTTTGAGTAGGGTAAAGCATTATCTTTATCTAAATTTTAACAAAATTCTAATTAAGAGGAATCCAATCTTCTTCCATATCATTAATCATGTATTCCATGATCATACAACACTGAGATCCATGTTGATATGCATAATAGTTACATGGACTCTCATCCACATATTATTACATCTCTTCTTATTTGAATGATTATTTGGATGAAGAGACCTTGGCTTTATCCTTACTCTTATTTCTTTTTCTTTCTTGTTAGGTAGTGTAACCACCTTCACTACAATTTTAATAATTTATCCTTAGTCTCTTTGAGACTTATTGTCATCTTTTTGTTTCCTACATTGCATACCAAGTCCATGTGGATCAACTAACTTAGAAGGGAAGTAGAATGAATTACTTATAATAAAACTAGTAAAAATTCAATTCTAAATACTTTAATAAAAAATATAAATGCTAAAAACCACAAATTATAGTGCACTCAATGATATGTGTGATCAAGATCATCATAATCTTTCCTCATTGAAAATGAAAATTGATAGAGAATATCATGAGGGTAGATCCTTAGATTATATACACTTCTCATAGGGTAAATAAGAACTTCAAGGTTGGTATTATATATGACTCTCATAATCCTTATAAGACTAAATCAAATGATGCTCTTACAAGATATATTAAACCCCCTTAGAATGATACAATAAGTTCCTTAGAATAAAAACTTTTAAAATATCCCAAGTCTTCTATCACACCTTAGTAACTTATGATTTTTATTAAAATTAAAGCTTTTTCATTAAGCCA
>MNCI01034920.1:0-20634 GCA_015680685.1 Gnetum montanum | reverse complement strand
TATGAGACCTCCCAAAAGTCCTAAAAAAATTGAGATTCCAATTCAGATTCTTCCTTCTAATTCCCAAAAGTGTTTTAAAATAATATTTGATGACTTAGGATAATTGAAGGTAATTTTTTAAACCAAGGCTTCACACTATGGGTACATATCTATCTATATATATATGTATATATATGTTGGTTAATTTGGTTAATTTATTAAACATTTTAATCATCCTATGCTTTGAGTGGAAGTAATCAAATAATTTTATATACATCTTGATGAAAGCGGTAGAGTTATGGCTTTAAACGATTCTTCTTGTCTTCCCTGTAAATCGCGTAGATGCTCAATCACAGTTCCAGGACAATGGTGTAATCGGTTGGTTCGTTTTCTTCTTTCTCTTGTCTCTGCACAAAACCTATAAGAACCAACACATGTTTGAATCAAGATTCAAAGTGCCATATTGAACAAAACCATATGTTTGAACTGCCACTGCACAATAAGGCCTTGCAAAATCGTAACTGACGACCACTGCGGGAGAAGGCTCTGCAACTGCATCTGGCTTTGTTGTCGCGTGGTGTGATGTTCAATCATTGGAGGAGAAGGGTTTTTCTTGAAGAAAAATGTGCTGAACATACTGTTCTAAATAGAGGGTTTCAATTGCCAGAGATTTTTTTGTTTTGTCCCCAAATTGGCTTAAGGCTTCCTGCGTTTTTTTTTTGAATCGTCAATTATGATACTTATCAAATCAAGACCTCAATACCCTATGTTAAGTATGGGAATGCTAAGGTCAACACTTTGTATTTTAAATTCTTAAGAGAAATGTTGAACTCATGCTTTATATTTTATTTATGAAACTTAAACTAAAATTTTTTACTTATGTCTATTAAGACACCATTGGAAGTCTTGGGCCAATTTCAAAATTCCTTTTATGATTTTTTATCAATTTCTAATATAGTGCTATACACTAGAATAAAACCTATGACTTGGATTTACCAAGCTAACATTCTTAATACTTCAAAAAAAAAGTATCGTAAACTATAGGGAATTCGAAACATCACCTTTGGTTATTCTCATTGAATAATTTGTTATAACATACAAGTTGACATAACAAATAAATAAGTGTATATTAATATTGAAGATTTATTATGTTCAAAGATCCTTAGGATTTATTTGACAAATATTACATTTTCATGAAAAATAAAAGGTGTTTTCTAGTGGGGCTTTTAGATATCCATTTTCTACAATGTACAAGTCTAGCTTGGTACACCACATTTCTAGGAGCTTGTTTTAAGCTATATAGAGTCTTGTGTAGCTTATATAAGAGATCTAACTTTTCACCATAAGAATATCCTTATAGTTTGATATTAATTCTCTTCTTTATTTCTATATTCTGAAAAGATAACATTATGTCCATCTAGTAGAGCTTACATCCTTGATAGACTATAAATGCTAACAGTATTTTGATGGACTTTAGTTTTGCAACTAGAGCAAAAGTATTGTGATAATCTAGACCTTTAATTTGAGTAAAGCCCTTAGCTACTAATCTTGCCTTGTTTTTGATGACTTCAATATAATCATTTAGCTTATTTGCAAAAATCCACTTAGTTTCTATGAAAATAGCTTCATTTGATTATGGAACAATCTTCTAAGAATTTTGTTTCCTCACTTTTCTTTATTTCCTCATCCATGTCTGATAAAGCATCCAGTGGACAGTGTTGACTGGGTTGCATTAACGCAGAGTTCATTTTCTGCTATAAATATGCATGCACCCATCACATTTAGGAATCTTATGTTCAAGTTGTAGCGAAGCTCTTGCAGTTTGTTTCCGTAGGAGTTAGACTATTTTTCCAAGTACATGCCTGTAGTGTGATACTTGTAATTGTATGGAACCTTTATTCGAGTGTGATGTACTTGGACATGCACATGATCAGAAATAAAGATCGAGATTACTCCATCATTGCAGCATTCACTTATTTTTAATTGTTTAATTGTTATTGTTATTTATTTTTTTCTTAGTTAATATTTCTTTACCATCATATACAATTCCTATTATTAAATGCAGAATGAGTGTGACTTAATCACAAACATTGAAGTGTAACTACTTGGTAACCTAGTAGCATATCTAGAAGTGCTCAAGTAATATATGCTTGGTAAGCCCAGAAGTAGTACATGAGGTCCAAGATATGTACGGATGATTAATTATAGATTCTCATCACACTTAGGCTAGCTTAGATTTTATTCTCCCACTCCCTCTTAGCTAAAACAAAGTTATTTTCCATTGCCTCTAGGAGTAGCACTAGTTTAGGCCCACATCATATAGCTCACTCTAGATTAAACCATACATGACAAATCAAATACTAGTCCAAGTGGAAAGACAGTGAACTACGATCAACAAGTAACTATCTAGATACCACAACTATGTTGTCCATGAAGTTCGACCAGATCGTGCGTGAACACTTGTATTCGTATGGTTGAGTGTAGGGGTACCTCGCCACTCATCATTGGCATTGTTTCCAAGGATAGTGCTAGTTATTTAGATTAGTTATATCATACAAGATCGTTGTAACAAAGTATTCATGATATATATTCTAGAAAGATGTAATTGCAAACAAGTCACACACAAGTTCACAACAATGTCTCTCTCACAAGAATATGACAATGCAATAATTAGTGAGGTAATTCATTGGATAACCAATGAAATATATGATAAAGAAGACAAAGTTAGAAGTACTCAATCCTATGCAAGCTTCTCCTATGATCATGAGCACCTAGACGGTACTCACAAATTCTTGTCATCCAACTCTAGCACCTCTAGTGAGGATGGGACATCCCATAGAACGAGGGGTCCATAAGGCCTAGGACCTTCTCAATAGTTAACAAGAGTCTATCCAAGGATGATTGGGAGACTTACAAAATTCATGAAGAGTCTTCCATTTCTATCTCTTCCTCTGCTCCTTCAACGTTAGGTCGTGACACAAATGATCATCTTTCAAGGGGTCAGTGTAGAAATAAAAATCAAGCCTGTGGGAAAAGTTAGAAATGTAAACATGAATGAAGAAAACATTGTTCCAACTCATAAATTCATAACCTACCTAGTGACGATGAACCCTTGCTAGCCACTATGAGCCTAACACATATACAAGAGGCTATTCGAATACCCTGCAGGCATCAAAAGGAAAGCCATCTACCAAGGCTTGATTTAAACAACTTTCCCAAGTTTTTAGGAGGTTATGATTTAGATTTGAAACATCATTTACAGGCCTTCCATGATGCCTATGTATGGAAAAATATTGATAATGCATGAAAAAAACTTAAGATCTTTCCTATGACACTCATTGGCCAAGCAAAAGTATGGTATAGGTCCTTAAGACCAAAAGCAATTTGATGTTGGCCAACAATGGTAGAACTCTTTAATGAAAGATATCAAACCCATGCAAGAGTGTTAGTCTTGAGGAAAAAAATCCAAGAATGAAAACAAGTGCAACATGAACCCTTGGACATGGCCTTAGAAAGATATTATTCATTGTTAAACAATTGCTGAGGCCATGGATTCTTCGAGAAAAGGCTAATGTACCACATCATGGATGGGCTCTATAATGAAACAAGGGAAACCCTAGGGATGTATGCCCAAGGTCAACTATATGAATTATGAACCCACCAACTCCAAGATCTTATTAAGTGGATAGCAAAAGAAGAAGGAGAAATGGCTAAATGGGAGAATGTTGAAACCTCTCAATAGGACCAAAATATCAAAATAGCAAAGGGCCATGATCATGAAGAGGAGAAATTAACTCACCTCAAGGAGGTGGAATCATCTTTGCTGATACTACAATAAGTAGATGAAATTGAGGCGAAGATCAATGATATGATGGAATGAGTATAGGAAAAATGCATAGAATATGCCAACATTATTAGAGGTGAAACCATGCCAACTTGAGAAACAGGATAGGATACCACACAACAATCGAAAAGAAGGGTTGAAGAAAATAAGGATAAGAGCTCAACTACAAATCACTCGTATTAATGTGATGTTTGCCTGTACGATCACCCCAAAGGCCAATGCCCAATCTTGTCACATTTACATGTGCATTGGGAAGAAATGCTACATCTAGATTTCATACAAAAATACTGAGTTCAACCATAGTGGAAAAAACCCCAGTCATGGGGGAGGCCACCATCAAACTAGTCACACCCTTCATATCATCCGAACCCAAGTGCTTATTATGTTCAGCATCCTATTTCTCCAACTGGGTCAACATCCTCTATTTTACCACATCGTTATCATTCTCTTGAGTACTATCAATCCATTTCCTCTCCAATAAGATCACCACCTCATGTTTCTTACACTTCTCCTCGCCCTCAATATTCTCATCATTCACCTCCTTCTACATTGCCACCAGTTGTGCCAGAAGGTTTTGCACCACAACATCAACCCATGAACGTTACTTGTGCTACTACTATCAATAGTAGTTGGAACCCTCTACAATGTCCAAAGCATCCTTTCTTTAGGTAGGACCATAGAAAGAGATAGCACAATTTCGAAACCACTGCATCCTCCAACTCAACATAAGTTCAACGTTGTGATGCATTTGCCTCCTCAAACTCAACACCCCCTATTACTCTATCTAGACCACCAATCAACACTCCAACAACCATGTAGCCCAATTAATATAGCCATGTGGGGAGACATATCGATCCTTGCATACCATCTTATGGTCATGGGTGCTGTAGTGGGNGAGCATGGCTAAAATTAATAAATAGAAAATGTAGATCCATGCATGTGGGAAATATTGAAGTATGGCCATATCCAAACCATGGGTNAAAGACACCCCATGGTTTGGATATGGCCATACTTCAATATTTCCCACATGCATGGATCTACATTTTCTATTTATTAATTTTAGCCATGCTCAAAATTTTAGTTATGGGGGATATCCTCCATTTTAACAAGTAGAATTAGTAAATGATTTTCCTTTTCTTTGATTTGATTTTACAGTTTTTGGTTTTTTAGTTTTTTCATTTCCAATTTATTGTTTTATCTTTTTAAGGGTAATCTCATCAGTAAATAAAATACTCATGTGACTTATTGGTTGAGGTGTTGTTCTATGCTATCAAGTCTTAGGTGACTAATTATTTGGATAGTGAGCCCACAACATCCACCCACCCATTCTATTAATAAGAGTTTTTACTCTAAGTTTGATGATATTCTTGTCATCATTAAAACTTAAAGTAATTTTATTGTTATTATGCCTAGAGTGAAAAATGATAAACTAAGAGGGAATGGCTAGGGTGTGACATCAAGGGGACTTGTGGATTCCTTTGGTGACATTTGTAGGTACTATCATGTAGCTTGGTTGTACTAAAGTCCTTGTAGATCTAATGAAAAATCGGAGTTAGAGTAATAAGGCACTCAATAAAGAAACTAAATGCTGTTTTAGGGGTCCCATTGGAAAGACATGCATCCATGCCTAAAGGTTCATATCTTCTCCATATCACTTTTGGAAAAGACAACCAAAGCAACTAGAAAGAAAAAGAGAAAAGCAAATATCAAAGAAGAGACTAAAGAATAATGTGCCACAGAGAAATTCCAAATCACTCCTCCCTTGAACAAAATGCCAAGTGATCGTATGCCTTGTTTTCATGGTGCTCTTATGATTGTCCATCATGGGATCAAAGAATGAAATTTCACTAATTAGGGGCATGGACTAGGTTTTGATCTTGGAGGAAAAGGCTAATGGTACTTTAATTACACATAACACTTAGGATTCATTGTGCCTAGGGAAAGTTACCTCACATCTTGATCTTTGAAATCCCTTCTATGATTCATCTCATCTCATGGTCCAAATACTTATAACTTGAGTCTTGTGTGACATAGAATTCATACCTCATCATGGTGGTATTAACATGTGTGTGTTTTTTTGCACAAGTGTAGATTGCATTTAACCCTTTTAGTGCCTACAAACATTTTAAGGTGTGGTTATGCAAGGGCATTATAGGTTGGAACCTGCTTTGGGAAGGACCCACTTGCATGAGTTTTGCAATTTGTACTTGTTGCACACCATCACATCATTTTCTACCCTATGAGTACTTCATTGTCAAATCTATTCTTTTCTTTCTCATCATTTTATCAAACATTCCTCAAAACCCTTACATGTTCTTTTATGTGTCAACTAAACAAATCATGTCCAACATTAAAATTTTAGGATAACTTCCTTATTTCTAACTCTAAATCACACTAAGCAAATAATTCAACATTTATTAAAGGCAATGAGTAAGGTATGAGATAATTTAAGTTCTTTAAATAACCTTACTAATAATTGATCTTTGTGTGATTATAGATGGGAGGACAACAAGAAGGACCTTCTCAAGGTGCAACTAAAGATCCAAGAGGAGGCAAAGACTAGGGACCTCATGTAGAACATGTAGAGTAGGAGGCACAATCATTTAGCATCCATCAGGAAAATCCTATCATTGCATAATCTAACCAAGAAAAAGGTGGAGAGGTCAGGACTAGAGAGCCTATGAAGAGGAATGAAGACTATGTGTGACATGGTATGTCAAGGCCAATCAACTGTTCCTATAGCTGCCATGTCCATGGGAAGTACCTCCTCTATCAAACATTGGAACGTCAACATGGACGGATCATGATCCTTAGACAAAAGAGGAGAAATGTTAGGAACTTCTTCAATGGTATCAATCTTAGAAGCCTAGAGCATAGGATGAATGAAAGGCACCAATGGAGGAGCCACCACCACCAAGAACCACATGAGTTCCAATAATTTTGCATTCTACACTTTGTGTTTGTGTCCCAATTTTGTTTTGTTACAGCATGAGTAAATTCCTAGTAGTCAATAATCCCATACCTATCCACTGTGTAATTAATTGACCTTGTTCTCATTTGTTTGACTTGGGGATGAGTTGTTACTCAATTGTGGGGTTATGTCAATGATGAATGAAGAGGTACCCCTACACTCAATCATATGAATATGAATTTTCACACACAATCCAATCAAACTCCGTGGATGGGCTAGTTTTGGTATCTAGATCATTACATATTGATTGCATTTTGTTGTCTTTCCACCTAGACTAGTATTTGCTTTTTCACGTATGGTTTAGTCTAGAGTGAGGTGTATGATGTGGGCCTAAACTAGTGCTACTCCTAGAGGCAATGGAAAATAATTTTTTTTAGCTAAGAGGGAGTGGGAGAAGAGAATCTAAGCTAGCCCAAGTGTTATGAGCATTTTTCCTTAATCATTTGTACACATCTTGGACCTCATGTACTACTTTTGGGCTTACCAAGCATATATTACTTGAGTGCTCCTAGATACACTTCAATGTTGGTAATTAAGTCGTACTCATTTTGCATTTAACAATAGGAATAGTAAATGATGATAAAGAAATATTAACTAAGAAAATAATAAATAACAATAAAAATTAAACAAATGAAACTAAGTGAATGCTGCAATGATGGAGTAATCTCAATCTTTATTATCGATCATGTGTGTGTCCAAGTACATGACACTTGAATAAAGGTTCCGTACAATTATAAGCTTCACATTGCGGGCATGAAATTGGAAAAATAGTCTAACTCCTATGGAAACAATCTATAAGAGCTTCACTACAACTTGAACATAAGATGCCTAAATGTGATCGGTGCATGCATATTTATAGCGAAAAATGAACTCTGCATTGGTGAGGGAATGTGAACGTGTGGATAGATGTGTCGATGGGATCATGTTGATGTAGCCTAGTCGGCGCTGTCCACTGGATGCTTCATCAATGTCCTTTTTTCAATATTCATTCTCAAGTGTTGCTATCATATCCTAAATTTTTTTAAAGATTTAGTTATTTAATTTAATGTATGTAATTGATCCTTTAATACTATCAAATACATTTCAATAGATTACCTCTAATTTTCTTGGTTAAATCATAGGATTATATTATTATCGTTACTATTATTGTTATTGTTAATTTTCTACATATGTGAATATAATTTGTTTGTTAGGATATTTTTTTAAATTTTTGTATCCTTCATTTTACTGCTATTGGAACTTAGTAATAGATCTACTATATATTTTATGATTAAATATTTAAATCCAATTACCTCGTTAATTTTTTTCAGTTATCATTCCTTTACAAGTATTTGGCTATGCATATTTGGAATTAGGCTTAAAATTTTCAAGATATCACATTTCTAGTTTGCTAAAATTACTATAAAGTTTTGACATTTAAACTAGGAAACTATGATTCTTATTATTATCATATNAGTGATAATAAGATATGATTTAGGCATATGGTCACATAGTGTACTTGATAATGATCCCATAGATTCAAATGGAATTTGATTTGGAGTTTGTATGTGGCTATTTCATGTGCTTAAATGTAGATGGTATTAGTTGAGAGTGAAAATTTGAATATGGACTTATAAAAATGTAAATAGTTTAAAAATTTATAAAAATTAAAAATTAAAAGGTAGTCATGTAAAAAGAAATTTTTAAGAAAAAGTAAAGAAAAGTAAAAAAATATATGTTATAAACATAAAAGATATATGTTTTATACATTTTTTCTTATGCCATCACCTCTCTCTAATTTTTCTCCTACTACCTTGTTTTTGTAATGATATTTTTTGTTTCATAGTTTCTAAGTCATTTTTAGTCTAGTTTCTCTTATTCTAATCCTATTTTCCCTATTTCTAAACACATACCAAGCCCACGTCTTGAGATGCATGTGATTCTTCTACTTATAATTAGATTATAGCCTTTAGTACATGTCATTTTAGTTTATAGAGGGTTTCTATCATTTTAATTCAAAGTAAAGTAAAAATTAATTTTGGACATCATGGTAGGAAAGAAAGATAATAAGAAGAATTTGAAAACCCTACTAACTTGGTAAGAATGCTTATTTTACTTTCCTTTATATGTGGATATCTTATTATGTTGTGTGTTTTGTACACTTTCTTTCTACTTTCTAGTTTCTTTTTATTCTTTCACAATTTTAATTGTTAAGCTTAGATTCTACTAAATTTTGTTAGTTTGAGCTTATTTTGTAAGAAAATATATATTGTTAATCTTGTCCAAATAATTTTCTATTTTTTGGTGAATTTCTAGAAAATATAAAAAATTTGACAATTTGTTTCTCAAATATTTTATGAGTATTTTGGATCACCTCTTCATATAATCATGATTTTGCAAAACATTTTATATAATTTTAGCCATGATAGATTTTTGGCTATTTTGGAAATCTTTTAAATTTATGGAATAAAATAATTATATTAATGTAAATAGCTTTTTTCACTTAGTAGTAAGAGTCATGAATCTTCTAAATGCGCTCGTCCACATGCAGAAGTAAAATGTTCTTTAGTAGAATCCATTCCATAAGAATAAGGACTTGGATAGATTTCCTACCTTGGATTTTGATTTGTAAGTTCATGTGAGGCTAAGAAACTAGTGAAGACCATGCCATTGAGCAATTGAACATAGTGGTATGCGGTGAGAAATAGACCTATCCTTTCAATGATACATGTGCCTCATCCATTGAAGATGATGGTAGTAAGCCTATTTCTTAGACCTAGCCATGAGTGGCTTGTTTAGGTTCATGAGGATAATCCAATGATAGTAGTGAGGTTATTTTAAGGCTTGTTAGTATGTCCATTTAGCAAAGAGGATAACCAATGGCTAGCCTTTAGAAATACTTGGATAAAATATATACTTTTTAGATTATTATTGGATAAATTTATGATATCTTTGGAAATTAAATAATTAAAATAATAATCCAATGATACTATTAAGGTTATTCCAGAACCTGCAAGTACATTTCTTTGACAATGAGGATAACAAGGAGCTAGCATTTGGAGATGTCTAGATAAAATATATATTCTTTGTATTTTTGAATTCTTTTGGATTTTTTGAAAATTTGTGGCATTTCTAGACTTTGAAATTTTTTTGAAAATTTAATTGAAAACCTTTATCTAAACTATATCCAAGACTTTTAGGCTACAACCTTTATGCTTCATGAAAAGGGAAATAAAATAACCTTTCTTATTTTGATGTAGAGAGCCCAAAGTAACCATAGAAACATCAAAAGAGAGACATGGAATGAGAGGTAAATCAATTCTATATAAGATGGATCCTCTAGACTTGAGAAAAAATAATTTTTGTATATTTTGTATTTTTCTAAAGTAAAAACCTTGTATACTTTTTGGATACTTGACCCATGTATTTATTTTTGTAAATAAGAAATAAAGTATGATAGATATGAAATTTTTGTCTATGTCATTTAGATTGGGGCATTGCAAGAATCATTTTTTATTTCAATGCATACTATATGTTTGGAAAAAATTAATATTATTTAATATATATTAATATTTTATTTAATTATTATTTTTAATTTTAATAGTTAATTTAGTAAAATTTAAATGTGAATATGTTTATTTGTAGATGTCCAATTGAGCCAAAACAACCATCATTGGAATTGTTATTTTACGTACTATTTTATGATGCAACTATTGAAATTTTTTGATATCTACATTCTTGTAGCTAAAAAAATCTATTATTTTCTTTAACTACATTTTATTTAATTATGTATATGAGTATTATCAAATTTTTTACACTATATTAATACACTATATTTATGTTTCTAAATATGAATTTTTATTTTTTAATAACATTTTTTGGAATTAGTAAATCAAGGTTATATCTAGATCTTTGGGATCTTGTGGCATTTCTATTAGTTATTTATAAGATTTTATAGAAAATTAATATGGGTGTTATAGCTTCTCTAATAGTAAAAGGAATGAAGAAGGTAAGACAATATACTTGTAAGTTGTGGTTCATTTTTTACCTTTGCTTCTTTGTGTTCTTTTTATTATGAACATTCTAAGGATATCTAGCATGGATTTGAACCTTCGTGTTTTTCTACTTCAAACATTGTTAAAAGAAATATCTTGCTTGATTCTCCTTCATTAGTAAAGCTTGGCTAATCTTCTTTAGTTTCATCAACTTATTCAAATGCAAAAAGCCCATCATTATTTTCTTCATTATTTGCATGCATACCTTTCTCATCTATATTATTAGCCTCTTCTAATAATTTAGCAATCTTAACATAGGGTGTTTTAAAAATCTTTAATGTTTTTAAATTTAAGAAATAATAAGTTTTTTACTAACTAGAATATCCCACAAACAAAGCATCATCACATTGGCTATGAAACTTATGAATATTATCTTAATTCTTGATATAGCGAATGCTACCAAAGATTCTAAAATGCATAACATTAGCTATTTGTTAAGGATTTACATGATTATTCTTGTAGCTTCATTCCATAAGAAATTTAACATGTTTTTTTCATGCATCATTGACAAGATTATTTCTAGTATGATTCTATTATTTTACTCTACAACAAAATTTTGCTTAGGTTTTCTAGTTGATGAAAACTATTCTTCATGAATTCTTGCATAGTGCATAACATTTATTTGAGATAAACTATTGTCCATTGTTAGTCTTGATAGCTTTGAATTTCAGCCTTGTTACAATCTCAATCAAATTTTTTAATGTCCTAAAGTATTTAAATACATCATATTTTGTTTCTATAGATGTCAACCAAGACATACAAGTATAGTTATCAATAATAAGAAAAAAATATCTACTACCTTTTAAACTAGCTATATCAAAAGCTCCATGGGTATTTATATGTAGTAATTTGAGCTTATAATTATAATGAAAGTTTGCTAGTTTAAAATCCCTCTAGTTTACTTATCAGGTTAACAATGAAAAACATACTTCTTCTAACTAACTTATCTAAGGAATGTCTTTGAAAATTTGAGCCTTGATGAGAGCTTGGATGTTACCTAAGCTTAAGTGTCCTAGCATCTTGTGCCATAACCTATTATTACTTATCTCAAAGATGAGAGTTATAGCACTTAGAAAATTCATTTACTAGAAAACCAAAAATCCTAGGCTACGATAGCCTAACCTTGGATCACAAGAACCTCCAAAAAATAAGATCCAAGGTGGCCTAGATGGTCTTGTTGATTACCCAGGGTCTTACAAAGTGTAAACAGGAATGAAATTTTAGATTCGAATGAAAATAAATTAACATAAAATGAAACTTGAAAATAAATCTACACTACAAATGAACTAAAAACTTTATTGAATAAGAGTATAAATGGTGTTCTCAAATGCACAAGAAGCTAGCTTGGATGAAGCTTGAAGTTGATTGGAGTTGGCAAGTTTTTTTCTATAGTTAATCTCCATGATCTAGGTACTTTCCAACTCCAATTGTTGAAAGACTTTTGCTAACTGTTGCTCAAATCTACAAATTTTGATGGAAAATAGTGGTAATAATGGTGTTTTACTTTGGTGGAAATCCAACTATGTTGAGAGTCTTGATGCTTAGGTAGATACAAATTACTTACAAAAGTCTTGCAAGTGCCAAAATGAATGTAAAATGCTTAAGGTTGCAAGTGTTGCTAGGTTGCTTGGTTGAAAAAATGTTCCAAACTTAAATAAGGTGCTTACATTTTTCTTTTATAGGTTTTAGGTTGTTGATTTTAGTATGCAAATTTCTACCATGATTACTAACAAATTGGTGTTTATTTTGATCCTTGGAACTGGAAACCATCTGTCGATGGAGTACCATGTTGGAACTCTTCAACGACAAGTTCCAAACATACTTCAAAGTGTCTACTTTATGGAGGTAGATCCAAGGATGGAAATAGGGAAATCATGAGTCCTTGGATGTGGCCTTAGGCAATTACTACTCTCTATTGCATTGATGCCTAGGCCATGGATACTCCCAAAGGGAACAACTTTAGCAAATCATAGATGGACTTAAGAATAAGATAAGGAAAACCCTTAGGTTCCATGCCCAAGGAAGACTTTCTAGAATGTGGGTTCATCAAATTCAAAGGTTGATTGAATAGGTGGTCAAAGAAGAAGGGGAGTTGAAAAAATATGAAAGTGCATAGGAGTATAATAAGGAGTCCTCCATTTGCAAAAGGGAGCTATGTTTCTATGAATTAAAGGGAGAGGCACTGATTGATGTAGTGGTGTAAAGAAAAATCTTTTCGATACAAAAATCTATCACTAAGATAGATAAAATGTAAAAATCCTTAGATGAGAAGTTTCAAGCATATTTGAAAATTTCAAAAGAAAGAGTGAACCAATGGAATAGTGGTTAAGACAAAAGGAGAAAAAAAGATATAGAAAAGGATTACTATCAAAAAAAGGGTAAAGCTGCAACAGTTGAAAAGATTGTAGATTCTGAAAGAGATGATGACAAGTGCAAAATTTGCAAATATGAACATCCTAAGGGATGTTACCTAATGCTATCACATTTTCACAAGTCTATAATGTATGCATGAAATCCAAAATTTATAAAATGACAAACACCCAGGTAGTTTCCTTACCCACAAGGTAATTATCGGTAATAGTTCCACTAATTGATGTATTATCCAAGTGGAGTACCTCTTCAACCTCACAAGAAATATTAGTAATGGCAAGATCAATAGTCATGGGGGATGCCACCATAGCACTAGTAGTATCCTTATAGGCAGCCAAACCCTTATGAATATTATGTCTAAAAGCTTACATCCCCTTGTGACTCATCTAGCCATACCTCCTTCCCTCACCGCTATAATCCTCTAGAATATTATAGAGTATCTTCTCTAAGAGGGAAGTTTTCTTTTCCTTTTCATCCTTTGTATCCCTTAGTAACTTCTACATCACCAACTACAACACCCTTACCACCTTCTCTACCAATACAATGGGAAATTCTACCATAGCCATAACAACAAAATGCCATGAGGATAGCAAACTTATAAGTATATATTGGTTTTGAATTAAAACCTTGAAAGAAACCATTCTTTAGGAAAAACAATCCCACAAAACCATTGTAGACATCTCTACCTTATATACCTCTAAAAGTACCCTCAAGCTAACTTTAAACTAATGGACCTCGTATGTCCATATTGTTATGTTGATCCACATGGTCATAGATTGGATAAAGGTTAAACATCATCCCAAGAAATGATTTGACCTTGGGAGTTTCCTCATTTATTTGCAAATTGCAGGGAATGATCCATGTAAGGCTCTATTAGACTCAAATTCTAGGGTGAACTTAATCTCCCAAGAAATATACAAGTCCTAGAACCTATGTCATCTCAAAAAAAAGCAATATTAGATTAGAGTTGGTAGATTAGTCCATCATTGTTTCATTGGACCTAGTGGAGGACATTGTGATCATCATCTGTGGATGGTCCTATCCTACAGATTTCCTTATAATACATATGGACAATTGTAAGGGGGAATTTCTTACCATTATGGAAAGGACATGGCCAAGTACTATAGATTCCAAGATGGGGATTTAAAACCTTTCCTTAGAAACCTCCAATTAAAATAAATTTGGCAAACTAGAGAAGAAAAAGGTTATATTCATTACATATAGCTATACATGGTGCCATTTCATGCTAAGAATATGGATAGTAAAAGGTACATCTATCCAAGCATGCAATCAGTGTGCCAAAATAGAAATTTTTCAAAAGTTTCTATATGTATCAGCCACAAAGTAGAAGGGTACCTAGTGACTGACATCAAATTATCAAGTTGAATCCATAATATGCATGGAACCATTGGAAAGCCTCACAAGCACTTACATTGAAAACATGGAGGAAATGAAGCAGCTCCATAGTTAACTCTTCCATACATAAAATGAAATGAATTGGGGAGAGTTGGAAATCCTTGATCACTTCAAATTGTAGCTCTTTAAACAAAAATCTTTGCCAACAACTGTAGAATATGTTTTTCTCAACAAATGCAAGCTGATAATAGTTAATGCTAGCCTTGTTGAAGACCAAAAAAAGAAGTTGTTAAAGGTGACAAACAATTGACCAACAACCTTTGCTTGGATATATAATGAACTCATTGGGATAGATCTATGGATATGCTAGAACCACATCTATAAAAATTCTTTCATCAGGCCAAAGAGGCAACCATAGAGAAGGTTGAACCCAAAGCTTAAGTAAGTTGTTAAGGAAGAAGTAGAATAACATCTTAAGACTAAGTTCATATATCCAATTGTAAACATTGAATGTGTTAGCCCACTTCTGATTGTACCCAAAAAAGAAGGGAAGTCAAGAGTATACATAAATTTTAGGATGTTGAACATGTCAACTTTCAAATATCAATTTCCATTGCCATTTTTTGATTAAGTGTTGAACAACATTGTAGGAAATTACTATTATAGCTTTCTGGATGGTTATAGTGGCTATAACCAAATGTATATCGCACCAGAGGATCAAGCCAAAACAATGATCACAAGTCCTTGGGGGGCTTTTTCATACATAAAAATTCCCTTTGGCTTATGTAATGCATATGCTACTTTTCAACATTTTATGCTTAGTATCTTTCACCAGTAGATTGGTAGTGGAGTGAAAGTCTTCATGGATGATTTCTCTACTTATTGGACCACCTTTGAGCAAGCCTTGGACTATCTTAAAAAAGTTCTTTAATGATGTGTGGAGACTAACTTGAAACTTAATTAGTAGAAAATCAATTTGATGGTCCAAGAAGGCATAGTCTTTGAGCACCAAATTTTAGAACATGGAATTGATGTAGACCCAGAAAAGGTATAGAACATTCAAGGAATCCCCAAGCAACCTAAAATTGTAAAATATGTAAGGTTATTCCTTGGTCATACTGGTTATTATCAATGATTTATCAAGAACTTCTCAAAAATTACTAAGCTATTGGTTGAGCCAATAAAGAAGTATGCATCCTTCACATGGACTAAGAAATGTGAGTTAGCATTCTAGCAATTAAAGAAACGGCTCATAGAAACCCCCATTCTACATGCTCTTGATTAATCTAGATCCTTCCACATCATGATGGATGCATCCAATTATGCCTTGGGGGCCATGCTTACACAATTGAATGACTATCACTACATCAATTGTGCTAGTAGAAGCATTGTGGGGACATAATTAAACTACATTACCATGGAGAAGGAACTCATCGAAGTGGTGTACACATTAGAAACATTCGAGCATTATGTGCTTTGATATCAAATATTTGTGAACAATAACTATAGTGTCATCAAGTTCCTTACAAATAAACCAATAGTCAACCCCTGTGTCATATGATGATTAGTAATCCTACATAAGTTCAACCTCATAATGGTGGATAGAAAGAAAATTGATAATGTAGCAGTTGATCACTTGTCTTAGTTGCAATGGGATAGCAAAAAGGATGAGGGATATTTATTTGTTCAATTCCAAAATGAACTCCTCTTTGCAAAACCTATTAAGGTTCAAAATCCAAAAGGTTCCAATTGGTACAAAAAATTCCTCTCCTATCTATTCACTCAAGAGACTCCTCAAGAATGGAACAACAGGAAGAAGCAATAGTTTCTTTACCAAGCCAAGCACTACATGGAGATTAGAGGAAACCTTTATAAGGATTGCATTGAGGGCTTGGTACAATGATGCATGCCTAATGCTAATCAACTATAGATCCTCTAGGATGCTCATGAAGGTCCTTGTAGGGTCATTACATAAGAAGAAGGATGGTATTGAAAATCATCATGGTAAGATATTACTAGCTAATAATCTTCAAAGATGTCTATCAATTTTTCCATTCATGCAAGCAATGACAAATAGATGAAGGAATGACTATATGAATGAAAGGAACCCAATAGTAGATCCAACCATTTGAGCCTTTTTACCTTTGGGGCATTAACTTCATGGGGTTCATCAACCCCATGTCCAACAAGAAGGCATACATCATCATAATAGTTTACTACTATACCAAATGGATTGAAGCTGCAACCATCACCGATTTTTCATCTTCTACTATAGCATACTTTTTCCAAAAAAGTGTGGTAAATAGGTTTAATGTGCCAAGGGGACTTATTTCAAATAATGGAACTCATTTCATAGGTGCTACGTTTCAAAAATTAATGAAATTCTTAGAGGTGAAACATAAATTAACAACTTCATATCACCCTCAAGCTAATAGTTAACCTGAAGTTACTAATAGGAAAATAAGTAGGATACTAACCCATACTATTAGTAAATATAGGAAGGAGTTGAGTAAGAAACTTAATGATGCTCTATGGGCTTACCAATAAAATTGGAAACTTCTTATAGGTTATTCTCCCCATGAGTTGGTGTACAGGAAACTACCAATACTTCCAATTCAAGCTAAGCTTTGTACACTATCAACATCTTGTGAGCTTGACCTCAATCTAATTCTAGCACAAAAGGAACACTTAATGTCACTAATCATGATAGATGAAAATTAACAAATAGCCCTATCAATGAATGAAGTGCCCAAAGTACATGCCAAACAATGTCATTACATGAAAATAAGGAGGGTTAAATTCCAATAAGGTGATAAGGTTCTTTACTAGAAACTCATGCATGTACTACAATGTACAAAGTTTCAAATGCTATGGGAAGGATCTTATGTCATACAAACAACTTTTACTTTTAGTGTCATAACAATTTACCATCCTTCAAGCTGAGAAAAATGATTACTAGTCAACATCCAATAAATAAATCCCTTTCTAGAAACTAGCATAACTAGTGACACTAACACCTCAATCAATGGACAAGCATACTCTATTTTTTAGATCTCTCCCTTTCAACTCAATCGTGGGGGAGATGATCATCCATGTTAACATTCTATGTAGGCTACCTAATTTTTCAAATTTTTGTTTTACACTATTCTTCATATGTTTTTCCATTGTCTTAAATATTTTATAGCTTCTTACCTATTTTTTATTTTTTTTATTCTATATTATTTTGTTTCATTTTATTTTATTCATATGAAATGTTAAGTTTTTTCCATCGTTGCTACTACTATTGGTAGTTAATGAATGCAAAATTTAATGTTATGATTAATCGTTAAATGACCAAATTTCATCTTGGGATTATGTCCTTAATTAATAAATTGTTGATTTTATGATGATATCAAGTAGTGAGTCCATGACATCCATCCATTTCATCAAACACTTTAAGGATTTGTATCGTTGAAGCATGAGGTCCTTCCACAATTAAAAATTAAAGTAATCAATGATTTGGTTACTTAACGAACTCAAAATAGACCATGTAGAAAGAGATAAGGGTGTGACTTCAAGAGGATTTTTCATCTTTTATTTCCAACTTCTTGATGAAGTTTTATGATTCTCTCCATTATTCTCTCACCACTACTACTGTCAACCATAACAAAAAACATGTCTTTGCATGGTGTGATTCCCAAAAAAACATGAGAATTCAAAGCACACTCCTTAGACCAGATAATGGACTACATGCACTATTTATGGGGCTAGAAAGACATGTACATATGCCTAAAGACAACCCTTTAACTAAGGTCCTTCCTATCTTCTTGCTTCTATTTCTTTCTTGTCTTGAAGTGGTGGTTATCTTTTAGGGATTTTCATGAACTCTTGATTGTCAAAGGGTTAGCATATGGTAATGTGAACTCATTACATGTGGTTGGAATAGGTCTCAAATAAAGATGGGATGGTATCAAATCATCTTAATCACAAATTTCATAAGGACTTCATGTGACTAGGACGAGAATATCTTTCCATTCTCTCTCTCCCATAATTATAACCTCATCATTGATCACCTCACTCCCTTCTATCATGGTTAATTGATGTGTCTATTATGGAATGTGATATAATCCTTCACTGATCTCTCATGTGGATTTCATTTTTAAATTCTAATGAACATTAATCATCCTTGGTGCCTATGGACTCTTTGGGATAAGAGAATACAAGGGAATTATTGGCATGAGAATGCTTTGGGAAGTACCCACTAGCACACCCCTTGGTATTTCAAAGTTAAACTTTCTATCCCTTCCATTTTTGCAATCGATCTCATCACTTCATTTTAAATGTCTAGATTTTCTTTCCTTTGGCATTATCCACTGATCCAAACCCAATATACCTCCTCTCCCTAGAACTAAAATTCTCTTCCATATTTTTTTGATCCTTCTATGCTTTTTTGGCTTTCATTAGGCTCTTGATTCATTCTCAAACTCTTTCAAAATTCCTCATTTCAATATGTGAAAAATTGGCTTTACCAGCTACATCGATGCATCCTCATTGACATAGCCTTGTCAATGAAGTGGGATTCATCTATGTAGTAGAAAAAATCTATATTTAGCCACAACATAACTCTCAAGCACCATAACTCTCAAATCGCTAACTTAGTTGATGAGTGGTGAAGAAATCCCAACACTATACCATACAAGTCAAGAGTGCTAACATGCAACTAGATCGTAATCCATGGATGGAAAATGTAATTATGCTAGTCATTGATATTAAGTTCATGATATTTGTTTTCTCACCTTAAGTTAGTGAATTCTAAGTGTATGGTTTAACTCACATTGAGAAATATGTTATGTGATGTTGTAGGGCTCAATTTACTCCTAAGTGTAAACATAATGAAAATGAAGTTAAATGCTAAATATAAATAATGATTGAAATGTAAATCTATTCTATCCTATAGTAATGAGCATTTGTTCTTGGCTTACTAAACATGCCTTGGACTCATGTAACTATTACTAGGATTATCAACTAAATTCACCACTGAGCAAATCAAGCGAAGCCACTACTAGGTTACCAAACAATTATACTTTAATGCTCAAAACCAATCATATTCATTCCACTTTACTAATGAACAAGTCAAATAAAGTGCTTAGAAAATGTAAATGATTAAGCTAATAAAAGAATAAAATTATGCTAAGTAAAGAAATAAAACTAAGTGGATGCTACAATGATGGAAAAGAATCTTGATCTTTATTACCATCATGAACTACGTTCAAGTAAAATTCACTTGAATAAATATTTTGTTCAACTGCTAAACATCATACTACAAAAATTCACTCTATCGCTAACTACAAAAACAAACTACAAAATTTTCTCTAAGACTTTGGAATGAAAATTTGTTGATTATGTGCCCAAGTGTTAGTATTTAAAAGATTGCATAAATCCCAAGACATCACATCAATGATAATGTAACATGGATTATGACATTATATCTATGAAATCATTGATATGATATCATTACAGTCATATCATATTCTCCAAAAATTTGAGTTTATCATATCCCCACAACTAACTAGAAGCTCATCCTTGAGTTAAAATAAAATGAGGATAGAGTCCCCTTCAAAATTGGGAGCTAAAATCAACTTGACATGACTAACTAACTATTTACATGACTTAGAATGTTGTATTGGTATTTTTATAAAATGACATAGTAACATGACAAAACATAAAACAAAAAAAAAATTGAAGTAGTTCGATGTAGTTCATGTTCCAGGTAGTGGAATCTCTTCCATTAGCTTCTTCCCCTTATCATAAGGCTTTTGAAATTGATAGATATTTAGGAGTGCCTAAAGCTTTTCTTCTTCTATCCTTGGATCATGTACCATCCATGCTTGTTGAGCAATTTTGGATGAACTAGATACATCCCATGAACATGGTAGCTATGGAAACATTTTGTTGGCCTTCATGTACTAGGCTGTAAACTACCCTATTTCCTCTTCAAAAGCTCTAGCCACTTTTCTAAGTTATTCAAAATTTGACATTCAATGCACTAGGTTTTTTGCTACATCCTTTTATCCCTAGTAGCTATTTTTGACAATTTATAG
>MNCI01034912.1:681-41197 GCA_015680685.1 Gnetum montanum | reverse complement strand
ACTATTTCTTAGTGTATAAATTAGGTTTCATATGCAAAGGACTACAGGAATTATGATTTTTCTATTTAATTTTTTATAATATTTGTATCCCTCTGCACCTATTCCAAGGATGTGTACTATTTTTCCTATTAAATTTTCTTAACCTTCATTGATTTTTATAAGTTTCATTTTTTTAGTAATACCTTTCTATCCTAAGCCTAGTTACCATGATATTATAAAACATAAAGATTAGAGGAAAGCATGATATTTTCCAATAAGTATTATGTGATTCTTAGTGAATGATATAGTGTTCTATCGAAGATAGAATTATCCCTAAAGATAATTTTTACATGGAAAAAATAATAGCAATAATAATCATGTTTACAATAATAATAATGCAATAACAATCAAGTTAATAGAAACATAGCATAGAGATTATTCAAAATGAAATTTTCATTTTTAGAATTAGTTGTGATCATTAGAATCGACTACTGTATGCAGCATATATATATATATATATAATATGGTTCTCTAAATCTTGAGAAAGGTTCTCACTTCATCTTTAAAATTTTAACTACTGATAAACCATCGACTATCTCATATGATAAAATTTTAAGCTCATAATACAAATTAATAGGCTTCTTTAGCTTTAGACAAAGTTTCCTGAATAATGATTGATTAACATTTTGTAAGGATGCTAGTACAAAACAAATAAAAATCATATATTAGAAATCAAATGAACATAAAGCTTAAGAATGTTAGAAATCAAATGAACATAAAGGTTAAAAGGAAATTTAAAAAGTAAGATACACTTATTTATGAGATCATCATTCAATTTAGATTTTAGAAAAAGTCTAATATCTGAAATTCTCTCTATCATCAGGAATCTTCCTTCTAAAAGATATATGGATAAATTTCCATCTCATTGGTTACTTTTCAAGTTGCTTTTAATATACACAATAGAAATCATCCTACTTCTAGACTTTCTCTTCTTCCTATCAAAAATCTTAATTAATATATATTTATAACTAACATCAAGCTAAAGCTCAATCTATTGACAATTGATCAAATAACTATGGTCATACATATATATCCTTAGCATTAAAACATAAAAAATATTATGAATACCATGGACCTTTGTTGAAAAAGCTAACTACTGAAAATAATTGTAGTCGAATGTGTGATACCCTCATGTCAATTTTATATTTCATATTATTGTAAGAGTTAGATTTCTTTTCCATTTTGTTGTTGAGTTATGTATGTAGATCAATGTCTCCATGTAATGTGTCACATGATACAATTTTTGTATTTTATAAATTAAAGAGAAGGAGAAGTAAAGGTAAAGTAAAATATGAGTCCTTCAATGTCACATGTCATGTATCTTATCCTTAGAATCATATAAGACCTCCATGTTTCCATTCCTTCTTTCTTGGGATCAAATGAAGTACATAGGTTGCATTCCTACATGAGATGGAACCACAATCTCCTTGTTGTGATAAGAAAAATTAATTAGTAGAAGAACCGATAGATCTAGTGTAGTAGCCTCAACCCTAAATCCCTAGGACCTCTAAAAAATGGGATTTAGGATACCTTGGATGGTCTAGCAGATCACCTAGGGACTTACAAAAATGCAAAATAGGGTAATAAAAATAGAATGCTAAAATTGATAATAGATTTGAATAATGCACAAAAAATAAATGAATATATTTTGCATACAAAACCATGAACTTAAAAACTTTATTGAGAAAGAATAAAGAATAAGTAAGAGAAATGTGTACAAATGGTTCTTGAGTGGGTAGTAGAGGGGTTCACTTGGATGGGGGTTTAGGGGTCATTAAAGTAAATGTAGTCAACTTCATGAGTCATATGGCCTACCACTTCCAATGCTATCGAACTTCCCATGTTGCTACTCTAGATCTGCAATGTTGGCTATGATGAGGGTTGAGAAGTGTAAAGAATCCAAGCTACCCAAGTGCTCTACACTAAGATTTGAGAATCCCAGGAGTGTAATGTGGAGCTTGAAAATTTGCAAATCCCTAAAGGAGTT
This sequence comes from Gnetum montanum, assembly GCA_015680685.1. Classification (NCBI taxonomy): domain Eukaryota; kingdom Viridiplantae; phylum Streptophyta; class Gnetopsida; order Gnetales; family Gnetaceae; genus Gnetum; species Gnetum montanum. The sequence continues at coordinate 39,171 of MNCI01034912.1, read as the reverse complement.
ACAAACTCATAAAGTAACAAGGTTTCAACACTAGGTTCAAGAGAATACAAGTGTGGGAACTTACAAGAACTTTTGAGAGCTTGAAAATATCCAAGTGTAGAACTATTAACAAATTGCTAATCATGAAAAATTGCTAAATAGTCTAAAGATTATGGAACCACAAAAGTGTATGTATGCCAAAAGTTGCTGAACCTATAAATGGTATTTGAGGCTGGTTTTTATAGGTTTTGGGCCATGAATGGTGCTGAAAAATGGCTACAATTTTGCTATAATTTGGATATACAATGGCTGCAAATTGGCTATAATTTGGCTGTAGGGGAGATGTATACCCAAATTTGGAGGGTTACTATACATAGCAAGTGCCTTTTCCACATGGCCATTACATTTACTATAAATAGTAACGGGGTACACATTTCATGCTAGAGATAAATCTTCCACACTAAGCTTGCTACCATCCTTGTTGGAGTGGTTGGTCAATGTTGGAGTGCATGAAGTGTTGAAATCTAGCTTTTGTGACTTCCATGCTAGGGCCATGTAGTTTCTACACTCGGGGTAAAGTTTCCAGATTGATGGGAAACCCTCCACTCCTCCACACTAGAGGTAGGTGAGATTTACCACCTGCAAGTGTTTCCAGTGTAGAAAAATGTATACCATCCATGAAACCCATCATATTGTCATTTTTGGCATTCCAAAAGGAAATTTTGACATCCCCCCTCCACGCCTAAATATAGACACTAGGTGACTTTTTTCACTTGGGGAATAAGGTGTTGACCACTTATGAAGAATTTTTTAGTCCCAAAAGCATGAAATATGTGAGATTGTCCCTCATGGATTACAATCTTCACATTTACAATGAAGTTTTACCTCCAGCCTCATGGGGTGAAAGCTACATAATGAAGATTTGCTAAAACGTATAAAATTTTGTGGTGTTTCACTCCGCTTCTTGAGATTTTCTATGTGTTAGATGCATCATTTTTAGCCATTATTAGATTTAAGTATGGTTCTAGCAACCTTCTCACTTTTTTATTTATTACATTTAATGGCTATTTGCAAACTTGAATCATTTCAAGAAAACTTCATTAATGTAAGATTAAACCTTGAAGTAATAGATGAAGTGAGGTATTTACCTCTATATCGTTATCTCAATTATATCATTTAGTTGTTTCATATATTTTAACTTGTCATTATTTTCATCAATTTTAGGCTTGTTCCAATTCATTGTAATCTCTATTATGAATTAAGAAACAAAAGAAGAATATAATCTTACTGGAAAATGAATCTTCATTATTGTACTTGATAAAATTCTTTATGGGTGTAGATATGCAAGAAAAATTGTATTTGAAGGAGGGGTTTCTTAGCCAACCAAGAACTAATTAAATGAATGTGTTATTAAAATTTGATTCAACATTTTAAAGTGATGTAAAGACCACCAATCTTAGCCATTGTAGGCTATTGTTGTTGCTACTCAGTCATCCATTCCATTATTTGATAGCATAATTTGATGCTCTATTTCTACATCATTTTAGGATCAAATTTAGTGTTCTTGCTTCATCATGATTTGACCATAACTTAACCATGATACATGATATCCTCATAGGTTCACTATCACAGTAGCATAAGTCATGGTATTACAAGAAAGAAAAAAACTATTATTTTTGTATACCAAACTTTATCATGAATCATGGTATTTTAATATAAGTTAACCACAACTAATAATTATATTTAAAGAAAAGGTATTAGAGTTTAGAGATAGAAATTTATTAAATTTATTATAATCATGACCTGATCATGATCCCTTGTCAATTAACCCATGACCACACCATGACTCATGTTCTCTTAATCATGAGTATCCTACAACCTATGATTGTTCTTTGTGATTTCGAAAAAACCATAATTAGACCATGACTCATAATCTTAGAAACTAAATAGGACATGACCTAACCATGATCCATGATCTACAATATCACAAGTTTACTAGCACTTGTAGTCTTAATCGTGATTTTTTTTCATCAACTTTAAACTTGATAAAAAATTTATAGATAGAAAAAAGGGATTTATTCTACTACCACCTTCAACATTTGGTATCAGAGCTTATTGTGAGGTTTAAGGATATCAAAAGAAATTTCCAAGTGCTTTATCATCTATGATGAAAAGAAGGATTTACCCTATTATATCATGCTAATGAGAAACTTATTTAATCTTAATGAATGTCTAGAAGTGGGGAAGAATGGCTTTAATAATATTGATACCTTTCTCTTTTTCCAAGCTTCAATGAGAAAGAAAATAAAAACAAGAATAAGAATGCAGTACCCAAGATGATCATGTGCAACTCATTAAGTGAGAGCATTAGGACTGCAATAATCAAAAAGAGATATGACAAGAACTATTGGAATGCACATGTGTAAGAACATCAAGGCATAGATCAAGTGATGTAAGTGAAGAAATTGAAGATAAGAACTATATTTAAAAACTTTCATGTGATTACAAGTAAGTTCCATAATTCATTTTTTGAGATAATGTAAAATATCATTAGGAACTTCTAGTCCTTTTAGAACTCCCTTACAGATCAAACAAGCAAAGATTCCAAGAAATTATCCAAATCCTCTTCAATTGTTCCAAGAACAAGGCTGCCATTTTAATCCTCATTGGTGCAAAAAATCTCAAAATCCTTAAAAGCTAAAAACAATCCTTTTACTCTCATGAATCCTTAAGAGGTAGATGAGAAGAAAGAAGAGGTGGAGGAAGATAGAAACAAAATAGATCCTAATGCTAGTAACCATCCTAAGTAAATTAGTCCCAAAAAAACTCTTTCTAAAGAGGAGGAATAGGAAGAGGCTTCCAAAGAGAAATAGAAGGCATACAAAGAGGTAGAAGAGCAACCTTCAAAGGAGGAAAAATATAAGAGGAATGTACAAATCAAAGAAAAGGAAAGTGATATTTAAATTTTAAGAAGTATCAACATGTTTAGGAGCATTATTAGCACAAGGTAGGTTTTCCATATCTATGTCTTAATGAAGGTACTTTAAAAGCAAAAAAAATGATTTTTCTTCCATTGCTAGCAAATTAGCCCATGAAAAATATAAATAAGTTGATGGAGAAGGAACAATCTATTTCACCATCATGTGTAGCAATCATCTCTCATCATCCACATGAATTCTTGAGAGTGGTTGCTCCAACCATATGATACTTGATCTTTCCAAGTTTGTCAACCTAAGTAGAGACAACTTTGAAACCATATGAGTAATAGATGAAGTCTTCATTCAAATTATTCTCTCATCTCAAATGAAGTTTGTGAGTCATATTCTTAGGAGAAGCAAAACTCCTATACTCACAACACACACATGCAAAAGAAAGGAAAATTAGTGAATCTACTTCACATAAACTTGGTGGGCGCAATGTAATTAACTTCTATCACAAATGCAAGGAATTTTTGTATCATTGTTTATGATGTATCTTGATATACATAAGTTTAGTTATTAAAACGTAAAGATGGCACTTTCTTAACTTTCAAGTATTTCAAAAATCTTGTAGAGAATTAATTAAATTTGAAAAGTACAACTATTAGGTGTAAGAATGAAGGAGACTTTGTAAAAGCTGAATTTGATGATTTTTGTAGTGAAAATAAGATTAAAAAATAAAAAAAATGTGGTTATTTACCACAATAAAATGGAGTAGTTAAAAGAATAAATGAAATCTTGTAAGACAAAACAAGATTCATGTTGAGGCAAGCCTACTTGTCCAACTTCTTTTAGGTGGAAGCATTTCACACATGTCTACCTCCATATTAAGATTTGCATCATAAGGCTCATAATCATCCTCATCTTAAAATTTTTAGATGTAATTGTTTGACTCATGTTCTAAAAGCCCTTACAAGAATACTAGATGATAGGATTGTGAAATGTACTTTTGTAGGCTATGATCATAGATCAATATATTCTAAATATCTTAATCACATTGAGAAGATATTTCTTTTCTCAAGAAATATAAAATTTAATGAAAATGTACTTGAACTTATGCACTTGGAAAAATAATGAAGTTACAAGTCAAGAGCATCAAATGGAGGAGTTGGAACACCCATCTAATGTACCTTAAGGGATTGAGAGAATGCCTTCCTCCTCTTAAATTATTGATCATGATTTTGGATTGAAATTAATAAGAAGGATGGATAGAAATCAACTTTCCTATGCTGCTCTTATTCATGAGCCTCAAAGAATTCAGGAGCGTATTAAGTTGAAGCAATGCATTCAAGTAAAAAAGAATGAAATGGAGGTAATTCAAAAAAAAGAAAAAGAAAAAAAGACTTGGATCCTCATTGAGAATCTCAAGTAAAAGAAGATGATAGAAAAAAGATGGATCTTTAAGATAAAATGTAATGAATTTAAAACTTTGACTAAATTCAAAATCAGGTTATTGATGAAAGCATTCAAACAAAAGAAGAATGCTATAAAAACAATTTTGTGCCTGTTTTAAACCTTGAGAAAAATAAAATTCTTTTCTTAATTTTTTCTCATGATGGTTTCAAACTCTAGAAATTGGATGTGAATTCAACCTTACTTAATGGCTACTTTGAGGATGAATTCTAGAACATTCTTCCTAAAATTTTCATTATAAAAAGATCAAGAAGAAAAGGTATAAAAGCTCAATAAAGCATTGTATCATTTGAAGCAATTTCCAAGAGCTTATTTTAGAAGGATACATGATTATTTGATTGGAAAAGGATAAATGTATCATTACCTAAGCTGATAATTTATCACAAATCCATTGGCTCACATTTCATGATTACTCAATTATATGTCGATGGCATTGTTTTTGTTGCCCCCAATGATGAGATCATGGAAAAATTTAATAGAGTATTGAAAGATGAATTTAAAATAAAGGATGTTGGAAAGCTAATATATTTCTTGGAGATCCAAGTGGTTCAAAGATTTAATGAATCTATTACTTGTTGTCAACGCAAATGTAGTCAAAGCATGTTAAAACAATATAGAATGAAGAATGTAAAGGCTATAAGTATTTCTCCCTTTTAGTTTTAAATTTTTTAAAAATTATGCATTCCCTTTCATTAATGTCTCATGTATAGGATTATCATTGGGTTTATAAGATTTCTTTGGATTGAATATGCCACTCATATCTTAGTAGATTCATGGCTGAACCACGACAAAATTACATGGATGCATTAAATAATTCCATAGATATCTCATTGGTACTTTTAACTTGGTTTGCATTTTGCTAAAGGAGATTAAATTTTTTTTCTTATACTGATACTAATTGGGGTTATGGTGTGAAGGATAGAAAATCTACAACTTAATTGAATTCCATGAGAATCATAGAAGTTTATTAAAGCTTTTTTTTAAATTATGAAAAAATTTTAAGTACTAAATCTAAATATGTGGTAAGGATTGATTCAGTGAAACATGTGTTATGAATTAAAAATTCATTTGAGAAAATAAATTTCATCATTTAAAAGTAAATAACATTGTTTTATGATAACACATTAACCATCATGCTTTCTAATGAGCATACTCATAAAATTTCAAAGCACTTTTCAATCAAATTCTACTTCATCAAGGAGAAGGTTTAAAAGGCATCATCATTTGAATGTTCATCAAGATTGAAGACTAGTTTGTTAATATTCTTCCCAAATGATTGCAAACCGAAAACATGAAGAAAGTGACTAAGGTTAGTAATGATCCAACCTTCATGGCTTATAAAAACCAAAATGCAAGGAGATATAGGGATAAAACTAGGCAAATACAAATAACAGTGGCTATAGTATCCAATGATATAAAAAAAGTAAAAAGGAGAAAGTCTCCACCACGTAACAGATCTTCTAACTTATCTCAACTATCTACCTCTTATGTTCCAAATAAATCAAGATCAAATTTTAAGCAAAAAGACCAATCAAATTGCACAGGGCTACTAATGAAGCCCTGTGAGCTTTTAGAATAGTTGCTTAAACATAATCATATACAATATAAGAAACTATCTAAGAAATCTTGTAATAGGTGTGATTATCTTTGTGACATATATAGAGATCCAATAATAGCAATCCAAGATGATCTAAATCTATCAAAGTACTTCAAACTAGATAGGTTTTGCCATTATCATCAAATGGTTTGCCATGATACTAGTTTTTGCCTAGCATTGAATGATGACATTCAGAAGATGATTGATCATGAAAAGTTTGTGTTAAATAAGCCAAACTCTCCAAATTCCAAAAATGACTCTTATATGGTAGCCTTGTTCATAACAACAAAATAGTTTAGTTCTCCTAAGGAATCCTTTGTCATCAAAGTACCACCAACTAGTGCCTTGTCATAAACTATGAAGCCTAAAATGCCATTTGTCATATGTGTATCACCACCTCTAGCTCCTAAAAGTCTTTCATTATACATGTTCCACCTTCAGTGATGTCAACTTCATAACCTACCTCATACCTTATCAATCCTTCTAAGGCTAAAGAACTATTTGTTATATAGGTCGCTCTACCTTCAACAAGAAAATATATGATGAACCATGACCAAAGCTTACCTATAGTGGTAAATAACTCAATGATTAATAAGAGATCATTAGCCAATGAAAAAAACCTATCATCAAACCAAAAACTAAGCCTACTAAATATAGCCTACAATCAAAGGCTTGTGATGAGTTGCAATCCAGTTGGCTGTATTGACGAGGCCTCGTCGATGTAGCATCATCGACTAGGCCTCATCGATGAGGCCCCATCAACGTAGTGTCTATATTTGGCTATCAATACGCATTCACCAGTTGCATTTATGGCAACAGAGATTTTTTAGTAGTGAAGCTCTTGCAGTTTGTTTATTTGAAAGTTAGAATTTATCTCTTGAGTGCCTGCAACAGAAGTTAACAAGTGTATAGATCTTTATTCAAGCATTGTTGTACCTAAGCATGATAGTGTGTGCAATAATAAAGATGAGATTTTTGATAAACCTTGTAGCATTTTGGATAGATTAAATATTTCATTTATGCATATAATGTTTTCAATTATTTATTAAATATTTTTAATTATTTATTAGATATTTTCTAGTAATTCAGTAAATGAAGCAATTAGATAAGATAAGCTAGATAGATTAAACACATAAGTACAACCACTTTGAGCATAATACATATTCGCTTGGTAATCCCAATAGCATTATTGCTTGGTACACCCAATAGCTTAGCGCTTGGTAGCCCAGTAGTGGATACATGGGTTTAGGACATGTATGGAAAGTGGGACTAAATTCTTATGTTAGGACTAGTTAAATGCTAGTTAATTAGTTAATTTGAATTAGTTAATCCAATTACTTTTATCTACATTTGAACACCAAACCATAAAATACAAAATGATAAAAATTAGATGCCTTAATTACACTTAACCATACCAGTGTATGTCACAAGTGTAATTGGGAAGACGATGATTGACCTTAAGGCAAGATTCACTTCCTAGAAGACTAGTGCACTGAAAATGATAAATTCCATGGAATTCAACTGGATCATGCATGATGAGTCATCATTGGTAGGCCCTGACATCAAATACAAGATGTAAGAGCCTCAACATCAGAGCCAAAAAGTGATGCTGGATATTCGACGTTGCTTCATCTAGGTTTGCCTATAAATATAGCACTCCAATGCTTAGATGAGGGGGAAGGTAGAATGTATGAAGTAGAGAGATAATTTTAGTTTTTAGTTTCTTTCCTTAAAATTTTCATTTCTATTGCATTCTTGTAGTGTAATGTTTGTAATCATACATCACCTTTGTTCGAGTGTGATGTACTTGGACATAGTACATGATTGGCAATAAAGATCAAGTACTCCCATCATTACAACATCTAGTTAGATTATTATTGCTTTATTTACTACTTTCTTTAGTTAAATATTTACATTTATTGCTATTTAATGTTCTTGTTACTAAGTGGAATGCGTATGCCTTAATCATGAGCATTTAAGTGTAGATGCTTGGTAATCTAGAAGTGTATCATTTAGCATACCTAGTGACATACATTGGGCAATCCCAGAAGTGGTCTCATGAAGTCCAAGATATATACAGATGATTAAGGGTTGATACCCATTGCATGTAGGCTAGTTAGATTTTATTTTCCATTATCCGCGAGCTTAATTAATTTACTTGTTTATCATTGATGGGACGCGATATCGCATGGGCCACGATATCGTAGCTTGTCGCAATGTCTATAAATAAGAAGTGGCTTTCCCTTGTTTCATAATTATAGTTTAGATTATAGCTAAACTCTGGTAGTTTGATCCCTCCAGAGTTAGATTATTTTTTAGTGTTTGCCTGCATTGTGGTGAATGTAATTGTATGACATTCTTTATTCGAGTGTGACGTACTTGGACGCACACATGACCAGAAATAAAGATTGAGATTACTTCATCATTGTAGCATTCACTTTGTTATTTATTTGTATATTTAATTGTTATTTACTGCTTTCTCTCTCACCCTTAAACTCCTAGTAACGCGGAATGAGTACGACTTAACTACGAGCATTTAAGTGTGACTACTTGGTAACCTAGTGGCGTACCTAGGATCTATGCTTGGTTATCCCAATGGTAGTCATGTATGAAGTCCAAGATGTGTACGGATGATCAAGGAAATAGGTACTCATCGCACTTAGGCTAGATTAGACTCTCTTACCCTTTTCCTCCTAGCTTAGCTTAGTTAATATTATTTTCCACTGCCTTCAGGAGTAGCATTAGATTAGGAACATATCATACACCTCACTTTGGACTAAACCATACATGACAAATATAATACTAGTCCAGGTGAGAAGACAGCGAATTGCGACCTAAGGTTAACTATCTAGATGCCACAACTAGTCTGTTTGTGGAGTTCGACTGGATTGTGAGTGAAAACGCTCGTATTCGTATGGTTGAGTGTAGGTGTATCTCGCCACTCATCATAGGTGCCGTTACCGGGGATGGTGCTAGTTATCTAGATTAGTTATATCACATAAGGTCACTGTATAAGGACTTAACGATATATCTCTTAGGAAAGAAGATATAATTATAAAATGTCACACATATAAATTCACACACAAGTTTACAACCATGCCTCTCCTACAAGACAATAATAACGCCACACTTAGTGAGGAAGTTTATTGGAGAACCAATGAACTATATGACGATGAAGATTGGAGTATACAACCTAAAGTGGGAGTTTCTTATAAACATGAACAAAAACAATGTCATCCCAACAATGAAGACATAACTTACTTGATGACGATGAACCCCCACTGGCCACTACAAGCCTAACGCAAATACAAGAGGCCATTTGAATCTCATGTAGGCATTGTAAAGAGAGTCGACTACCCAGGCTCAATTTAAACAACTTTCCCAAATTTTCAGGAGGCTATGATTTAGATCTACATCAATATTTACAAGGCTTCTATGATGCCTACACATGGAACAACATTGATAATGGGTGGAAAAAACTTAAGCTCTTTCCTATGACACTTGTTGACCAAGCAAAAGTATGGTATAGATCGTTAAAACTAAGTTCAATATGACGCTGGTCAACAATGGTAGAAGTCTTTAACAAAAAATATCAAACCTACGCAAGAGTGTAAGCCTTGAGGAAATAAATCCAAGAGTGGAAACAAGCAAAACATGAACCCTTGGACATGGCCTTAGAAAGATATTATGCATTGTTAAACAACTGTCTAGGCCATGGGTTTTTCGAGGAAAGGCTAATGTACCATATTATTGATGGGCTATGTAATGAAACAAGAGAGACCTTAGGAGTATATGCCCAAGGTAAACTATACGAACTACGAACCCATCAAGTCCAAGAGCTTATTAAGTGGGTAGAAAAAGAAGAAGGAGAATTAGCTAGATGGGAGAGTGTTGAAAAACATCAACAGGACCAAAATTTCAACTTAACAAAGGTCCATGATCATAAAAAGAAGAAATCAACAAATCTCAAGGTGGAAACATCATCTTTGCCAATACAACAATCGTTAGAAGAAGTCGAGGCAAAGATAAATAAGATGTTGGAATGGATGTATCAAAAGTGTGGAGAATATATCAATACCATTGGAGATAGAGTTTTGAAAACCCAAGAAGTAGGACAAAACATTAGACATTTGGAAAAAAATAATGAAGGGAATAAGCGCTCAACTGCCAATCATACATATGAATGTAACATATGCTTGTACGATCACCCCAAAGGCCAATGCCCAATATTGTTACATCTACATGAGCATTGGGGAAACATGTTACATCTAGAGTTCGTACAGAGATACTGTGTTAGACCACAGTGGTAACCATCCTAGTCATGGGGGAGACCATCCTTAGACTGGAGGCATCCTTCATATTTTTTGAATCCAAATGCTTATCATGTTCAACATCCTGTTTTTCCATTTGGGCCAACATACTCTATCTCACCACAATACCATTCTCCACAATACTATTAGCCCATACTCCAACACAACCACCACCTTGTGCATCTTACACTCCTCCTAACTTTCAACATTCTCATCCTTTCCCTCCTTCCACAATGCCACCAACTGTTCCTAAGGTGTTTGTGCGACCGCAACAACCCACGAACAACACTTGTGCTACTACTACCAACAGCAGTGAGAAACCTCCTCAACATCCAAAGCATCCCTTCTTTAAACATGGCTATAAGAAGGGACAATATAATTCTAAGGCCACTGCATCTTCCAACTCAGCACAAGTCCCACACTATGGTGCACCCTTACCTTCAAACCCAACACCTCATGTAACTTTATCAAGGCCACCATCAAACACTCCAACAACCATACGGCCCAATGAACACAACCATGGGAGGCATCAACCCAATCCTTGCATACCATCTAATGGTCACAAACATCATAGTGGGTCAACTCGTTATCTGGGAACTACATCGTATAAAGTGCCCCACTATGCTCATTATAATCAAGTGTGTGAACCCTGAGGGGATAAGTATGATCGGGCCTCAATATTTCCAACATGCAAGGATCCTTATCTTTCATTTATTAATCCTTGCCATCCTCAACCGATTAGTTGTGGGGAATATCCCCCATTTCAATGACAAGTAGGATTAATAAATATTTTTCATCTTCTTTAATTTTTTGAAATTTTTGGTTTCCAATTTTTTATTTTTCAACTTTTTGTTTTATCTTTTTATCTTTTTGTGTTTTTGTCTTTTTTTGTCTTCATAAGTAATCTCATCTATGGATAAAACACTCATGTGGATCGTTGGTTGAGGTGTGTTCTATGTTATTAAGTCATGAGTGATCAATTATCTGGAATAGCGAGCCCATTACATCCACTCATCCACTCTACAAATAAGAGGTTCTGTTCGAGGGTACAGTGATATTCTTGAAATTCTAAAAACTTAAAACTAATTTTGTGTTCATTGTGCCCAGAATGAAGAAGGATGGACCAAGAGAAATGATTAGGGTGTGACATCAAAGGGACTTGCGGATTCTCTTTGGTGACATCTGTGGGAGTTATCATGCAATGTGGTTGTACTAAGATCCTTGTAGATCTAATGAAAAATGGGAGTAAGAGTAATCAAAAGGGCACTTGAAAATCAAATGCTGTTCTAGGGGGTCCCACTGGAAAGACATGCACCCATGCTTGAAGGTTGGTGGCTTCTCTGGATTCAGTAAAGTGAGAAAGAAAAAAAAATAAAGAGAAGAAAAAGAAAAAGGAAGTGCCATAAAACAAAAATCACTCCTCCCTTGAACTAAACACCAAGTGATTGTACACCTTGTTGTTATGGTACTCTCATAGTTGCTCATCATGGGATGAAACAATGCGATGTCACTGATTAGAGGACTGGACTTGGTCTTGATCTTGTAATGATGGGTTAATGACACCTGAATCATGCTTTACACGTAGGATTCATTATGCCCTGGGTCATTTACCTCATGTCCCAATCTCAATGATCCCTTTCTATACTTTGTCTCATTTCACTGTTCATGTAATTGTAGCTCGTGTCCCATGTAACATAGAATTTTCATCTCATTCTAGTGATATTTACATGTGTGTGTTTTATGGAGTTAGTGTGGATTACATTTAACCCTTCTAGTGCCCACAGACACTTTAAGTGTGGTTACACAAGGGCATTATAGGTTGGAACCTGCTTTGGGGAGGACCCACTTGTGTAATATTTTTTGTAATCTTCATTGATTCCCTAGCTTACACACACAATTTCTTACCCTCAGCTTAATTTTTCAATTGATTTTCTTTCCCTATTATTATCCCTCTATAATTTCAATGTTCTAATGTACCATTACATACCCTTTTTCTTACCACCCAAAGTTTTATTGACAAATCCACATCATTATCATTAATTGTGCCTTTTAGATAAATGAAATTACCCTAGAACATCTTAATCATTGCCAATGTTCTCAATATTCATCATTAATTTCAAGAAAATCATTAAAAAAATTCGATATTTCCTTGGTGTCTCACATCACTAGGGATGAGATATTGCGTACGCGATATCGCGTCCTATTTACCTATAAATAGGTACCCCCGCCGTAACACTTAGCATCATTTTGCCATTCACGTGGGGGGAGTTGTTGAAATTTTTCTCTAGGACTTGCGATTGTGTGATCCTTGCTTTTTCACTCATATCTCGCACACTGGTGCTTCGATTTTAATTCCTTTTGAACCTGATTGAACCCGAAGTGTTTAGTTTAGTCGTGGGGGAGAGACACTTGCCGAAAAGTGCCTAACTTTTTTGAAATTTATCATCGCCCAAAGGACATCAGTTAGGGTAATTAACTTAACACTTAGAATAATTTTATCTAAAAATTAATTAACCCTTAGGTATATCGGGAGATTAAAAATGGAAACCACCTAAGTCATAGGACTCATTATTACCAACTTTCGGGCACTATCACACATTATAACATAAGATCTTCAATTAAGGAAAGTATTAAGGTATAACTTGATTTCCAAAACAACCTTACTAATGCTTGGCCCGTGTGATTGTAGATGGCCTCGAAACGTGCACAGCAGGAGGGTCCTGTTCAAGGTGGAAAGAAACGATCTCGGAGAGGTGGAAGAGAAGATCGTGCTGGACAACATGCATAATAGGAGGAGCACTCATTCAGCATCCATCAAGACCAACCTCCTACTGGATGGTCTAGGCAGGTAGAAGGAGGAGTTGCTGCTGTGCTTGAACCTGGACAACAACTCACGTTACCCGCGGAATGTGTTCAGGCTATCCATGAGAAATCCACATTCACTACAGTGATTGTGGAATTAAACTTTGAATCATTTGCAAAGTTTGCTCTTAAGGCTTTTAGGGATCACCTCAAGGGGTCTCCCTTATGGCCTATCCTCTCTAAAAGTGGTGCCTGGTACCTAGGAGAGACGCACCAGTTTTGGCACAATAAGGAGCAAGGCACCATAGTTAACATTTGTGGTGTGACAATTGACTTCTCTGCACAGGCCATTTTTGAAGTGTTAAACCTTCCGAATATAGGGCCCAAGGTTGCTCCGTTATCTACTCGTTCAGACCTCGATGTGCAAAAGGATTGGTTAGAGAAGGCTTATGGCAGAGATAAAGCTTTTGGTGAGTTGATGATGGAAGAGAGAGTTTATTTTAAAATTGGAACATATCACCTCTTCCCCACAAAAGGTTTGAAAAGAATATCGACGTATGTGGCTAGAGGATGTGTAGTGTTGACGGGAAAGGTTAACGCTAACCTTTTCCATCTATATTTGATGGAGATCCTAAGGCGATTCGGAGAATGGAAGACAAGAAAGATGGCATTGCCTTTCCCTTGTCTTATCAGGAAGTTGTGCCAACGTGCAGGTATTTGGGGATACACCAATGACGTCCTCTGAAAAGCCCAAACTACTTCATACGCTGAATTGTTAAAGGCGCTAGCTCCAAGAAAGAGCACTGGCGAAGAGATGAGACCAGATGATGAAGAAGAAAAAATGACTGGACCACCTACAACTGAACTTGTAGGACCCAGTCAACATATAGCCATAGGTCCCAGCCAATAGCAAGAAGTAGGGCCTTGCACAGGCCAGGATCAGCCATCGCTGCCGCAAGACTATAGATCATCGATGAGCCATCTTAGGGCCATTACTGAGATGGTCAGTTGGGGAAGTCGTGATGATGCAAGCCTCTTCCACATCATTGATGATGCCAGCCAACCTACAGTTTCAATGGATCGCACAAGGGATAAGATATCTATTGAAAAAGGAGGAGGGAAAAGTAGATGGTCGCAACAGATCTCAGGAAATGTGACATCTTTTTAGGTGTAGTTAGAGACTGGTGAAGGGGCCACTGTGGTGGTTATGCAACACCAGAATGCCATGGGAGCTACTGAAGTGGTCATCAACCACATCAAAGAATCCTTTAATGTACTTGTTGTGCCATCGATAGATCTCTCAGGAGCACAGGATGCTCAAACTCTTGGCGGGACCTCAATGACTCCTATGGAACATGAGGATGTACTGGACATATTGCTTCAAATAGGACAAGTAATGATGTCTCAGTTTGACATTCCTTAAGATATCATAGCAATTCAATTAGACCACATTTCCACAAAGGGAAAGATGGTCATATCTAAAGTAAGGGCCGAGCATGCTGAAGCTGAAGTGTAGAAACTACAAGAGTAGCTCGTAGCCTTACAAGCAACACAGTGAGATCCTCTACAATTTGTTCCCACAAACCAACTAGAAAATTTCAAAATCAAGAAATTAACAAAGCTAGATGTAGAGAATAAAAGGGTGGTAGAAGAAAAGGAGAAGGCTTTTTGGGATGCCTTCGTAGCAGAAGCGCAAACTCATGTGCATTTTAAGGCACTCAAGACCTTAGAAGAAGAGAATAAGCAGTTGGTTGCAGATAACCTTCGATTGACCTCTGTAGAGAAGCAAAAGAATGTTCTCGATGAACACTTTCATCAGCTATAAGAAGAATTCAGTTGGGTCAACTGAGATGTAAGCCTTTTATCTAGAGAGAATTGAACCCTCTCAATGGAGGAGGTACGCGCTATTCGTCAAAAGTCAGCAATTGAGATAAGTGAGTGGTAGAATGAGGCTAAATGATACGAGAAGCTGAAGGGGCACTTCTAGGATCAGGTGGGGATGTATAAACAAATCCTAGAAAAGAAGATCCATATGGCCAAGGCTCAAATTAACACTATCAGTGCTGAACACACTGATTGGAGGGCCATATTGAACACTTACGCCTTCGTCCACTAAGCAAAAGTTAAAAACTGAGACCTGCAGATCCAGGACTTGACAGAATACATGGAGTTGGCAAACCTTAGATATGATAACCTTGCCATGTTAACAGTAGGGTGCCTGAGAATAGAGCTCAAATAGTAGGTATCTTGCATCCATATCAAATATGAAGCAAAATTTGCAGAACGCAAGAAGCTGGTTGAAAAATTAGATGTTGCAAATTCTGAACTCGAGGTGGTAAAAGCAAGCTACCAAGGATAGAAAGATGTTGCAACTAACTTGGCTCGATGGCTAATAGATCTTCACGAATACAAAGACAAATCCAGAGCCTATGAGGAGGAACGACGGGTGTTCATGGTGTGGTATGTCAAAGGCAACCAGATGTTCCTGCAACTACCTTGTTCGTGGGAGGTGCTGACTCCGTCAAACATTGGAACACTTGCATGGATGGCACAAGACCCTCAGACCAAAGAGGAGAAGCTCCAGGGCATACTTCAATGCCATCAAGCTTCAAAGCCTGGAGCACATGATAAAGGGAAAGCACCCATGGAGGAGCCACCGCCACCAGGAACTACATGAGTTCCCATTTTTGTAGTTGTAGCATTTTTTTGGTGTTGTGTCTTTCCACACTGCGACATCATTTCATTTTTTTTCCTCATCTAATAATCCCATACCTATCCACTATGTAATCATTGTAACTTGAGGACGAGTTTTTATTTAGTCGTGGGGGTATGATGGGATGCAATATCATGTCCACCGCAATATCACATCCCTTGCGATATCGCATCTACCGCAATATCGCATCCCCCACGATATCACGTACGTGATATCATGTCTTCCCTTGTGATATCGCATACGTGATATCACAGTCCGTTGCAATGTCTATAAATAAGAAGCGGCTCTCCCTTGTTTCATAATTATAGTGTAGATTGTAGCTAAACTCTGGTAGTTTGATCCCTCCAGAGTTAGATTATTTTTCAGTGTTTGCCTGCAATGTGCTGAATGTAATTCTATGGCATTCTTTATTCGAGTGTGATGTACTTGGATGTGCACATGACCGAAAATAAAGATTGAGATTACTTCATCATTGCAGCATTCACTTTGTTATTTATTTGTTTATTTAATTGTTATTTACTGCTTTCTCTCTCACTCTTAAACTCCTAGTAACACGGAATGAGTACGACTTGATTACGAGCATTTAAGTGTGACTACTTGGTAACCCAGTGGTGCACCTAGGATCTACGCTTGGTAATCCTAGTGGTAGTCATGCACGAAGTCCAAGATGTGTACGGATGATTAAGGAAATGATTGCTCATCGCACTTAGGCTAGATTAGATTCTCTTACCCTTTATCTCCTAGCTTAGCTTAGTTAATATTATTTTCCACTGCCTTCAAGAGTAGCATTAGATTAGGAACATATCATACACCTCACTCTGGACTAAACCATACATGAAAAATATAATACTAGTCCAGGTGGGAAGACAGCGAACTACGACCTAAGGTTAACAATCTAGGTGCCACAACTAGTCCGTCTGCGGAGTTCGACTAGATCACATGTGAAAATGCTCGTATTCGTATGGTTGAGTGTAGGGGTATCTCGCCACTCATCAATCATAATTAAGACTAGCATAGAATTAGATAACATCATATGCCTTACTTTGGATAAATATAAAACATGAGAGACCCTTGGGATGTATGTCCTAGGTCAATTATATAAGCTCCAAGCCCATCAGATCAAAGAGCTAATCAGACATGTGGAAAAAGAAGAAGGAGAGATATGTAAATGGGAGAATGTTGAGATATATCAATGGGATCCAACTCTTCAACAAAAGGAGATCCATATCTATGATAAGAAGAATGAAACTACTCTCAATAAGGTGATCCCACAACAAATGTTGCTGGTACAAGGGTCTATTGATGAACTAGAAGCAAAGTTTAATAGGATGTCCAAATGGATATATGAAAATGTTACAACTCTCATTGAGATGGTCAAGGAGAGGAGCATGTAAAACAAGCTAGGTGATCACAATAAACAAAGTATACAAAACCAAGAAATAGCTAGGAACACTTTTTGGCAAATAGAAAAAATAACTAAAGAAAATGAGGCTATAGACTTAACCATAGAAAAAGATAATGGATGCAACCTATGCATATATGATCATCCAATGGGCCAATGCCCTATATTGTTGCATCTAAAAAAGTATTGGGCAGGTGCCTTAAATTCAAAGTTTGTGCAAAAGCACATGCCCGAGAGATTTGCTCTCCCACAAGGTAATTATAGACAATTCCACAAATGATCATAGCATCCTAGGGGCAACTTATTACTAGCCTCAAAATGGTCATTAACCATAGTGGCAACAACCACAGTTAGGGGGGAGGCCACCACCAAATCAGTCCTAGCCATTGAAACTACACGGATATTATGTTCAACACCCTGTTTCTCCAAGTAGTTGATCATGTTGCCCAATGAGATGAGGTTTTTACTATGTTGTCAAGTCATAAGGGATTGATTATTTAGACATTGAGACCACAACATCAATCCACCCATTCCATTAATAAGAGGTTCTTACCCTGGTCATAATGGTAATCTTTTCCATCATCCAAACTAAAAATAAATTCATAATCATTGTGTCTGGATAGAAGAGTGTAGGACCAAGGAAGAATGTAAAGTGTGTGACATCAAGGGGATTTGTGGATTCTCTTTGGCCACTTCTGTATATTTTATCATGTTGCTAAGGTTGTGACCATATCATTGTAGATCTAATGAAAAATAGCAATAAGAGCAACTTAAAATGATGCTGAATAAACTTCTACAGGTCCCATTGGAAAGACATGTAGCCAAGCCTAAAGAATGGCGGCTTCTTGGAATAAAAAAAAAGAAAAAAAAGAAAAAGGAAAAAAATAAAAAAAAAAAATAAAAAAAAAAGAAAATAAGTGAAAAGAAAAAAATATAATAAGTGTGCCATAGTAAAGCTTCTCCCTTGGATAAAACACCAAGTAATGTTACTCCTCATGACTTTGCTAGGCTTATGGTTGTTCACCGATGAGATGAAACAATGCAATGTCACTGCAATGTGGTGTCGACTTGTTTTAAATCCTAGAAAGAAGGACACATGGTTATTTAACTATTAATAACACACAAGGTTTCATTATGACCATGGTAAGCCACCTCATGCCCTAATTTCTATGATTCTTCCTCTAGTCCATCTCATCCCATTGTCTGGAGGATCATACCTTGTGGTTTTTTGTAACATAGAGTTATTATCACAATTTGGTTGTTTTAACATGTGTGTTTTATTTCATAGGTCTATGTTGTATTCAACCCCTTTAGTGCCTACAGACATCATAGGTGTGGTCACACAAGGGCATCATGGGCTAGAGCTTGCTTTGGGAAGGACCCACTTGTGTAACTTTTGTGATTCATACTTGTTTAACATAACCACATCATTTTTCACCTTCCAAGTGTCCAAATTATCACATTTTATTATTTCCCTTATCAAGTCACACAACCTCAATTTCAATGGCTTTTTCTTGATCATTCTAGTGCTTTTCATGTTGATGACTTTACCTTATCATACTTTTGGTGACTTTGATTTTTCACTTATCCCAAAATGATGAACTGAATTTCAAACCTTTCAACCAATCATAAAGCTTCCATTTTCATGTTCAGTTACCCCATAGAATGAAAATTTTTGGACCTTGACATCATGTACCTGACATCGAGTTTGACCTAACATTGCATACATGATGTTATGTACCTAACATCAGGTCTCACAAAGCTATATATATATGACCCTCACAGCATTAGAAATTTCTTTTTATCATTTTCTACTAGGGGAGTTGTTGAAATTTTCTCTCACAACTCAAAGCTTTGGGCACTCATCTTCCACTTTTGATATTTTTCTCTCTACTATGATTTCCATGCCATTTGAACCCATCTAAACCCAAAGTGTTCAACTTAGTTGTGGGGTGGATGCTTGCATGTGAAACTTATGTCGAATTGCTAAAATTTGCTATTGCCTAGAAGGTATCATAAGGGTAAGAATATTAAAAACTTTAGGAGATATAATGAAAAATCACTCATGTTAATGCCAAAAATCCAATTTTTCAAATCCACAGGCCCATAACCATTGTTAAAAGACACATATAAGGAAAAACTAACCACTCACAAAGGGTCATAAAAGGAGATAGACACTTTTTGGGGATTTTTCTTAAAAAATTTTCTAACTCTACAATCATATGCATTATGAACTTAATGAACTAAGGTTATGGGTAAGGTATAAACTAATGATAACAAATATAACCTTAGTAATACTTCCTTTGCTTGATTGCAGATGTCCCCAAAAAGAGGTGCTCAAGGTAAACTGTCATGATCAACAAGGTGAACATGTAAAACATGTAAAGCAGGAGGCCCAATCCTTCAACATTCATCAAGAGGCTCCTGCTAGTAGGCAATCAGCCCAAGGAAAGGTGATAGAACTACCAGCTCTCGAGCAAGTACAACATCTCATGTTGCCACCTGATTGCCTTGTTGCCACTTTAGAAAAGTTCATGTTGGCTTTAGTCATTGTGAAAATGAACTTCAGTCCATTCACCAAGTTTGCTCCAGAGGTAGTTTGGATGCAACTCAAGGCATCCACATTGTGGCCCATTCTATCAAATAGTGGCAAATGGTACTTAGGTGAAACCTATCAGTTCTGGCATAATAAGGATGAGGGAACCATTGGTAACATCTATGGAGTGATTGTCATTTATTCAATCAAAGTAATTACTACAACTCTCAACTTTCCCAATGAAGGAGCTAAGGTTGCTCATTTATCAACTAGATCTGACCTCGAGACCAAGAATTTGTGGCTGAGATGGATGTATGGCAAGGAGGACAAAACATACAATGAAATGACTCTGGAGGAGAAAACCTATTTCAAGATTAGGACTTACCATCTATTTTCCACAAAATGGCTTAATTAAATTTCCACTTATGCAACTAGGGAAAGTGCCATTTTAATGGATAAATTTATAGCCAATCTTCCCTAGTATTACTTCATTGAAATCCAACAACGGTTTGAAGAAATGAAGTTAGGAAGACCAACACTTCCATTTCATTACTTAATTAGAAAGTTATGCAAGTGCACTGGAATCTTGGGGTATACCAATGATATTCCTAGGAAGGCTCAGAATCCCTCCTTTAGTGAGGTCCTAAAACTGATAGCACCAAGAGAAGATCTTAGTGAGGAATAAAAAGTAGAGAAGGAGGCTGAGCCATAAATAGAAACACAACATGAGCTTGAGCAGCGTCCATAGGCACAATCTCCACTACTACCATTACAAGACTGTAGACCCTTAATAAGCCATTTACAAAAGATAGCTCAAGTAGTCAGTTGGGAAAGTAGGGACAAGTCCAACATCTTCCAAGTCATTGATGATGCCATATGGCCCATAGTGTCAACTAACCTAATGTGGGGGGAGATCTTGATACAGTTAGAAGGAGAAGGATTCCAATGATCATGATAGATCTTTGGGAATGTCACATCCTTCCAAGTAACATTGGAAATTGGAGAAGGTGCCATGACCATGATACTACAACATGAGGATGTGACAGGCATAGTAGAAGTCGTCATTGATCATATTAAAGAATCATTCAATGTGCTTGTTGTGCCTCCAATAGATCTAACAAGAACTAGAGATGCACAAGTATTGGCTAGGACTTCAATGACTCCTACGGTGCATGAGGATGCGTTGGATAGACTATTGTAGATGGTCCAAGTAATGACTACCTTGTTTGACATCCCCAACGATGTCACTGCAGCTCAATCAGACCTCATCACCACATAAGGAAATTTGGTAATGGCAAAAGTTAGGGCATAGCATGAGGAAGCTAAAATACAAAGATTGTAAGAAGAGCTAGCTACCCTATCAACCAAACAATAGGATCCTACTCATTTTGTTAGACTAGACCAACTTAAACAATTCAGGACAAAACAACTAACCTAGCTAACAAAGGAGAGAGTAGCTACTAACCAAGAGAAGGAGAAGGTGATTTGGAATGCCTCTGCTATTGATGCATAATCTCATGCATACAAAAAGCCATTGACTATTGTATAAGAAGAGAATAAGTAGCTCATCATAAAAAATTCTAGGTTGATCATAGTGGAGAAACAGAAGAACATTCTAAATGAAAGCATTCAATAGTTGAGAGAACAAATAGTGAGGGTCAACCAAGACATAAATAGATTGGCTAGAGAGAATAGAATCGTCTCAATGGAAAAGGTTTGTGTTATCCACTAGAAATTAGTAATTGAAATTAGTGCATGAAAAAATGAGGCCAAAAATCATGAAAAACTAAAAGATCACTTCCACAACTAAGTTGGCATATACAAGTAAATCAGTAAAAAAAAAAATCCAGATGGCCAAAGCCCACATCAACTCCTTCTTGGTGTAGAATCTTGAGTGGTAGCCCATCTTGGATAGCTATGCCTTGGTCCATCAAGTAGAATTCAAGAACAAAGACCTATAGATAAAAGATCTAAATGGTGTTGGATAACCTTAGATATGCTAACCTTGCCATATTAACGATAGATCATCCTCAAAATGAGCTAGAGAAACAAGTGGCAACCACCTATGCATGATATGAGAAAGAGTTTGTAGATCAAAAGGATGCTTTGCAAAAACTATGAGTGACAAACTTAGAATTATAGGTGGTCAAAGTTAGTTATTAGGGACAAAAGGATGTAGCCATAAACCTAGCTTGAAGATTGACAAATTATCATTAGCTCGGAGACAAAGTTAGGGCCTTTGAGGAAGAACAACGACAATTCGAAGCATGGTATGTAAAGGTGAATCAAATGTTCCCACAACTGCCATGTCCTTGGGATGTACCAATGCCACCACACATTAGCTTAGTAGCCTAGATGGTACATGACCCAAGGATAGAGGACAAGAACTTACAAGCGTTGCTCAATTGCTAGAAATTTCAATGGCTTGGCAACAAAGGGAAGCAACCAATGGAAAAGCCACTGCCTTCAGGCACCACATGAGAATTCAAATTTTGTTTTGTAATGTTGTGTCCCATTCTTATATTGCATCAATGTGGCATGCAAAGAGTCAATTGTTTTGTTCATTGTTTGAGTCAGTCAATAATCCTATACCTGACCAATATCTTGTAAAGAACTTGTTCCTTATTTTGTTAACTTGAGGATGAGTTTTCATTTAGTCATGGGGGTATGATGAGTCATCATTGGTAGGCCCTGACATTAGATATGTAACATTAGAGCTAAAAAGTAATGTTAGATATCCAATGCTGCCTCATTTGGTTTTGCCTATAAATACAACACTCAAGTGCTCAGATGAGGGGGGAGGTAGAATGTATGAAGTAGAGAAATAGTTTTACTTTTTAGTTTCTTTCCTTAGAAGTGTCATTCCCAATGCATGCCTATAGTGTGATGTCTATAATTGTATGGCACATTTGTTTGAGTGTGTTGTACTTGGACATGTTACATGACTAGAAACAAAGATCGAGATTACTCCTATCATTGTAGCATCCACTTAGATTATTATTGTTTTATTTAATACTTTCTTTAGTTAAATGTTTCCATTTATTACTATTTACTATTTCTATTATTAAGAAAAATGTGTATGCCTTAATCATGAGCATTTGAGTGTAGATGCTTGGTAATCTAGAAGTGTATCGTTTGACACACCTAGTGACATACACTAGGCATTCCCAGAAGTGGTCTCACAAAGTCCAAGATGTATACAGACAATTAAGGGTAGATACCCATTACATGTAGGCTAGTTAGATTTTACTTTCCATTGTCCATTAGCTTAATTAATTTACCTTTTTATCATCATCAAGAGTAGCATAGAATTAGATAACATCATATGCCTCACTTTGGATTAAACCATACATGACAAAGCTACCACTAGTCCAAGTGGGAAGACAACGAACTACAATCAAAGCATAACAATCTAGATGCAAAAACTAGTCCCATCCATAGAATTTAACTAGATTATGCATGAACATTTTTGATTTATATGGTTGAGCATAGGGGTACCTTGCTACTCATTAGTGTGTAAACACTTTGTGATTCATATGGTTGGGTGTAGGGGTACCTCGCTGCTCATCTTTGGTGCCATTGTTGGGGACTTTGTTTGTTGAAATGTGTACTATCTAGGATTAGTAAATATTATTTATATTGTTGGACAAACTCAAGGTCAACATCACTCTCAATGACATATAAACTACTAAGCACACTGATAATTTTATTTATTTTAAAAAATTTATTCTTCTTCCCATAGATGCAAAGATGTTAAACTATAGGTCCCACAGGAATGCAAAGTGGTATATACTCATCTAGATGAGTATGTGCTAGACTTCACCTTCATCCTACATTAGGATGAATAGGTATAATGGCATGACATGGAGGGCAACATCATCTTTCCCCCTCGATCGATCTGTGCTTGGGATGTTGTTTCAAACCCTTAAAAAGTTGAACATCATAGATCTTCATGAGAAATATGTTGTGAATGGTTATGATACTTAGAACTACTATTCCATCAAAACATAATGAAAATGAGATTGATGTCAAGAGAAGCTTCATGAGGCTATGAAGAAGAAACATTTCACTAATCTCTTATTCCTACTAGATCAAGATGACAATGAGAATTCTCCCTTTAAAGGTTCTCAACATGAAAATTCTCCACCCCCTGTTATTAGTGATGAGCGTGTGACCTTGAACCTGCGATCCACTATTTATAAACTAGGTATAGGAAAAAGTGAAAACTAAGGTAGGGACTCAAGCAAGTATTACAATGGCAATGGATCCAAGGATGATGATTATAATAAGCGAAAAAGTGGTGGTGGACATCGTGGTGGCGATGGCGGTCCACTTTCCTCTCTATCCTCTTCATCCAATTTTGAACATTCCTCTTCATCTAATAGTTCTCATAGAAGCCACTACTGAAATAATCATGATGAAGGTGATCAATGAGACAATTATGATCATGAAGGCCATCAAGACCAAAGGGGTGGTTGAAACCATCATCAATGTCATCTATGCAGTGATGATGATGAAGCTTTGTTGGTGACTTGAAGGATGCTCAACATTGCAAAGGTAGTTAGATTTCCAATCAAGAATATGAAAGATAGTTAGATCAAGTGCTTAGACATGAATCCACAAACACATCTACAACTCTAATCCATAAACACATCTACAAGCTTTCCATGATGCCTATGCTTTACAGAACATAGAAAATGAATGGTAGAAACTCAAGCTCTTTCCTAGGAGACTCATCAAGGAACTTGAAAGCTAGTACTAGTCCTTGGAGTTGGAATCTATTTGCAGATATAGTACCATGTTGGAGCTGTTCAATGACAAATATCAAATGTACTCCAGAGTATCTAATTTGAGAAGGAAAATCTACGGCTGGAAACAAGGAACACATGAACCCTTGGATGCACCCATAGGTAGATACTATTCAATATTACACCAATGCCCTAGCCATGATTATTCTCATAGGAAACAACTTTGCCACATCATAGATGGGCTTAAAGCAGAAACTAGAAGAACTCTTGGGGTGTATGCCCAAGGAAGATTGTGTAAACTAAGAGCTCATTAGAGCTAAAGGCTAATTGTGCAAGTAGCAAAATAAGAAGGTGAGCTATGAAAAATAGAAAGTGTAGAAGAGTATAATAGGGACCCTTCCATTAGAAAATAGGAGGTCTGATTTTGTAATGAGGAGGAGTCACTGCTTGATGAAGTGGCGAACAAGAAAACCTTGCCCATCCAAGAATCTATTTAGTATATTTTGACAAAGGTTGATAAATTATGGGACTCTTTGGATGAAACATTTCAAACTATTATGAAGATTACTAAAGAATCCAAAGAGCAAAATAGTGATCATAATCGTAGAAGGTGAAAAGAAGCTAAACATGCCTATCAAAGAGGTAAGGGCAAAGCTACTATCATAGAGGAAGTTTTGGAAACTGACTCTAATAATGAAACTGATTATGACAGTTATCAATACGAACATCCAAAGGATTGTTGCCCTATGGTGTCACACTTACAAGAGTATGGTGTGTATGCATTAAATCCTTGACTAGCACATAGGAAAGCACCTAGATGATTTCCTTATGCTCAAGGCAATCCAAGGTAGTTCCACCAGCAAAAACAAGCTTACTATCCAAGTGGAACTCCTCCGTAGCTGTATGAACATTACCAATAGTGGTATCAACCACAATCATGGGGAATTCCACCTCCAAGGCAATAGTACCATTTTAGGCAACTAGATCCATACGAGTACTATGTTTAATAATCCATATCTCTAAGAGGTTTTATAAGTCATACTTCATTTCAGCATCACTATTATCCTCCAGAGTACCATTGAACACATTCATCAGTTACTGGAGGGAAAAATCCATATCCATACCACCTTTTGCATTCATCTACACACACACACCTCTACCTTCAACCTAGTTACCTCCTACTCCATCCATGTAGGGTGAGATTCCTCCATGGCTGCAATAACAAAATGCTATGAGGGCTATACATTCACAATTGGCTATCCAATCAAGTGGTTTGAATAATTGATCTATAAAAAGATTCTTTTTCTGACCCAACATTCCTCTCCAATACCGTAATCTTCTGCATCAAATACCTTTATGTGCCCTTCAAACCAAGTGCTACCTTGAATTTCCATTGTGATGCTAACTCATGCTATTTCTAACTAGATGAAGGATGGCAAGCTTTCCATGAAAAGATCTGACCTAGGAAATCCACTCATTTACTTGTAGATCAGTAGGCATGAGCCATGAAAAGCTCTCCTTGACTTTGGTTCCAAAGTTAATCTCATCTCCCATGACATGTACAAGGCCTAGAATGTACCACCTCTCAAGAAGAGCAATATCCATCTAGATTTGGTAGACCAGTCAATTACTATTCCTCTAGAATTAGCAGAGGACATTGTGACCATAGTTTGTGGGTGGTCCTATCTTGTTGATTTTTTTGTGATCAAGGTTGAAAACTACAAAAGTCACTTCCCCATCATTATGGGAAGAGCTTGGTTAAGCATGATTGATGCACATATGGGCATAAGGGACCTATCTCTAGAAATATCCAAAGAAAATGAATTAAGCAAGATAGAGAAGAAGTAGATTCCATGCATCACATATAGTGATAATGGGTGCAATTATGTGTAAAATATTTGGTTCATCAAAAGTACATACATTAAAGCATGTAATCAGTGCGCACAAGAAATCAATATTCAAAGGTGTTTGTACGTAGCAGCCACAAAATATGAGGACACCTGGTGGCTGATAGCTGACTTAGATAGCAACACATTATGCATGGAACCAAATAAGAGCCTAATATATACTTATGTTAAAGACATGGAAAAACTTGAACAAGTTCATTTCCAGCTCTCTAATGAAGATGATGACACTTGTTAGGGAGAGTTGGAAATCCTTGATAACTTTAAGCAGAAGTCTTTAGAGCTAAAACCTTTACTGATCAGTATGGAATATGCATTTTTAAACAATGATAAACTAATCATAATTAATGCTAAAATTACTACTGAACAAAAAGAAAAGCTATTAAAGGTAGTTAACAAATGGCCAACAACCTTTGCTTGGTCATATCCTAGGCTAATAGGAATCAATCCAAGGATATTCTAGCATCACATTTACATTGACTTAGCCATGAAGCCAAAAAGGTAGCAATAGAGGCAATTGAATTCTAAATTGAAGCATATCATCAAGGAGGAAATTGAACAACTCCTCAAGGCAGGGTTCATCTATCCCATCATAAATAGTGAGTGGGTTAGCCCACTCATAATTGGGCCAAAGAAGGATGACAAATGGTGGATCTACATCAACTTCAAGCTATTGAATATGACAATGTTTAAATATCATTTCCCATTGCCATTTTTGGATAGAGTATTGGACATCATATCTAGGAATCCTCACTTATCTTCTCACACTAGAGATGCCACAAGATCTTGACTTTAGAAAAGAAGCAATAATTTCTTCATTAGGACAAATATTTCATGGAAATTAATGGACACCTTTATAATGTATGTGCAAATAGCTTGATTCATTGGTGTGTCCTTGATGAAGATCAACTATGTGTTCTCTAGGATGCTCATGAAGGGCCTTGCAAAGTCCACTATGCAAGGAGATGCATGGCCATAAAAATCATGATGGTAGGATACTATTGGCCTATAATCTTTAGGAATGCCCACTAGTTTGTTTGATATTGTAAACATTATCAATGAGATAGGGGGATGACCACTCGCATGGAAGATCCTCAATAGTGGATTCAATCACTGGAACCTTTTGACATATGGGGCATTGACTTCATGGATCACATCACATCCATGTCCAAAAGAAAGGCATATATTATAATAGCAACTGACTACTACACAAAATGGGCAGAAGAAACAATTGTTATTGATTATACATCATCCATTGCTACTAGGTTTATACAACAAAATATTGTAAATAGGTTTGGGATGCCATGTTCACTAATTTCTGACAATGCAACTCATTTCATAGGTGCCACTTTTAAAAAGTTGATGCAACACTTGAGGGTTGAACATAAATTAACAACATCCTACCACCCCCAAGCCAACGGTCAAGCAGAGGTAACCAATTGGGAGATCATAAAAATGCTAACATGGACTATTAGCAAATATAGGAAAGATTAGAGTACAAAACTTAATGATGCTTTCTGAGCTTACCGTTCAACATGGAAATTTTATATTGGCTATTCTTCCTATGAGTTGGTGTATGGAAAACTTTTAATGCTCCCAATCTAGTTTGATCTCTGTACACTCTCAATAGCCTATGATCTAAATGTTAACCTAAGTCTAGCATAAAAATAAAGATTAATTAATCTAAATGTGCTAGATGAAAATTGATTAGTGGCTATATCTTTGAATGAGGTGCACTAGGAATTCAACAAGCAACATCATGACCTTAGAATAAGAATAAAACTTTAACCAGGAGATAAGATCCTCCACTAGAACCCTGCACATGTACCCCAGAAGGAAAAACTTCAAACATTATGGTAGGAACCTTATATTATTGATCAAACCTTTCCCTCTAGGGCTATGTTAATCTACAAACCTGAAAGCCCATATAAAAAGTGGTTGGTCAACCTCCAACAAGTAAAATCTTTCCTGAAACCAAAATAGGCTAGTGCAACTATCACATTGATGAATGGACAACCACATTCCATTTTTTGGATATCCTCCTTCCAAATTAGTTGTGGGGGAGATGGCCATCTATGTTAACAATCCATATGGGTTCTCAATTTTTCTACTTTGTGTTTTCCTTGCTTTTGATTTTACAAGTTATTTATTTTACAAATTTTTGATTTTTAATTTTTCCTAATTTTACACCATTGTTAGTACCTTTAAGCCTTTCTTGATTATTTTACATTTTCTTATATATTTTACTTTGTTTTGTTTTGTTCAAGTGTGATATTTCGTCATCTTTGCTAATAAAATTACTTTATTGTCATAGGAAATAGTGCCACTGTTGCTATTTACTAATGATGGTCTCTACTTAATATTGTCATTATTGATGTCTAGTTTCTATTTTTGAATTTTGATGTTTGATGAATTTGACATGGTTTATTCTTCATGGAATAGGCAATGAGTCCATGTCATCCACCCATCTAATGAACTCTATGGTTTTCCTTATTATGGGAATTTGAGATCTCTTTCATTAAAAAAAATTTTAATCAATGGGTGACCTTGGTAGTTTCAAAATTAGGAAGGATTCATAGGCTTGTAAAGGGTATGACTTTAAGCAAACTTAATACTCTTTGTACTCTTCTACTTGCTTGAGTGTTTTTGATGAACTTCTTACCATTCCATTCCAACCACTAATAAAAAGTCAAATAAAGTCTTTGCATGGTGTGGTTCCCATCCAAAAAAAATAATGGGAATTTAAAGCACACCCCTTAGACAAAATAAACAAATAATTCTTTGCATGGTGTAGTTCCCATTCAAAAAATAAATAAATACGATAGGAATTCAAAGCACACCTCTTGGACAAATAAATAGGCTACAAGCACTAGTTATGGGACTAGAAAGACATGCATTTATGCTTGAAGATCTTCTCTAACTAAGGCCTTCTCTCTCTCACTTCTTACTTCTCTCTTTCCTCTTCTTATGGAATGGTGGTTGTCTTGTGGAAGCACTCTTGTGTCTCATGTGGATGGATCAGTCTTAGGGTGGTGATGTGAAGTCACTGAAAGTAGATGGTTTTTGTTTGGACTAAGGATGGATCTTCCCAAGTCATTTTAAACACAAATTCCACAAGGAACTTCTTATGACCTTAATTTGGAACTCCATTCCACCTCCTCTATCATTCATCCATGCTACCATAACTCACCTCACTACTAGTTTCTATGTTATGCTCAGTGTCTTAGTTTGATGTGTTGGAATTCTTAGATAGATTCTTTTTGGTTGGTCCTTAACTTTTCATGACCATCAATCGACTATGGGGCCCATGAATTCCTTATTTGAGGTTATGAAAGGGTAACAAGGGCATGGGCCTACTATGGGAAGGACCCACTTGTATAGCTCTTGGTTTGGTTAGTTAATGTCCCTTACCTTTGACATTGCTACAATCCTATCTTTTGCATATTCGACTATGTATTCCTCTTAGTGCTCCTTAACCTTTTATTTCATTCATCCCATGAATCATTTTTCTTCATTTTATCCAAATTTATGAGCTCTAACACCCTTTTCTCATGCTTGCTTACTATTCTTGGTATTTTGAGCTTTCATTTGACCCTAATTTCATTCAAAAATGCTTTGTATTTTGCAAGTTTGACCAGAGTTCAACGGTTGTATACAATGATTAATAGCTACATTGATGAGGCCTCATTGATGCAGCTGACCACATTGATGAGGCCCCATTGATGAGGCCTCATCGACGTAGTGCATAAATCCTATATATACCATCATGCACTTAGGAATTTTTGACATTTGCCTCATAACACACAAGGAGTTTTTGCAATTTTTTAGAGCCCATAACTTCCTAATCATTTGTTCAAATTACTTCATTTTTTGATCTTACGCTTACTAGAGGTAAGATCATTATCATGGGGGCCATAAACCTTAAGGTTTAATAACTTCCCCAAAGGGTTAATAACCTTAACAATGTACAAAGATCAATTTTTCAAAAATTAACCCTTTCAACAACCTCTAGGATGATTTATTAATAATGACACATAAATAAAGTAATAATCGAAGTAATTAAATTAGCCATAATAAAAACTTAGCCAAGTGTAACTATCCTTAAGAGATAAAGGTATCACAATTGCTTCATGTTACATAATGATTACTAAGCCATGGTCTCATTGTGATTACAAATGGTACCAAAACCAAAATGCCTAGAGAAAGGAGAGCCATCTCAACCAAGGAAGAAGTGGCCTAGAGCTGGAAGGAGCTAACAAGAACAAGACCAAGAACTACCAGAGGCAACCCATGTAACACAACCTCTTCGTGAGGATCCCAAAGTGGAATGTTTGATAAATTCTAGAAGAAAAAGTGCACACTAAGCAATCATAGTGAGGAGAAGTGCTTGGACCAGCACTAAGTCTTGAAGTCACTTTGACTCAAGCCTGCCTTGACATCATTAGATCCTGAGAGATTCAACAAATAGTTCTTCAAGAGATCAACTTCAAACCATTCTTAGAGAAAGCTCTAGAAGAAGTTAAAACATACCTACAAACCTCTTCCATGTGGCCAATCATTACATCTAGTGGAAAATTGTACATGGTAGAGACATATCTCTTTTAGAGCAATCAAAGGTTGGGGTTCATAGTCAAGATCAAGGATATTCAAGTGTTCTACATGGCTGAAGCTATCATGTAGGCACTGGGGTTTCCTAACATCAAGACATAGCTTGTAGAACTATCAATGAAAGATGACCCTGAGGCCAAGGAGTGAACTTAGTGATGCTATGGGGTTGACCATAAGGAGTACAACACGCTCACACTAGTAGAGTAAATCTATTTCAAAATTGTAGCCTATCACCTCAATCCAACAGTGAGGCCAAGAAAGGTGACTATCTTCTCTGCCTAAGCATGCACGACTCTAAGTAGGAAATTTCCCATCAACCTTCCACAACTCATCTATTTAGAGATTGGAAAGTGCTTCAAGAAAAATGAACATTCAAGAAAAACCTTGCACTTTTCATGCCTCATCTGAAAACTCTACAAAAGGGTAGGTATTATTTGCTACTCCAATGACATAATCAAGCATGCTCCTTTGGCCTCATGATTTGAGACCATGAAATACAAGATGCCAACAACAACTCAAGAAGAGAAGTAGCTACCACCATCACCCACTCAATAAACAATGCTAAAAGCCTATGTAGCCATTGAGAATTTGCACCAAATTTGAGAGCATTTCTTGAGTAAGCAAGAGTAGCATGTAGGAATGAGTGGTGCAAATTTGTTTGTATATTGACTAGCAATGAGTTACCTTAATGAGGTGGCTTGAGTAGTTAGCCAGATGAAGAGGAGTGGATCAATTTTCTCTACCCAACAAATGTTGTTGCCCACGAGGTCAAATCCTAATGCTCAAGAGATGATAGTGTCCTTATCACAACATCATTTATTCCTAGAAATATCTAGGAATGCCACCACCTTCTTGGTGCGTTTGGAAGAAGGCAAAGGGGCAACTGTCTTTGTGATGCAACACCAAGGGTAGGAGATGACGACTGAAGTGGTTGCTAACCATGTAGCTAAAGCACTCAATGCACCTGTGACATCTATACTAGATGTATCTACACTTTGAGATGTGCAAATGTGTGTAGGCATGGTCAGCGGGAAACTAAATGTAACCTAGCATGAGAAATTACTGGGTCATCTAGTGGGGACTAGGAAACCAATTCTGGATATCTTCAATTTTCTATAAAACATCACTAGAACCTAGTTGAAGTTGCTAGATGCAAGGGGAAAGTGCATCATTCTTGAGGGACAACTTGAAACAACTCAAGCATAAAATCAACACTTGGCTATGGAGGTTGCTGAATTATGCACCCACCTTGCTGATCCTACAATTCTTAGCCTAGTAATAACTAGAGATGAATCTTTTCTACAACTTCAAAAATGATTTAAGAAGGATGAGGAGCAAGCAGTAACAACCATCTTTAACTAGTCCATAGCAGAAGCAAAGATGTAATCAATTCAAAAGGACTTGACTTAGATGCACTAAGAGAATGAGACTTTGATTGCATAGAATCATCGCCTATGCAATGTTGATGCTAAGAAGGAAAAAATGCAAGAATTTCTTCATCACTAGTAGGAGCAACTTGCCAACATGAATACTAAGTTAAGGAGATTAGTTGTGGAGAATTGAAATCTATCAATGCTGGAAGTTCGTACCTTGTGCTATAAGTCTATCATTGAGATCATTGCCTAGCAGAATGAGGCTCTCAAGTTTAAAAAAATTTAAAGATCACTATAGAGACTAGGTGCACTTGTAGAAGGAATTCAATGAGAAACACATCCAAATGGAAAAAGCAAAAATAAATGAAACTCTCTAGCAACTCCAACAAGGGAAAGAAGTTTGGCAACTCATTGTTGATGGAATTGATGCCTATAATAAAGTAGAGATCCATTTGTGGGAGTTGCAAATAGAGGAAATGGTAGAATTTATGGAGTTGGCCAATCTCTGTTATGTGAACCTAGTAATGCTGACTACTAGACAACCATGGTCAGAATTAGAGAAACAAGTGGCTAGCTCATATTTGTTATATGAGGTAGAGTTCAAGCATCATAAAGACACCAAGTAGAAGCTTGAGACCGCAAACACTGAACTTGAAGTTCTCAAAGGAAAATTCACAAATCAATGATCAACTATTGAGAACCTAGCCAAAAGGATGAATGACTACCAGGAGATAAAGAATATAATCAGAGTGTTCAACATTGAATGCAAATAATTCGCTACCTAGTTTGTCAATGCAAAGGAGTTGTTTTTAGCAATACCATGTCCCTAAGATGTGTGCATTTCAACCCACATCAATGAAGCTACATGGATGATGCATGATCCCAAAAGTAAGAAGGAAAAAATGAAAGCACTGCTAGATGCTTTCCACCTCTTTTCAAAAGTTGCAATAGCAGTAAGACAACCACAACCACCTCAACCACCACACATGTATGAAGTTTGAGAAGGTCCCTTAGAACCTCAGGAGCCAACACTGCTTGGGATTGTTTAATCTTCCCCATAAAACTTCACACCATCAAAGAATGTGCTATCTAATTTTGAAGAGTCATGTCATGGTGTTCAATTTTGTGTCCTGGATACTACCATTTTTGTAATGTGTTGATCCATACACCCGGGCACTCCATTTTTTGTCAAGCTAGTTAGTCAGTTTTGTTTGAGAAAAGTTAGTCAATAATCCCATACCTTTTTAATTTTGCAAAAGAACTTAAAGATGAGTTTTTATTTAGTTGTGGGGATATGATGAGTTACAGTTTAGTTGGCTGTATCAATGAGGCCTCATCGACGAGGCCTTGTCAACGTAGTGTATCATGCATCGATAAGGCCTCATTGATGTAGTATCTATATTTAGCTATAACTATGTATCCACCAGACACATTTATGGAAACAAATATTTTTAGTAGCAAATCTCATGCAATCTGTTTATTTAAAAGTTAGAATTTTTCTTCCGAGTGCTTGCAGCAAGAGTCATTGAGTGTATGGATCTTTATTCGAGCATTGTTATACCTAAGCACGATAGTGTGTGTGGCAATAAAGATGAGCTTTTTGATAAGCCTTGTAGCATTTTGGATAGATTAAATATTTCATTTATGAATATAATATTTTTAATTATTTATTAAATATTTTCTAGTAATTCAGTTAATGAAGAAATTAGATAAGATAAGCTAGATAGATTAAACACATAAGTATGATCACTTTGAGCATAACATGTATTCACTTGGTAATCCTAGTAGTGTTATTACCTGCTACACCCAGTAGCATAGTGCTTCGTAGCCTAGTAGTGGATATNCTACACCCAGTAGCATAGTGCTTCGTAGCCTAGTAGTGGATATATGAGTTTAGGATGTGTACAGAAAGTGGGACCAGATGCTTATGTTAGGACTAGTTAAATGCTAGTTAGTTAGTTAATTTGAATTAGTTGATCCAATTACTTTTATCTACATTTGAGCACCAAACAATAAAATAAAAAATGATAAAAATTAGATGCCTCAATTACACTTAACCATACCAATGTATGTCACAAGTGTAATTGAAAAGACAATGATTGACCTTAAGGCAAGATTCTCTTCCTAGAAGACTAGTGCACTGAAGATGATAAAGTCCATGGAATATGACCAGATCATGCGTGGAAAATTTGTAATTTGTATGGTTAGGCATAGGGGTACCTCACTACTCATCAACTTGGAAACAAGTTCACCCATCAAATCCTACACCAAGACTATATACATCCATGGGCAAGGGGTCCAAGAAACATACTTTTAAACATGAGAGAAAAATTTTAGGAAGGATGGAGAAAATCAAGACCGCCAACACCACAAGACCACATGCTAAGAAAAAATAATTTCCTTGCAATGATGGAACAAGCTAAATGATCCCTCAAGAAAAAGAAACCATCCTTAAAATTGTATGATTAAGTCATGATCTCTCTTACTCATAGAGATCCACTAGCTCAAATGTTGAGTTCTATGCCTATGAGCAAAGACATGCCTACCAAATAAGGGTGCATCCACTTTGTCATTGGGCAAGCTTCACTTAGGAAAAATTGGCATCAATCCATGCTCAACTTTCATGATAGTGAGGTGAATATTGAATCATAAAATGGAGAA
Source organism: Gnetum montanum (assembly GCA_015680685.1). Lineage (NCBI taxonomy): Eukaryota > Viridiplantae > Streptophyta > Gnetopsida > Gnetales > Gnetaceae > Gnetum > Gnetum montanum. The sequence continues at coordinate 4,147 of MNCI01034912.1, read as the reverse complement.
GTCCTATCTACTCCTCTTCTCATGATCATATGTGTTGGTAGGTATAACATTCATCATGTTCATGTGGATGATGGGATGACAATGAATGTAATATCATACATCATTGTTGAGAAACTAGGATTAACTAAAAAAATCCAAGAAACCTATACCTCTATACTAAATTCATTCAATAGATCATGAGTTGTAGTTTGAGGTTCTATCTCCTTGGATTTCATAGCTGGAGAATAATTTTTTATTTTTGAAAACTTTCTAATAGTTGAAGAGACACCTAATTTCAACTTGATTCTAAGAATGCCATGGTTGGCTAAGCTTTGAGCAGTTTCATCTCCTATACATTAGGAGATTCACTTGCAATATCAAGGTGGTAATATCATAATTTTTAGGCACAACATGTATCTACCTGAAACACCACCAAGTTTAGGCTATCACTTCTTAACTAAAAATTTTCCTAAGTATCAGCATAAGGCCACTTTCAACAAATTTTTGTAAGGGCTGGGACTACACTCTCCACTTCCCCAAAGCATAGTCAGCTCAGTGGAGAGAGTAAGCTCTAAAAATTAATTTTTTGCAATTTTGCCTAAGTGTTAGTGTGAAGCAAGAAGCTATAAATTTTTCTAAGTGTTGGAACTACACTCTCCATTGCACTAGAGCATAGTCAGCTTAGAGTAGTCAATGCAAATAGCCAGTTTTCAAATTTTTCTAAGTGTCAAGCTAGCTACTGCATATTTCTCTACATGTTAAGACTATGCTCTCCACTACCTTGGAGCATAGTCAAGAGTAGTTAACACAAAAGCTTAGTTTTGCAAAATTTTTCTAACTGTTGAGACTATGCTCTTTACCAAAATAGAGTGTATTCAAGTGTAGATAACATCAAGGCCCATTTTTTTTGTAAATTTTTCTAACTATTGAGACTATGCTCTCCACTACCATGAAGCATAGTTGAGCATAGTCAACTAGAAGTTAATTTTTTATAAAAATTTTTCTAAGTGTTAGACTACACTCACCCCTAGTCAAGAATATAGTAAGCCTCTCATGCAAAATTTTTCTAAGTCTAGGACTATGCTCTCCCCCAGTCTAGAGTGTAGTTAAGTGTAGTCATGTAGAATAGCCTCCAAAGGCCTCTACAACACAACACTAACACTTAGCTTAGCTCCAATGCATCTCTGATAGCACATGCATGTTTTTTTCCTTTCTCTTTGTCCCAAAATTGTAACTATTCTTGATCGTACTCCTGATAGTGGACAATGTAGTCCTAGAGCATAGTCTCCAAAAGTTGCATTTTTTGCATTTTCTTAGATACATTGCAATATTCTCGATACATGCACATGTAGTTGGTAGTGTAGTCATAGTCTCACAGTCTTGAAGAGTCCAATGGAGCACATCAGAGCATAACATTGTTTGCTTTAGTGGAGAGCATAGTTGGGTGCATCATAGTCCCAACTATCCCACTGCCACATGGCAACTGATTTGCATTTCATGTTAACCCTAGGTCTATAAATATACTAACTCTCTACATTTTAGGGATTGGAAAATATGAAATGAGCTTAACATTTTTGGAATTTTTGTTGGCATCTTTTTGGCATTGGTTTGGCATTTTGGCATTTTGGGAAAATGAGACCCAAAGGCACAATAGCTTGGCATTTTGGCATTTTGGGTGAATGAGAGTCTAAAGCACACTAGTGATTGGAGAAAAGAAGAGTTTCATACCATGGCTCACCATAGCCCCACGATAGCCCTATAGAACATCATAGCCCATGGTACACTGCAATGCTTAGATCCCACGGTGAGTGCCAGACCTCATAGGTTGACACCATTGAGACTATGACTACACTCTTCACTATGCTTGTTGTACACTACGCACCTTCTAATCCCTTTTGGGGTTAACTATGCTTAGCCCCCTTTAGGGTGGTGTTCCATTTCTCTCTTACATTTTTCAAATTTTCTTTACATTTTTTACATTTTTTAATGCATGGTCACATTACAACTATGCTTGGGTGGTAGTCTCTATGTGTTGGCACCTTCATTTTCATCAAAACCCTTGACTATGCTCATCCCTGCCCTTGGGCACCCATGACTACACTCTACGCTTAGCACTACAAATACCATTTTTACACTTAGCACTATTTGGCATTACATTGGTAAGCCCTCATTCAATAAACAAGACCATTCTAGGCACCTTGTCTTTGCCTCCAGCAGGCCTTCACATAGACATGGGATTAGGTTGTGCACCTATTGATCCCTTAGTGATTCTAGCCATCGATGTTTTTAGTCATTATAGTTTTTGGTGCTAGCAAGAAGGCTAATCCATTTTCTTTTTTGGACTTTGTTGTGGTTGTTGATGAGTGGTGAGGTACCCCTACACTCAACCATACGAAACGAGCGTAGCACGTGCGATCCGGTCAAACTCCGTAGACTAAATGCCTAAACGCCGCAAGGAACACTTGGGGTTAATTAATCATTGTCTTCCTAGACTTACTTGTTGTTGTCACGGTGTATGGTTAAGTAAGTCCGAGGTATATGATTTTTTTGGTATTTTCTAGTTTATCTCCTATGCTAAACGGTGAAGGGTTGAGAGACTAACACTAATTCTAACTACAGCACTAAGTCCTAGCATCAGCATCCATTCCCACTTGCCGTACACACCCTGAACTATGCATCTATGGCTACCAAATGCTAATCATTACTGGGATTACCACATGTAACACACGTGCTTAAAGCGTGCCTATGATTTCAAATGAGGGGAGTGCCACCTCTTATTTATAGATTTGGGTGCAGACCGCGATATCGCGTACGCGATATCGCAAGGAACGACACGATATCACATACGCGATATCGCGGGGGATGCGATATTGTGGTGGCTACGATATTATGTACGCGATATCGTGGCTTGTGCATATCACGTCTCATCATACCCCCATGATTGAATGAAAAGTCATCCTCGAGTTCCTTACAATGATATTGGGTAGGTATGGAATTATTGAGGGGAATGGAACTAATGGAATGACATGTGAACGGATCATTATTACAATACTTGACAAGACTGGTGTTCATGACAACAAGGGTGAACACCTTATTACAATGACATCAGGCCACATTTGGCAGTTGAGAGAAAAGAGGAGAGAGAAGAGAAGAGAAGAAGAGAGAAGAGTCTTGCTGCTGCCAACGCCTAGATTGCGCCTTCCGTTGTCCATCCGTAAGCACATTATCAATTCTGCTCCTTGCATAGCTGCTTCAGTGCTGCTCCATTCCAAGTGTTTCCTCCAGATCCGGTTCATTGTTGAATGATTTCCATCAGCACACACAACACAATCATATATTAGCAAGGGTAATTGAATCATCATGTAATTGATACCTTGCTTCGGTGTAAACTCATTGGCTAAGTTGTGGTATGGCTGATATGGATTTGGGAATATGTAAATGATGACTACCGAAGGTGTAGGGGTTAGGAAGAGAAACGAAAAAATTC